>OZ038488.1:26979756-27074756 GCA_964036315.1 Acanthosepion esculentum
TAGGATATAAGAGTTCGAAGTGAATACCAAAGATGGAAACTGAACTTTTTCAGTGATAGTTCAATGCTTGGGAAGGGCCAATATGTAATTTCTTTTTTATCAAAACCTGTTGAAAAGATTGACAATAATTTTCAAAATTTTAATTAAAATTGGTGGTGGATTTATTAACAAAGACAAATTATGATTCCGTTATATGAAAGATTTTAAATTACTTTATGTTACATAATTTACATTATTTTGACTATTGTCCTCATGTTTTGTCGCCATATTTATTACAACGTTTCGGCCGTTGTACGCTACAGTCTTCTTCAGGTGGAATGTTCAACGGGAAACGTTGTAATAAACATGGCGACACAGATGAGGATAATAATGCGAATAATTTAAATAATGTACATAATACCTCATCTCAGAAATATAGGCAGATACTTTTTGTTATAATAAAACAAATACTGTAGTTAAGAGAATTTTATCTTTTATTAAAAACAAAAACAATTCATTCGAAGGTGTTTTTAAAGAAATGCAGAGTGGTACCAAACTTTTTGCATGTAGTGTATATATATATATATATATATATATATATATATATATATATATATATATATATATATATATATATATATATATATATATATATATATTCCTTAAGTCTTTGCTATAATTGGAGACAAGGAACAAATTATTTGCCGAAAGTTTTCATAAATAGCTTAGTTTGTTTTTCACTTATTCTGGTGTTCATCTGGTCTTTGATCAGCGTTATGCACATTATCTTGAAGCGAAACTCGCTCGACCCCGGATTGCACCTGCAATTTCAAAAATCTCTTTTCAACTGCAATAACATTCACCAAAACCTGGAGGCATCATTTTTTACTGAAGTATCAGATTTTCTTACCAAGCTACGCCTAATATCTGACGCAGAATTTTTGCAGGAATTCACCAGTCATATTAACGACTGCAGAGATGTTCCAATGTAATATATTAATATGTTTAATTAATAAAACATTTTGTAGCATGAGTCCGTTTGGCAGATAAACACAGAAAACTGCTTATCAAACAGACGCCATCCCCTACATATATTAAAGACGATTATCGTAAATGTATAGTTTGTTCATGTGAAATTAAATTATTCATTTGATGAGACCACTTCATCTACAAAATATTTTTGTATATATATATATATATATATATATATATATATATATATATATATATATATATATATATATATTTTGGGTTATGATCTAGAATGTGAAAATTCTGAAATTTAAAATCCTGAAAGATCAAAATCCTGAAAAATAACCTTTGGGAGAAATTGAAAAGAAAGGAAAAAGGAATTGCCTTTATTTCTAAAAATTTACAAAATACCGTTTAAATAGTATATATATTTTTGAAACATACCTAATCCATTAAAAAATATAAATCCAGAATATATGAATAATTTATAATGAAAGATTACGTGAATGAGTCTTAAGATGGTCCATAAGATCTGGTCGGTTTCACTATAGTTAACTATATTTTAAAGCCTTTCATCTCGATAAAACACACATACTCTGCTCGGAGAATGAATTCGCATTCGTTTTCTACGTGTTGCTGGTCGTTTTGAAGCTCTCCAATAATGCGATAAACATCAAAATGCGTATTGCCTACCAAATTCTCTCATTGGCGATGCCATATTCTCGTTTTATATTTTGGAATGAATTTTAAATGATTCAAATGTATATCCACTATTTAAATGCTATTTTGCAAATGCTTAGAAACAAAGGTATTTCCCAAAAGTTGCTTTTCAATTCTTCCCAAAGACGGTTCTTATACTTCGGGATTTTATAAATTCGGGATTTTATAAATTCGGGATTTTAAATTTCAGGATTTCGACAATTTAAGATTGATGATCATGATCGGCACCCATACATATATACATACATCCATACATATGTATATTTATATATATATATATATATATATATATATATATATATATATATATATATATATATATATATATATATATATATTGTTATGGTCCAGGTTAGGACCAAAGAAAAACAACACGAACACAAGAGTAGAAATAACGAAGATATATTACACTGATTAATAATACAAGATGTGGAAGGTGTTAGTATGACTGTCAGTCTGGTTTGGAGTGAACTACTATCGGCTCGACTCGATTCGTCTCACTCTCTTGAGAGGTGTAGTATACATAGTTTTAGGAAGAGTTCATTCTGTAGTTATAGGTAAGGACCTATAACATATATATATATATATATGTGTGTGTGTGTGTGCGTGTGCGTGTGTGTGTCATAGAGCCCTGCTAAAACCATTCGACACCATGTGTGAATATTGACATTATGAACATTTCTTATGAGTTGCTGTGTTGAATTATACTGATGGCCTTCTAGACACATGTTTATATGGACATCTTAGATCGTTTTGGTGTCAGGAACCGGCCCTACACCATATATATATATATATATATATATATATATATTGTTGTGGTGGGATCCACCTAATCTGCATAGGTGACTACCAACTATATAAATAGTGGTTGGTACCGGAAGACGAGAGAAAGGAATCACGAGATCCAACGGCCGTCTTGTTATTCCTTTTCTCTTTGTTGTAGACCGCAGACCGACTGCACGTTTGCCGGAATTCTGTTTGACTGCTGACAGACTGCTCGTTTGCCCGAATTCTGTGTTGCATTGTATTTAGCTAAGTTTGTTTTTTATTATTTCCATTTGACTGTTTCAGGAAAAAAAAAAAAGAAAAAAGAAAAAAAAAAGAAAAAAAAAAAAAAGTCCTTTGGATTTTTGCTTCTCTCCATTTTTTTTTACCCCCCTCTTTTAATTTCTGTTATTTTTTCGTTTTATTTCAGTGTTCCAATTTTCCCCCTTTAATTTTTGTTTTCCTTTTAATTTTCTTTTTACCCCCGGTAATTCTTTGTTTTTTATTTTTTACCCCTTTTTAATTTGCAGGCCTTGTTCTTTTTTTTCTAGTTTCCCGTTTTAATTTCCTTCCAACCTTTAATTTTTGTTTTTCGTTTCCACGCTTTTTCTTTTTAGCCTCCGTTAAAATTTTCATTTTCCTTTAATTTCTGATTTTCGCGTTTATTAATTTTAATTTCTGTTTTTTTTTCCTAACCTAACGTTTTTCCGTGTTTTACGTTTTATAATTTGTTTGTACTAATTTCGTTTTGTAATCCTTGTATTGTATAATTTAATTGTTTATTTTTCTTTTGTTTATCGGTTCGACTCGCTTTTTTGTGGGTCGGCCATTTTGAATTTTTGTTTCTAGCTTTGGTTGTCGTCGAAAGTTACGTATTTTCTTTTGTTTATTCTTTTCGACTAGTGTCGGCCATTTTGTTTTTTTGTTAATAGCTCCGGCTATTTGCCGAAGTTTATTATTGTCTTTGTTTACTTTGTTTTGAACCGTTTTCTTTGTATTATTTAATTTTCCTCCTTGTGTTTTTTATTTTCGCCTTTAGGTGATATTTGTTTAAGTTTTTTACGTGTTATTTTTGTTGTGTTTGTAATTGTTTAATTTAGCTGTCTAGTCTCGCTTCTTAAAGTCGGCCATCTTTTATTTTATTTTTAACTAGCTTCGGCTAGAGTTTAAATCTTATTAGTTTTTCTTATCTATCTTTTCTTTGAACTTTTTTGTCTAAATCCCCCCCCCTTTTTTATTTTTTTTTGCGCCTTTTGGCGTTATTCGTTCTTTTTTGTTTCGCCTTTAGGCGAAATTTAGTAAATATCCCTCCCCCTATTCCTCCACTCCCGACCCTCCCCCTTACTTCATCATGGAGAAGAAGGAAAAAAAAGCCCCTTCTTTTCTGATCACAAAGAAAAAGACATCGACTCTGGCTACCATAAAAAAATCGGTTAGGAAGCATCTTTTTAACCCGAAAAAAGACCCCCCAGACAAAGATAATCCCAATGAATATCCTGCCCTGCCACGAACCCCTACTAATGAGGAGATTGTGGACGTCCTTAAGCAGGCGGCCAAAGCCAGGATAGCTAAGGAAATCCTGGAAAAGGAAAAAAACAATGAAAAGCCTAAAGTTAGTACCGAGGTCGGGGATTCGCCCTCTTGTTGGAAGTCCCCTCCGAATTGTATTATCGACATCGCGGAGTTCCTGGAGCGTGCCAAGAGTTACGCTCACCTCGTGGTGAAAGACGGGCTCTTGGAGGATCCAGTGGAACTGAAGAGAGTCGAGAAAAGAATAGTGTCTGTTTTTGTCGTCGACAAGCGTTCGCGCAAAATTTGTCGTTCGACTAAAGACACAGTGTTTAAAGCACTGGAGTCCCTGGGGTTCAAACCCCTAAGAATTGTCAAGGGCAAGGGTTTCTTCATGTGGGACGTGCTGCTGCCCACTGCAGAAGACTGCGTGAGAGCCACCCGGAGAGAATTAATCACCAAAGATCTCATCCTCCGAACAGAGTACGAGGGTCGGCGAAGGACCAGGGTGGCAGTGTACGAGGTCCCTCCTCAGGTTATCGGGGAACACCTCGCGGCTTTCCTGGCCCAATACGGGGAAATATTGGCCGCTTCCTGCGATAGCCTGACCGGGGGATGGAGCTTTGATATGATGCTCGATCGTAAGGCCTTCAGCTCCGTCCCCAACTGGATTGACGTAGGTGACCTGAAGCTGCCGGTCATCGTGACCGGTCGTAAACCAGCCTGTTGGAAGTGTGGAGTGACTGGTCATCTCTCCTCTTCCTGCCCAGAGAAGAAGGCCTCTGGGACTCAGGTCACTAAAGACCAAACTCCCCCTCTGACCGAGTCTGCAAAATCCGCCGCGCCTGTAATGGGCATGCCAGCTGCCGGGACCGGAGAGGTTGTTCCCCCGGTTGGGTCACCATCCAAGCCCCCATCCCCCGAAGAGCCCTCTTCCGCCGCTCCTGTGGCTAAGAAGGGGGAAGAAGGGGAATGGCAGGTAGTTGGCAGGGTCAGAGGGAAGCGTCAGCCAGCGGGTCCTCAGTCCCCTGAAGCCTCGGGGACTAAAGACACACACAGTCCCACTCCCTCTATCAACAGCAAGGGCGACGCCCCGACCTCCACTCTTTCAATTGAAGAGCAAAAGTTGAAATATGAGCCAAGCCACGAAAAAGTGGAGAAACTAAAAAAACTCAAAAAACATCTGGACGACCAAAAAAAACCCACAAAATCTCCTCCAAAAAAAAACATCCCCTTACAGTCACCTAAATTAATTTCCCCCATCAAATCTCCCCCGAAGAAGAAGGCCACCCTTTGTGTTTCCTCCATCCCCATGCCTCCCACTTCAACCCCTCTCTCCAGAGTGAAGCCTTCTCCTGCTATGCCGTCCACCTCCCATGCCCAATCCCAAATCCCGCTCAGTAGAGATCCCAGTCCCTTTAGACAACCCTGCACTCCTTGCCACACTCCCAGTCCTTCTCCCACTAAAACCTCTCAGATGTTACCACCGGTCACCAAAAGGCCCCGAAGCCCCACTCAAGATCCCGGCGAAAAGAAAAAAAAACCAAAGGGCATTTTCAATCATGGATTGGACATTTGTAAGATCTCCCCTAGGCAGGCGGAAAAAGCTAGGGATTATGGGAACCGTATCCCTAATCTAAAGTTCCTCCTGTCCATCAAACAGTTCAGCGACAAAGACATCGACAACCCGTTGAACTTCCCAGATGCCCAGCGGGTTTTAACCGTGGTGGGAGTAGACACGGGAGCAAAACAGATTTGGGCCATGTTGGACGAGGCCATATCCTCGTTCAACATGAGCCCGCCCATTGCTATCATTCAGAGCGACAAGCTCCGGAAAATGAACTCTTTTTGCGCAGGGAGGGTCCCAATTTTTGTTCACCCCTCCCTCTATAGGGCTCTTAAACTCACTTTCCCGTGGGATATCGGCGGGATCTCCCAGGACGGTAACATCAACACTGAGATGGGCCATGGGTCTATGGGAGATGCTGTCGGTATCCTCACCCCGGCCATGTTCAAAACAGGTAAGCAACCCTAATCAGTTTTCACTATGGCTCTCTGGTTGGCTACTTTAAATGTCCGGGGCCTGAGGTCGGAGTCTCGCAGGGCGAGGCTCTCTCGCGACCTTCAGCGCCTCGGGGTTAATATCTGTTGTGTGCAAGAGACCCGGTTTTCTTCTCATGATCGTGAGGATGTGCTGTCTAAGGGGTTCGCCCTTTATTCAGCATGTTTTGATGGTCGTTCGAGGGGTGTCTCTTGGCTAGTGAGCAGGTCTTTAGACGCTGCATGTACTCTTGTTTTCGCAGATCCGGCGGGCAGGCTTTGTGTGCTGGACGTTACCATAAAAGGTAAGGCTTTACGTCTCATCGGCGTTTATGCGCCTAATACCCATGCTGAGCGACCTGGTCTGTTTCGGCAGATCGAGCCGTTTTTGACGACATCTCGTCGGGTAGTTTTAGCGGGCGATTGGAATGCCGTCCTTGAGCCCGATATAGATCGTATAGGGAAAAAACGGGGTACTAACAATCCTGATGTGAAACCATTTCGGGACTTTATCGGCGGGTTTGATCTCGTCGATAAGTACCGGAATGAGCATCCTCGGGAGGTAGCATGGACTTGGACTAATAGTGGCAACTCGGCTCCTGGGACGCTTGCGAGCTACCTCGACCGGGTCTTAGTTAAGAGAGTCGATGTAGGGCTCTTAGGGTGTCCAAGTTTCCATTACATAGTTTATTCGGATCATAGGCTTGTCCGGGTCCGGGTAAACTTAGATAAGCCTAAGGTTAGGTTGGCTGGTTACTGGAAATTCAACTGTTCACTGTTTGGTGAGCAGGGATTTCGGGACCAGCTGGTACTAATGATACAACGGGAATTGTCGGGAGCGGTTTTCGGGAACGCCTGGTGGGGTAAACTTAAATCCAAAATTAGAACGTTTGCTGCCGATTTTAGTCGTCGACTCAATCGAGATAGATTAGCGGCGCAAACTGCTTTAGAAGAAAAAGTTGATCGGGCCGTGAAATCCCGTGTTAGTGGGGATGTAGCCTTAGCTAAGGCAGAGTTGGCCTCCTTGCTTATCAAGAAGGATCAAGCTCTGGTAGTTAGGGCTAGGTTAAAAAGAATGTCCTCTGAGGCGACGAATATGGCCGCTGAATTGCGTGCAGAGGAGAGTAGGAGTGCGTCTCGACGACATATCGCGTGCGTCACATTACCGGATAATCGGACCGTGACTACAAACGCGGGCATATGTGAGGTCTTTCGTGATTACTTTCAGGATCTTTTCACCAGGGAGCCCGGTCTGAGCTCTGCTCAGTTCGACTCCTATTTAGCCGACTTTCCCTGCCTCGAGGCAGCTGAAGCGGCTGGGTGCGAGGGTCCCATAACAGAGTCCGAGATCTGGGATGCGCTGAAGCAGGTTGGCCTGGATAAGTCTCCGGGACTCGATGGTCTTCCCTACGAAGTGTACTTGAGGCTGTCGCCCGTTTTTGTTCCTTTGCTGGAGCTGATTTTCAACCACTGGATGAAGCAGGGGTCTATACCCCAACGCTTCACCAGGGGTGTGATCAAGTTGCTGCGTAAGGACAAGAACGGTGGGGATGGGTTAGGGAACTTTCGCCCTTTAACAATGTTAAACACGGAGTTAAAGATTTTGGCGAAGATCTTAGCCAACCGTTTGCAGCTTGTCCTGTCTAGTCTGATTGGTCCCGAGCAGACTTGTGCTGTGAAGGGCAGGACTATTCAGGATAACCTGCATATGGTACGCTTGATCTTAGAACAAGTCGACGGTGAAGCCGCGCTGATCAATTTAGATCAGTCCAAGGCCTTCGATAGGGTTGACCATCGTTTTCTGGAGGCTGTCCTTTCGGCGGCCGGTTTCGGAGCCGACTTTCGCTCCTGGATCCGACTCTTGTATGCGACCCCCGGTGCGCTGGTGGAAGTGAATGGAGTAAGATCGAAGCCTTTCGTATTGTCTCGCTCTATTCGTCAGGGTTGTCCGCTCTCGCCTTTGCTGTACGTTCTTGCGTTGGAACCGTTCCTTCGCAAGTTAAAGGCGAATCCGGTCCTGCGTGGAATATCTCTGCCTGGGGCCACCACCTCAGCAAGGTATTCTGCCTATGCTGACGACGTTTCGGTTCTTGTGTCGAGCAGAGCCGAGATTGACGAAGTCAGCAAAGTGGTCAGTGGTTATGAGATGGTGACAGGGGCCAAGATCAATCGCGATAAGTCTGTGGGCTTGCGATTGGGTGCGTGGAAGGGAGTTTCTCTTCCCGGACCTTTCCTCTGGACGGATGGGCCGATCAAGATACTCGGCGTCTGGTTCGGTCCGGATCTCCAGTTGGAAATGAATTGGTCGGAGGTACGAGGGAAGGCCGAGATCGCGGTTGGTCTGTGGTCTCGGAGGAGGCTTTCCCTGAAGGGAAGGGCGGAAGTATGTGTTTCTCACATATATCCTATTCTCGTGTACCGACTCTCTGTACTTCCACTTCCGTTTACCGCACTAAGTTTATTAGTAAGGCTCTTGTTCTCTTTCTTGTGGAGAGGCAAGGCCGCTATGGTATCTCGCAAGATCTGTTGCCTTCATACCGCTGAGGGCGGCCTGGGAATGCCAAGCATTGAGATTCGTCAACATATGCTTCGCATTGCATTCCTGGACCGATTGTGTCGCGAACCGGACGAGGTGGGAGCCTTCTGGAAGGAAGATGCCCGGAAAAATTTCCCGTCCCTGAGAAGTGTGCACTCGTGCGAGGGGGAGGCCCGCCGTAGACCCCGAGCCGAAAGCTCCTTCTATCACGAATGTCGTCGCGCTCTGAAATGCCTCTTACGGGCGTCGGAAGGCCTCTCCAACGTCCAGGCGTTGTCTCGTAGGGCATTGTATCAAGTGTTAGTTCGGGGGTCCGTTCAAGATGCTCTGATTAGCGAGCTCGGTCTTACGAAGCAGCAGGCTCGCTCAATATGGCCTTGGGCGACAGGGTTGAAATGCCTCACTAACGACGAGGCATCACTCACCTGGCAGGTGATTCGTGGAGCCCTCTGGGTCGGCAAAAGACTTTGTGCAGCGGGCTTGGAGAATTCTCCAAACTGCCGCCGCTGTGTTGGGGAAGTCGAGACCATTGGTCACGCCTTCTTTCAGTGCAGAGTGGTAGTGCCGTTGTGCAGGTTTGTTGAAGGTCTCATGGTTCGCGTCTTGCGGAGAAAGACCTTTGTCCTGGATGTCGTTTCTGTTTGCAGCAATGTGGTACCGCAGATGTCGAGGGCTGAGAATTATGTGTTCTGTTGCTTACTAGGCGTTATGAGAGTCGTGATTTGGACGACGCGTCAGAAGGAATTCTATGGTGGCGAGAAGTTTGCTTCTTCCGAACTGATCTTGTTCTTTAGGCATCTGCTTAAAGTCAAGATTAGGACGGAAAGGCGGCGACTCACATCATCTGAATTTGGCGAAAGGTGGGTGACTCTTGCGCGTTTGTGCCGTGTGAAAGGGGCTGACCTTGAGTGGCATTTTGATGCCGGTTAGGCATAGGATATTGTTTACCTGGGTTGAACTTGGGCAACCCATCCATGCTTAGGCTAGATTAGTTTTTTTGGTGTTTTATTTTTTAGTTTCTTACGATTATGTAAACTTAGCTAAGGTATGTTTGCTCATTGGCCCCCTTTTTTTTCTGTCCCCCTTTTCTTTTCCTTTAGTTTAACTCCCCGTCCCTCCCCTCTTTAGGTGCTCAGTGATTTCAGTTCTCTGGATGATGCGGGACGCCTTTCGTTTTTCGTGTGTGTGATCCTTTTCGTATGTTTGTGTGTAAATCAGTGCGTGTTTGTGTGAATGGTTGGGATGGATAAATGTGTATTTTATATTGTCAAAGTCCCGTGTCGATTTCGCCCAGTTAATTGATTTTACTGGCACATTTAGGATTTGTGGGGGGGGGTTTAATTACTAACATGATTTTGTTTAGTTTTCTTGTACATATTTGTATTCATATTGTATATTTTCATTGGGGATTATTTTATTTAATTTTTATGCCCGCCCCCCCAACAGACTTTATTGTACATATGGGGTTATTTAGGATTTTCATAGAGACAATGAGGTATTTTGGTGGTTGTAGGACGAATGGTATGTATGAATGTGGTGTTTTGGTGAAAGGAATATTGTTTTGTATGCTTGGGTCAGTGCGTGCGACTAGCTAAGTTTAATTTTAAGACAAGCGATGACCTTCCTTTCCCAATCCCCATTTTTGGCTTTGTGCCACATTTACCGTGTTTTGTATACGGTAATAAATATTATCACGAGATCCAACGGCCGTCTTGTTATTCCTTTTCTCTTTGTTGTAGACCGCAGACCGACTGCACGTTTGCCCGAATTCTGTTTGACTGCTGACAGACTGCTCGTTTGCCCGAATTCTGTGTTGCATTATATTTGGTTAAGTTTGTTTTTTATTATTTCATTTTGACTGTTTCAGGAAAAAAAAGAAAAAAAGGAAAAAAAAAAAAAAAAAAGAAGTCCTTTTGATTTTTGCTTCTCTCCATTTTTTTTTTTACCCCCCTCTTTTAATTTCTGTTATTTTTTCGTTTTATTTCAGTTTTCCAATTTTCCCCCTTTAATTTTTGTTTTCCTTTTAATTTTCTTTTTACCCCCCGGTAATTCTTTGTTTTTTATTTTTTACCCCTTTTTAATTTGCAGGCTTTCTCTTTTTATTCTAGTTTCCCGTTTTAATTTCCTTCCAACCTTTAATTTTTGTTTTTCATTTCCACGCTTTTTCTTTTTAGCCTCCGTTAAAATTTTCATTTTCCTTTAATTTCTGATTTTCGCGTTTATTAATTTTAATTTCTGTTTTCTTTCCTAACCTTACGTTTTTCGTTTTATAATTTGTTTGTACTAATTTCGTTTTGTAATCCTTGTATTGTATAATTTATTTGTTTATTTTTCCTTTGTTTATCGGTTCGACTCGCTTTTCTGTGGGTCGGCCATTTTGAATTTTTGTTTCTAGCTTTGGTTGTCGTCGAAAGTTACGTATTTTCTTTTGTTTATTCTTTTCGACTAGTGTCGGCCATTTTGTTTTTTTGTTAATAGCTCCGGCTATTTGCCGAAGTTTATTATTGTCTTTGTTTACCTTGTTTTGAACCGTTTTCTTTGTATTATTTAATTTTCCTCTTTGTGTTTTTTATTTTCGCCTTTAGGTGATATTTGTTTAAGTTTTTTACGTGTTATTTTTGTTGTTTGTAATTGTTTAATTTAGCTGTTTATTTTTACTGGTTAGTCTCGCTTCTTAAAGTCGGCCATCTTTTTATTTTATTTTTAACTAGCTTCGGCTAGAGTTTATTCTTATTAGTTTTTCTTATCTATCTTTTCTTTGAATTTTTGTCTAAATTCCCCCCCCCTTTTATTTTTTTTTTTGCGCCTTTTGGCGTTATTCGTTCTTTTTTGTTTCGCCTTTAGGCGAAATTTAGTAAATATCCCTCCCCCTATTCCTCCACTCCCGACCCTCCCCCTTACTTCATCATGGAGAAGAAGGAAAAAAAAGCCCCTTCTTTTCTGATCACAAAGAAAAAGACTTCGACCCTGGCTACCATCAAAAAATCGGTTAGGAAGCATCTTTTTAACCCGAAAAAAGACCCCCCAGACAAAGATAATCCCAATGAATATCCTGCCCTGCCACGAACCCCTACTAATGAGGAGATTGTGGACGTCCTGAAGAAGGCGGCCAAAGCCAGGATAGCGAATGAAATCCTGGAAAAGGAAAAAAACAATGAAAAGCCTAAAGTTAGTACCGAGGTCGGGGATTCGCCCTCTTGTTGGAAGTCCCCTCCGAATTGTATTATCGACATCGCGGAGTTCCTGGAGCGTGCCAAGAGTTACGCTCACCTCGTGGTGAAAGACGGGCTCTTGGAGGATCCAGTGGAACTGAAGAGAGTCGAAAAAAGAATAGTGTCTGTTTTTGTCGTCGACAAGCGTTCGCGCAAAATTTGTCGTTCGACTAAAGACACAGTGTTTAAAGCACTGGAGTCCCTGGGGTTCAAACCCCTAAGAATTGTCAAAGGCAAGGGTTTCTTCATGTGGGACGTGCTGCTGCCCACTGCAGAAGACTGCGTGAGAGCCACCCGGAGAGAATTAATCACCAAAGATCTCATCCTCCGAACAGAGTACGAGGGTCGGCGAAGGACCAGGGTGGCAGTGTACGAGGTCCCTCCTCAGGTTATCGGGGAACACCTCGCGGCTTTCCTGGCCCAATACGGGGAAATATTGGCCGCTTCCTGCGATAGCCTGACCGGGGGATGGAGCTTTGATATGATGCTCGATCGTAAGGCCTTCAGCTCCGTCCCCAACTGGATTGACGTCGGTGACCTGAAGCTGCCGGTCATCGTGACCGGTCGTAAACCAGCCTGCTGGAAGTGTGGAGTGACTGGTCATCTCTCCTCTTCCTGCCCAGAGAAGAAGGCCTCTGGAACTCAGGTCACAAAAGACCAAACTCCCCCTCTGACCGAGTCTGCAAAATCCGCCGCGCCTGTAATGGGCATGCCAGCTGCCGGGACCGGAGAGGTTGTTCCCCCGGTTGGGTCACCATCCAAGCCCCCATCCCCCGAAGAGCCCTCTTCCGCCGCTCCTGTGGCTAAGAAGGGGGAAGAAGGGGAATGGCAGGTAGTTGGCAGGGTCAGAGGGAAGCGTCAGCCAGCGGGTCCTCAGTCCCCTGAAGCCTCGGGGACTAAAGACACACACAGTCCCACTCCCTCTATCAACAGCAAGGGCGACGCCCCGACCTCCACTCTTTCAATTGAAGAGCAGAGGCTAAAATACGAGCCGAGCCACGAAAAAGCGGAGAAACTAAAAAAACTCAAAAAACATCTGGACGACCAAAAAAAACCCACAAAATCTCCTCCAAAAAAAAACATCCCCTTACAGTCACCTAAATTAATTTCCCCCATCAAATCTCCCCCGAAGAAGAAGGCCACCCTTTGTGTATCCTCCATCCCCATGCCTCCCACTTCAACCCCTCTCTCCAGAGTGAAGCCTTCTCCTGCTATGCCGTCCACCTCCCATGCCCAATCCCAAATCCCGCTCAGTAGAGATCCCAGTCCCTTTAGACAACCCTGCACTCCTTGCCACACTCCCAGTCCTTCTCCCACTAAAACCTCTCAGATGTTACCACCGGTCACCAAAAGGCCCCGAAGCCCCACTCAAGATCCCGGTGAAAAGAAAAAAAAACCAAAGGGCATTTTCAATCATGGATTGGACATTTGTAAGATCTCCCCTAGGCAGGCGGAAAAAGCTAGGGATTATGGGAACCGTATCCCTAATCTAAAGTTCCTCCTGTCCATCAAACAATTCAGCGACAAAGACATCGACAACCCGTTGAACTTCCCAGATGCCCAGCGGGTTTTAACCGTGGTGGGAGTGGACACGGGAGCAAAACAGATTTGGGCCATGTTGGACGAGGCCATATCCTCGTTCAACATGAGCCCGCCCATTGCTATCATCCAGAGCGACAAGCTCCGGAAAATGAACTCATTTTGCGCAGGGAGGGTCCCAATTTTTGTTCACCCCTCCCTCTATAGGGCTCTTAAACTTACTTTCCCGTGGGATATCGGCGGGATCTCCCAGGACGGTAACATCAACACTGAGATGGGCCATGGGTCTATGGGAGATGCGGTCGGTATCCTCACCCCGGCCATGTTCAAAACAGGTAAGCAACCCTAATCAGTTTTCACTATGGCTCTCTGGTTGGCTACTTTAAATGTCCGGGGCCTGAGGTCGGAGTCTCGCAGGGCGAGGCTCTCTCGCGACCTTCAGCGCCTCGGGGTTAATATCTGTTGTGTGCAAGAGACCCGGTTTTCTTCTCATGATCGTGAGGATGTGCTGTCTAAGGGGTTCGCCCTTTATTCAGCATGTTTTGATGGTCGTTCGAGGGGTGTCTCTTGGCTAGTGAGCAGGTCTTTAGACGCTGCATGTACTCTTGTTTTCGCAGATCCGGCGGGCAGGCTTTGTGTGCTGGACGTTACCATAAAAGGTAAGGCTTTACGTCTCATCGGCGTTTATGCGCCTAATACCCATGCTGAG
The DNA here is from genome assembly GCA_964036315.1 of Acanthosepion esculentum. Lineage (NCBI taxonomy): Eukaryota > Metazoa > Mollusca > Cephalopoda > Sepiida > Sepiidae > Acanthosepion > Acanthosepion esculentum. The sequence goes on from OZ038488.1 coordinate 26,993,738, forward strand.
CGACCTGGTCTGTTTCGGCAGATCGAGCCGTTTTTGACGACATCTCGTCGGGTAGTTTTAGCGGGCGATTGGAATGCCGTCCTTGAGCCCGATATAGATCGTATAGGGAAAAAACGGGGTACTAACAATCCTGATGTGAAACCATTTCGGGACTTTATCGGCGGGTTTGATCTCGTCGATAAGTACCGGAATGAGCATCCTCGGGAGGTAGCATGGACTTGGACTAATAGTGGCAACTCGGCTCCTGGGACGCTTGCGAGCTACCTCGACCGGGTCTTAGTTAAGAGAGTCGATGTAGGGCTCTTAGGGTGTCCAAGTTTCCATTACATAGTTTATTCGGATCATAGGCTTGTCCGGGTCCGGGTAAACTTAGATAAGCCTAAGGTTAGGTTGGCTGGTTACTGGAAATTCAACTGTTCACTGTTTGGTGAGCAGGGATTTCGGGACCAGCTGGTACTAATGATACAACGGGAATTGTCGGGAGCGGTTTTCGGGAACGCCTGGTGGGGTAAACTTAAATCCAAAATTAGAACGTTTGCTGCCGATTTTAGTCGTCGACTCAATCGAGATAGATTAGCGGCGCAAACTGCTTTAGAAGAAAAAGTTGATCGGGCCGTGAAATCCCGTGTTAGTGGGGATGTAGCCTTAGCTAAGGCAGAGTTGGCCTCCTTGCTTATCAAGAAGGATCAAGCTCTGGTAGTTAGGGCTAGGTTAAAAAGAATGTCCTCTGAGGCGACGAATATGGCCGCTGAATTGCGTGCAGAGGAGAGTAGGAGTGCGTCTCGACGACATATCGCGTGCGTCACATTACCGGATAATCGGACCGTGACTACAAACGCGGGCATATGTGAGGTCTTTCGAGATTACTTTCAGGATCTTTTCACCAGGGAGCCCGGTCTGAGCTCTGCTCAGTTCGACTCCTATTTAGCCGACTTTCCCTGCCTCGAGGCAGCTGAAGCGGCTGGGTGCGAGGGTCCCATAACAGAGTCCGAGATCTGGGATGCGCTGAAGCAGGTTGGCCTGGATAAGTCTCCGGGACTCGATGGTCTTCCCTACGAAGTGTACTTGAGGCTGTCGCCCGTTTTTGTTCCTTTGCTGGAGCTGATTTTCAACCACTGGATGAAGCAGGGGTCTATACCCCAACGCTTCACCAGGGGTGTGATCAAGTTGCTGCGTAAGGACAAGAACGGTGGGGATGGGTTAGGGAACTTTCGCCCTTTAACAATGTTAAACACGGAGTTAAAGATTTTGGCGAAGATCTTAGCCAACCGTTTGCAGCTTGTCCTGTCTAGTCTGATTGGTCCCGAGCAGACTTGTGCTGTGAAGGGCAGGACTATTCAGGATAACCTGCATATGGTACGCTTGATCTTAGAACAAGTCGACGGTGAAGCCGCGCTGATCAATTTAGATCAGTCCAAGGCCTTCGATAGGGTTGACCATCGTTTTCTGGAGGCTGTCCTTTCGGCGGCCGGTTTCGGAGCCGACTTTCGCTCCTGGATCCGACTCTTGTATGCGACCCCCGGTGCGCTGGTGGAAGTGAATGGAGTAAGATCGAAGCCTTTCGTATTGTCTCGCTCTATTCGTCAGGGTTGTCCGCTCTCGCCTTTGCTGTACGTTCTTGCGTTGGAACCGTTCCTTCGCAAGTTAAAGGCGAATCCGGTCCTGCGTGGAATATCTCTGCCTGGGGCCACCACCTCAGCAAGGTATTCTGCCTATGCTGACGACGTTTCGGTTCTTGTGTCGAGCAGAGCCGAGATTGACGAAGTCAGCAAAGTGGTCAGTGGTTATGAGATGGTGACAGGGGCCAAGATCAATCGCGATAAGTCTGTGGGCTTGCGATTGGGTGCGTGGAAGGGAGTTTCTCTTCCCGGACCTTTCCTCTGGACGGATGGGCCGATCAAGATACTCGGCGTCTGGTTCGGCCCGGATCTCCAGTTGGAAATGAATTGGTCGGAGGTACGAGGGAAGGCCGAGATCGCGGTTGGTCTGTGGTCTCGGAGGAGGCTTTCCCTGAAGGGAAGGGCGGAAGTATGTGTTTCTCACATATATCCTATTCTCGTGTACCGACTCTCTGTACTTCCACTTCCGTTTACCGCACTAAGTTTATTAGTAAGGCTCTTGTTCTCTTTCTTGTGGAGAGGCAATGCCGCTATGGTATCTCGCAAGATCTGTTGCCTTCATACCGCTGAGGGCGGCCTGGGTATGCCAAGCATTGAGATTCGTCAACATATGCTTCGCATTGCATTCCTGGACCGATTGTGTCGCGAACCGGACGAGGTGGGAGCCTTCTGGAAGGAAGATGCCCGGAAAAATTTCCCGTCCCTGAGAAGTGTGCACTCGTGCGAGGGGGAGGCCCGCCGTAGACCCCGAGCCGAAAGCTCCTTCTATCATGAATGTCGTCGCGCTCTGAAATGCCTCTTACGGGCGTCGGAAGGCCTCTCCAACGTCCAGGCGTTGTCTCGTAGGGCATTGTATCAAGTGTTAGTTCGGGGGTCCGTTCAAGATGCTCTGATTAGCGAGCCCGGTCTTACGAAGCAGCAGGCTCGCTCAATATGGCCTTGGGCGACAGGGTTGAAATGCCTCACTAACGACGAGGCATCACTCACCTGGCAGGTGATTCGTGGAGCCCTCTGGGTCGGCAAAAGACTTTGTGCAGCGGGCTTGGAGAATTCTCCAAACTGCCGCCGCTGTGTTGGGGAAGTCGAGACCATTGGTCACGCCTTCTTTCAGTGCAGAGTGGTAGTGCCGTTGTGCAAGTTTGTTGAAGGTCTCATGGTTCGCGTCTTGCGGAGAAAGACCTTTGTCCTGGATGTCGTTTCTGTTTGCAGCAATGTGGTACCGCAGATGTCGAGGGCTGAGAATTATGTGTTCTGTTGCTTACTAGGCGTTATGAGAGTCGTGATTTGGACGACGCGTCAGAAGGAATTCTATGGTGGCGAGAAGTTTGTTTCTTCCGAACTGATCTTGTTCTTTAGGCATCTGCTTAAAGTCAAGATTAGGACGGAAAGGCGGCGACTCACATCATCTGAATTTGGCGAAAGGTGGGTGACTCGTGCGCGTTTGTGCCGTGTGAAAGGGGCTGACCTTGAGTGGCATTTTGATGCCGGTTAGGCATAGGATATTGTTTACCTGGGTTGAACTTGGGCAACCCATCCATGCTTAGGCTAGATTAGGGTTTTTGGTGTTTTATTTTTAGTTTCTTAGGATTATGTAAACTTAGCTAAGGTATGTTTGCTCATTGGCCCCTTTTTTTTTCTGTCCCCTTTTCTTTTCCTTTAGTTTAACTCCCCATCCCTCCCCTCTTTAGGTGCTCAGTGATTTCAGTTCTCTGGATGATGCGGGACGCCTTTCGTTTTCGTGTGTGTGATCCTTTTCGTATGTTTGTGTGTGAATCAGTGCGTGTTTGTGTGAATGGTTGGGATGGATAAATGTGTATTTTATATTGTCAAAGTCCCGTGTCGATTTCGCCCAGTTAATTGATTTTACTGGCACATTTAGGATTTGTGGGGGGGGGTTTAATTACTAACATGATTTTGTTTAGTTTTCTTGTACATATTTTTATTCATATTGTATATATTCATTGGGGATTATTTTATTTAATTTTTATGCCCGCCCCCCCAACAGACTTTATTGTACATATGGGGTTTTTTAGGATTTTCATAGAGACAATGAGGTATTTTGGTGGTTGTAGAACGAATGGTATGTATGAATGTGGTGTTTTGGTGAAAGGAATATTGTTTTGTATGCTTGGGTCAGTGCGTGCGACTAGCTAAGTTTAATTTTAAGACAAGCGATGACCTTCCTTTCCCAATCCCCATTTTTGGCTTTGTGCCACATTTACTGTGTTTTGTATACGGTAATAAATATTATCACGAGATCCAACTAGAGACTCTGATCGACTGCGACTAGTCAACACATTCTCCAGGAACGTCTTCCCAGAAATATACAGAAATACTATATGTACTTATTGTGTACACTTTCTTGTTATAATACATTCTTGTTCTAAGTACATTTTGTGTTGCATTATTATTCCATGCAATAGGCGAGATTCAACATTGAGTCAAGTTTCAACAATGGCGACGAAGTAGAACGAACCATACGTCAAGTTTCAACAATGGCCACAAAGTAGAATGAACCATACGCCAAGTTTCAACAATGGAAAAGAAGTAGAAAGAACCATAAGGAAAGAAGAAAGAATTAATAGTGAGAGTTTTCAACAATTGGGACAAGTCATTGAAGAACCCAGGCTGAAAAAAAAAGCTATTAATTAAAAGTCCAACGTTAACGTAACGACGAAGGATTCTAAACTTCTGGATATGTAGAATTCGTTAAAAGACGACTAAGCATAAAGGAACGTTCACTCAGAAAAATTGGAAAGGTGTCGTAAACGAATAACGGTAATTTTAAATTAAAAAATTATCTACACGGAGACACCCTCTAAAAAGAAAAATTGGCCGACTACAAAAACATGCATGGATTAAAAGGAGCACAAATACACCGTGTCGACTTTGAAAGGTAACAAACTTTAAAAAATTATTTTTTAAAATTAATTGTTCAACAATATAGTGATGAATTACCTCTGATAAGAAAATCAGACGTTGTCATTGAAATACGCGAACAGAAGTCGAAAAAAAAAAAGAAAAAAAAAAAGTCCGACGCTCTCTGTTCACGAAAAAAAAAAAATACCAAAGTTGATTAGCACGGGCGTGAATGTAAAAGCAAGACATAAAATATAAAAAGTCGTACGTTGCTTCGATTTTTTTGGTCAGCTTATAGATATTCGTGGATACACAAATTAAAAGTATATTCCTTGTTGCATGAACACTATCAGCTAAAAATGGATGAACTATCCAAAGTCATATCCGAATTATTCAAATCCCAGCAGGAACAGTTTGCCTTATTAATAAGGGAACAACAGATAGCACAGCATAAATATCAAGAGAAACTAGATGAAAGACAACAAAAACAACAAATAGCGCTGCAAAAATATCAGGATAAACAAGATGAAAGACAACAGAAATATCAGGAAAAACAAGATGAAAGACAACAGAAATATCAAGAAAAACAAGATGAAAGACTTTTGGAAATTCAAAAGTTAACACTGGAGAAATTAAACAACTTTCAGGCAAATGAGGGAAATTCTTCATATTCTAATAACACCATATTTAATTCGCTGGAAACTTTCAACTATGTGCCAGACGAAGAAAAAACGTTTGAAGCGTACTTTAAACGATATGAAGATATTTTCTACACAGACTGTGAAAACTGGTCGAATTCAAGAAAAGTCAGTCTATTACTAAGAAAGCTAGGTACAGCAGAACATAGCAAATTTGTAGATTTTATTCTACCGAGAAAAACAACTGAATTGGAATTCTCGGAAACAGTGAAATTGCTAAAAGAGCTGTTTGGAGCAAATATGTCGCTTTGGCATAAGCGATGGTTATGCATGAATGTCTCTAAATCCGACGATCAGGATTACTTAACATATGCATCTATAGTGAATAGACATTGTGACAATTTCAGATTGGCAGAGATTACGGTTGAAGAATTCAAGTGCTTAATTTTTGCTCAAGGACTGGTATCCAGTAAGAGTGCCGAAATAAGACGTAGAGTAGTGTCTAAACTCGAATCTGAACAAGGCCTTACCCTGCAAAGGTTAGCAGAGGAGTGTCAACGGGCCGTAAAGTTTAAAGAAAGAGTCGCAAAAAATCAAAAAAGCTGGTATTGCTTATATTAAAAAAATAAAAAAGCAGTCAAAGTACCCAGTAGAGAAAAATTGGAGAAAAAATTCAGCGTATTTTAATAATAGACAAGAAAATAAAAAGAACGAAAATAAAAAAGTCCCACCATATAATTGCTGACGTTGTAACGAAAGACATTGGGAGATAAATTGCCCATATAGAAATAAGAAATGTTTCGTGTGCCAAAAGAATGGTCACAAAGGATCTTGTTGTAAAACGAAAAAATGCAAGAACCGAATTAGACAAACAAATTCGAATATCAAATCAGATAGATTCGAGGAAATATGTGACGACTGAAATATTCAAAAAGAATATCAAATTTCAACTCGATTCAGGGTCAGATTTAACAATAATGAACGATAAAACATGGAAAATTTTAAAAAGGCCTACAATAATGAAGTCAACGAAACTCGCTCGAACGGTAACTGGAAAGCAAATTAACTTCGAAGGCGAGGTTGTACTTCCAATGAAATTGAATGGGATCGTTAAAAAAATAAAAGTTTTCATTCTGAGAAATGGAGAAAACTTGTTGGGTACAGATTTTATTGAAACATTCGAATTGTGGGATAAACCGTTAAACTCATTCTGCAGAAAAGTAGAAAGTAATACGCAAACAAGACAGGACATTAAAGATGAATTAAAGAAAAAGTTTCCGGAAACCTTTACACCTGGTCTTGGAAGATGTAACAAATTTGAAGCTAAATTTGAATTAAAAGAAAATACTATGCCTATATTGAAAAAGAAACGTAACGTGCCTTTCGCAAGTGTAGAGAAAATAGTAGTACCAAAAAAGTTGCAGAAAAGAATCCTACGGGACATTCATATGGGTCACCCGGGGATTAATAGAACAAAAAGCTTAATGCGAAGCTTTGTATATTGGAAAGGAATGGATGTGGATATCGAAAACATGGCTCATCGATGTAAAGGGTGTGCGTTAGCAGCTAAGGCACCACCTATAGTACACAAACCATGGCCAAAGACGGATCATCCGTGGGAAAGATTACACATTGATTTCGCTGGTCCAGTAGAAGATTATTACTACTTAATAGTGGTAGATAGCTTTACAAAATGGCCGGAAGTACTACGCTGCAAAAAGCCTACGTCCAATACCACAACAACTTTTTTGCATGAACTATTTGCACGGTTCGGTGTGCCAGAGTGTATTGTGAGTGACAATGGTACACAATTCACTTCTGACGAATTTAAGGAATTTTGTCAGTTATATCAAATTAACCACATAACGACGCCGCCGTATCATCCGAGATCCAATGGACTCGCAGAAAGATTTGTAGATACGTTAAAGCGCGCTCTGAAGAAAGCCTCAGGAGTTCCAACGGAAAAGGCGCTTCAGCAATTCCTACAAGTATACAGAATCACGCCTAACCAGAGAACACCATCAAACATGGCACCAGCTGAACTAATGTTCGCTAGGAAAGTTAAGTCAGTGTTTGACAAGCTTTTGCCAGGAAGAAATAGAATAAAGAACACTATGTATACAGCTAGAAAAAGATACACCCCCGGAGAGAAGGTCTTTTTCAAGTGCTATAGAAACAACATTGAGTTCTGGGAGCGAGGCATAGTGGATAAGAGAATCGGTGACCTGATTTACATAATAAAAGGGCCGAAGAATACTCATAAAAGGCACCAGAACCAAGTCAAAAAATGCTACGTGCTAGAGCATGAAGAGAGTATACCGGATGAGGAGGAAGATCTCATTGATGTAATGTATGATACTTTTCAAGTAGAACCTCCGCAGAGTGCTCATGAACCGAGAAGATCCGGTAGGAAACGAAAGTTCACGGACCCATTGGACGTGAATCCAAAACGAAAAAGATATTGAAAAAAAAAACAGATATATATATGAACTATGCAAAGGGGATCTACAAAGAAATAACCATAATCATCATCTCATATAGACGCCAGTTTGAAATCCCAAAGGATTCCAAGGCTTGGGAGGGGGGTGTTGAGGTGGGATCCACCTAATCTGCATAGGTGACTACCAACTATATAAATAGTGGTTGGTACCGGAAGACGAGAGAAAGGAATCACGAGATCCAACTAGAGACTCTGATCGACTGCGACTAGTCAACACATTGTCCAGGAACGTCTTCCCAGAAATATACAGAAATACTATATGTACTTATTGTGTACACTTTCTTGTTATAATACATTCTTGTTCTAAGTACATTTTGTGTTGCATTATTATTCCATGCAATAGGCGAGATTCAACATTGAGTCAAGACTCAACATATATATATATATATATGTAGTTAGATGTGGCACAAGGCTGAAAGTATGGGGACCTAATTGACGACTGAATTCACTACTCAGTTTTAATAGTTCTAGAGAGACAAGCTTGCTAACCATTACATCACGTCGAGGTGTCCTTCTATATGTAGGTATGTATATATGTATGTATATATGTATGTATATATCCATTTCATCATTTCAGCTTAAGCAAGTTGATGAAGCCACTTAGACGCAAGTGGTTTCTGAGGAAAGAATGTGTGAAAACTTTAACGAAGATAATGATAAACAAAATAAAAGTGACGGTATAAAAAAGGACAGAAGATTATTTTTCAATATAATCTTTTTCCTTTTTAATGATATTCATCCACTATTTTATATGAATCAACTAGAACAAATAATGAATAGTGAGTACTTCAACTCACATTTTCTTCTAATAACTATGTATCGGTGTGCGCACTTATCGATTTACTCTCGTAATTGTATGATTAGGTAAACAATATCTTTTAGCATGCTATGTATAATATTACAAAGAAAAAGGTGCAATAATAGAGCAAAATACCAGGAAATGTTTTTATAGAATAATAATTCCCAAATCAACATTAAATACTGATGAATATATACCTTGGAGGTTTCATTTATTTTAAAACTCCTTGTCTGTTTGCTAAGCGGGTGGTTAAATTAGATAGGTTTTGAATTAGCAGTTTCTTTCATTTAGGTGAACGTCAGCGAACCAGACAGACATTAATACAATCAGATTATTTGTAGGCTTATAAATTCAACACAAAAGACGCCTTAAAGGGGTTATGAACAACTTAGATTATAATTTATCTAACAACTCACTTTTTTCCCAATCATTATTTTGAGTGAAAAGCCACCTGCAGACAAGACCCATTTCGAGATGAATATCTAATTTTGCAAATAACCATCTAAATCCTTCCAGCCAATTTATTTGTGCTTTGTAGTTTAAGATTATTAAAACATCACAAGAAGTCGGTCTGCTATAACAGTAAAACCAAATAAACAATATTTATGGAAAAGAAGGGTATTTTTTCTGATCTAAATCAAGTTTCTCTTTGCCTAATGTAGCCAAAACGTTTAAGTTAAATCCCGTAATAGGTCAATATTCATGAAACCATTTTAATGAAATGTAACCGTTAGATTTAAAAAAAAACATATATAAGTACTAGATGTAAAAAATAAAAATAACCAGCCTCCCTCATTCATGCGTATGTGTTGCTGCAACAACATAACAGATTTACTTCAATGAGGTTCTAAAGGACGGAAGACGTCAGAAGAAAACAGATTTTCCAATTTGTCATAGATTTTTCCCACTAAAATAGAAGCATATTTATTTATGTTCGCCCAATCCCGTATTTCTTCAATATTTCATTCCTCCAAAAATTGTCTTGAGATGTTTACTCATTGTCACGCACAAATAAATAATTAATTTAATATCAGTTATTTTCGCAGACTATCGAAGGAGTCCGGCTATCGCAAGGTATTTCAGATATGGGAAGTTATGGCGTTTAAAACCCAAACATCGCGTATTGAATAGGAGTTTGAATTTAGAGTTGTTTTTCTCCTTAACCGGTTGGCAGCCAAGGGGCGAGAGTTCAATTGTGAGCTAATATTCCATCCATAGTTTGTAGGGAGGAGAAAGTATGGAGTGGCGTTTTTCGAAATTCATTTATTCAAAGTGAATGTAATAGACTGGGAATGAATATAAACACTGTAGACAGATTAGATTTTCCGCGTGAGATAATAATTAAGAAACAAATTTCGTCGGTCTTTAACAAACACTGGAGAAATAAACAATTGCTAAACAAATCCACAAAATTCGAGCCCATTACCCACACATACATTTTGTGTTTTGTTTTGTTTAAAGGCATATCAACCTCAGTGTGTGATATAATGTCGAAAATATTTTGAGGATAAATTATTATGAATAGAATATGCATTCTTTGCTTTACATTGGTTTGGTTTATTTTGTTTTAAGGCATATAAATCTCAGTGGGTTATTTAATCCGACAACTGTTTTACGAAATGTTTTTATGAATAGAATATGTATTCTTTCTTTTAGATTGGTTTGGTCTATTTTCTCTTGCGGCATATCAACATAATTGGGTTATTTCATGCCGACAATATTTTTAGGATAGATTCTTTTAAATAGAATATATATTCTTTGGTTTAGATTAGTCTGGTGGATTTTGTTTAAAGGCATATCAACCTCAGTGGGTTATTTAATGCCGACAACATTTTTAGGATAGATTCGTATGAATAGAATATGTAATCTTTGGTTTAGATTGTTTTGGTTTATTTTGTTTGATTTCATGTCAACCTCAGTGGGTTATTTAATGTCGACAACGTTTTTTAGGATTGAATTGTATGAATAGAATATGTATTCTTTGCTTGATTGGTTTGGTTTATTTTGTTTTACGGCATTTCAACCTCATTGGGTTATTTAATGCCTACGAAATTTGTTATTGCTGGAAATATTTTGTTTTGTCAAAAAAAAAAAATTCCGGTAATATTTTATACTTCAAAATTGTATTACTGTTAATAATTTAATTAAAGAAAAAGTTTTGCTGGTAATTAGTTACCTATTTAGTTATATTTGGACCCTAATAGCTGCTACTACCATGGATCAGTGTAGACCTGGGAACACCAGCAATTAAGATGTTGTTCCACTCTCCTCAAACCTTCTTATTAGAGGTCTTGCTGCTAGACGTAGTTCATCGACTTACCCACGATGCGGAGGTAGTTTAACATCTACGATGTATCTAAGAGAGCGTAACATTTATAACAAAACAGAAATTAAAATTTAACCAAATATGATTTCAGAATAAGTATTTTGAAATAGTTCGGGGATAATTTTATAGGATTGCGAAACTTATCGCCGCCCCCCCCCCAAATCGAGATGTGTTAGTCAGTATAGTTCTTTGTTTTGCCATCTTAGGTTATAAGTCATTTGACCGCTTTCGAGGCAGATGTGAATTCCAAGACTTAAGCGAATAGTAACTTTTGGTTTTCAGGTGAAGAAATTAATGATTGAAATTTTTTTCTAGACGATTATTCAGTTATTCATACGGCCTAGCATCATTAACCATTTAGTTTTTATCCTAAACTTCTGGTCGGTGCAACCTTCTATCGTTGCTAATTGTCTTTCGTAGATGATAATCTCCATACAACGAAACCCCTTTCGTGATTCGGTGCAATATTTTGCTTTCTTGTATATCCGGCTTCCTAATGAAAACGTAACTCATTGTTATCCGCAATGCATTAGTGTACAGTCTGTGACTTATTCCAGAAAATAGCTGAGGGCTTATATAGAATATCTACTTCGTATTCTTCTTTTATTATTATTATTAATATTAAGGACTTATGGTTCAATGGATAAAGGCGTTGGTTAGAGCCACTGACAGGACCCAAAGAGTATCAGTTCAAACCCGGTTAAAGCACTGGAGAACTTTCAGAGGGAAAATTAACAGGAGATAACTGATAACTGACATCCATTAAACATGGCACGTGGAACTAGAACAGTCTACCCCAGTGAGCGAAATAAAGGGTTCAGTTCGACATTCCAACCACCTCAAGATGGCCGGAGCGTACAACGGCCGAAACGTTGTAATAAATATGGCGATAAAGATGAGGACAATAGTCCGAATAATGTAAATAATGTATATAATACCTCATCTCAGAAATATAGACAGATATTATTATTATTTTTAATGTTATTATTATTATTATTACCGTAAATTGCGTTGAACAAGTCCAGTTTTCAAGTCTAAAGCTATTTCTAAAACGAGGGGTCAACTCATATGGCGGGTATAAAATTCAAACTTTTATCACCGAGTTGTAAACAAGTGAAAGAGCACTCCGAACAATTATTGTACCGTGCCTTCCGCAGCTTGCCACAAATATATCCCGCTGAAACTTTTGTTTGGTGAACATATTTCGTATATTAAAACAGAACTGAATATAAAATAAGATATTAACACAAATACAGTATTCAATTAACAGAACAGCACACACTGTTTTTTTTGTCATAACTGATGCAAATGGCGGATGAGTGATAATGCGTTTTACAATAACATATGATACGTAGCAATACTATCAAGAAACTCCCTGACATGATGGGTAATGTAAGGTATTAATATTTTGTAGTTGATTTTGACTTTAATATGTTTATCAGTACACATGACGAATTTTAAATGTTCGGTAAATTATACCGATACAATATACAGTATCTAAATATCTATGTGTGTTGTGCTATGTTTGCAACGCATATAGAAGGATATTATGATTAGGGTCGCAACATATAAGTAAGTGGTGTGACCTTATATAGTTTTGTCACTTATCGTTCACTGGAGACTGACAGATTTTATCGGTACCCTTAAGTTTCGGGCCACTGTTAACCTACTATGTGTTTGTGGGTCAACTTGTACGCTAGGTACATTCCTAAGTCAGAATTCTGAGCTAAAAATCTTGAAGTCGACTTGTATGCCAGATCAATTTGTATGCCATAATTTATGGTATTATTATTATTATTATCATTAAAATACTTTTAGGAGTCGATTCTTCTATGTTCTTTCGTATTGTTTTTTCACACGTCGCTTTTCTGTCTTCGTTCTTTTCAATCTTTTCTGTTTCTCTTCCAAATCCGTCACATATATTTCACTTCGAATTCTGCTTCTTTTTCGTGTATATAATAATTTTCGTCTAACATTCTGTCTTCAGACGGTTCTTCCGTAACTTGCCGCCATACGTTTTACTCACCATTTTCCATGGTTTCACTATGTCCCCTGAGTATCAAAACTTCAAGCTCTCTTTCCTCATTTCAGCTGTCTCTTTCTGATGCTTAGCATTAGTGTCATCTTTGTTCCATTGTCTTAAAACTTCATCAATCGGGGATGTTTAATCTAAGCGGAGTTGATCTGGGATGACCTCATTTGGTGGCATCACCCTGAGAAGTAGCATAGTTAATTTCTCTTCGGAGTTACACCAAGACATTGAAAGAGATAGGTGTTGATCTAGAAGCCGATTTCAAATTCACTAAATGGAAAATCGGGCCTGAAAGGATATCAGTGAATGTGCCGAAACAAACGAAGAAATGAACGAAATTGAAGTTGGGGTATACGCCCAGATGACCGGCTGATGAAACGCAGTTATACAAAAGCCTCATCAGCAATCCTTACGCCCGGGCGAGAAAATGATCGAACATTCGTATTTCAGAGAAGCACATACCCTGACAACCAATTGTAATTTGACAAGAGTACAGCAGGGAATAAAGAATAATTTTACATATAAATGATTTAATTTCGTACTCTTACCGGGTATTATTAACATGATCTTACAAATGAAATTCTACTTTTCACTAGGCCAATTAATAAATGTACTAATGTATTCGTTAGATTTCCAAAGGGAGATAATTAAGGGAATACTTTCTCGGCGTCAGCAGAAAGAATTTATAATCTTTTCTCGACAATTAACATTCAATTGGTCTCTAGATTATTTCAGTATTGGTTAATACAAATAGAAATCGTCATATACTTGAGTACAAAAGACACACTGCAAATCTTTTTACTACATACGGTTCATGCAGAATCACAAATGAAGAATTGTAACAAATATCTGAAACCATATGTATGCGATCTGGGATTGCAAAGGAAATATTTGTCGCAGATTATTTCCACAACGCAGAGAACAAATCACTAATTTCAGACTCGAACACTCAACCAGTCAGAAAAATAACTCACTCTCCAATAAACGCAGTAGCCAAAATACCCGAATTGTCTCCCCGATTTGAGTACACCAACCTCTTTTAAACCCCGAGCATTTTTTCCATTCGTCGACAACTAGGCGAGGTCGCCCAATTTTTGCATATCAAAATACTTTTATAGCGACTCCTGCGACGGACTTGTTTTTTTTAATTTAAATATTCCGTCTTCAGCATATCACCCAATTACATGCCCTTTTTTTTTTGGTAATTAATTTTCTTTTTCGCCACATTTTCCGTCGTAGGATACACGCGACGCGCTGTCGCTTGGTTTGACGAGGTAAGTCGCCGTTTTCTTCGCTATACCATATCAATTGAATACTACCAACAGCAGCAACAACTAAACTGGATCTCAAATGTAGCTAGAAGAGAAATCAATGCCATAAAAAGATGTTGATATTCCACAAAACTTCGAACAAACGGTTAAGAAGGGACCCTCCATTAATGGTGGAAAGAGCGATAAAAGGTACTGGACATGAGAAAGTTATTTTCCTGAAAAAATGGTTTAAGAGAAAAATTTAATAAATTTCAATCGAAAGCAGTAATAACTGCTCGGTCAATGGTTGAAAGGTATTTCTTTATAAGGAACCGGCTGATATATTTTTAAACAATTCACCCAAAGCAAGGCGGGAGTGTCACTAGAAAGCAAGGGGTGACAGAATATGGGAGCAAAACTAAAGAGGCAGGAAAGAAATAAGGATGAAGAGAAGGTCGGGAAATAGATCAAGTCATCTGGAGATGTCGATTGACGTTGCATTTGAATAGTTGAAGATTATAGCTATCAGGGAAGCAAGTAAGAGGAAGGGAGTTCCACAGACGGGAAGTGCGAGACATGAAGCTATTGAAGTCGAAGAGACGGCTACATTTAACCGTTTCGATAATGAAAGGTGGGGACTGAGATGGCGGCCTAGTGGCACGTTTAAATTCATACAGTTTGGGAACTAGTGAAAATAGCTTGTCGGAGCAGTTACCGTGGAAGTATTTGTAGGAAAGACAGAGAGAGGCGACAGCATGTCTGTGAGAGAGTGACTGTTAACGAGATGCCAGACCAGAGCCAAACACATTGTATATGCGTTTCTGGATTTTGTCTAGGCCTCTAAGACGAACGGCGGGGGATCCAGACCATATATGACAGCAATATTTTAGGCAAGGTCGAAAGGTTGATTTATTCATTTGAAGCATGGACTCGGGTGGGAAACGCTTTCTGGGGCGGCACAGAGAACCAACTTTCCTTACCATTACAATTGCCATTCAGCATCAATATTTACGGCTGAGGTCTATCATATTCTGACAACGATACAGTGTAGATTGATAGAGTTAACTTCAATATTCATTCATCGTTACGTTTTCCTTCAGTAAACAGTAACTAGGCTTCATTGATTGCGCTATGGACAGGAATAGCTTTCTAATTAGAATAATTGAATCTCGTGGTTGTCAAGGGTCAAGGTCCAAAAGGTATTTCCATCTGATTTGTTTGTCGGGGGCTACGACAGAATATTCAACTATTCAGCGAAGCCGTCTTTCAAAGCTATACAAGCCACAATTGGCAACGCAATGTAATGTAAGTTAATCAGCAGATCTCTCCGCCCAAATGGCTATGCTTACTTCCGTATTAGGCGTTGCTTTTTAAGAAAACATTCGCAATTCATTGACCGCGCAGCCAGTATTATTCTCGAGTGAAAATTTAAAAATATTTCAATTAGTGGTTTTTTTTTTCGGGAAAATATATTTCTTAAGTCTACCATCATCATCATCCTTCCTGTTGTTGGGCGGAACTCCATTGACAATCCCATTCCACACTGTTTAGTCCTGCATTTCTGTCTCCAGATCCCCAATTTCCAACTATGATACTCGATCTATGATGTCTGGGAAAGTCAATTTTCGTGAGAAGACACTTCCAGAAGGGACCACAATTACTGTGTAAAAATCAGGAATAAATCGTAGACAATTCCAGAAGGGACCACAATTACTGTGTAAAAATCAGGAATAAATCGTAGACACATCCAGAAGTATGGCATATGAGTAAGAATGAGACGTTTTCCCTGTCCGTTCGATGGCAGTGGCCAGCAAAATGTAATCGTTTTTATTTCACCTTAAGAGAGATTGATCTCCGTTTTCCATAAAGTGTGTTAAACGTTGAATGGGTCTCCAACTGATGCTCTGATTTTGCTGTTATCGCTCTTTTAAATACTGAATGGGGTTTCTTTCCCAACGATTTTTTAAAAAACTTATTTCGCCCCCAGCCAGGTGAGACAGCCACTAAGGTGCAAGTGGCAACTAGGAGGGAAAGAGAATAAAAAGACTTTAGAAGGAACCGGAAACCCAGCCAAAACAGGAAACAAGGGATAAACATATAAGCCTGTTCAAAAGGCAGGAGAGGAGTGTAAACAGGGTCGATTTTTGTTTGAAGTTGAGTGGAACAGCAACATCGTGATTCTGTCAGTTTATCTTTGAGTTACATGTGATATACATTTTTATTGTCGCCGCTATTGAAAGTCATGTGGTTTCTGTTATTTGGTAGAGTTTTTATTTTATTCTGTAGCGCCAGGCCACTGGTTCGAAAATGGATGGTCCTCACTCAGATCTACTAGCGACATACGCTTGAAGAAACTGCTTTATCTCTGACTATAATCAATTATCTATAGTTACAATAACTACAAGCCAGCGATTATTTTCTTTACTAATTTCACATCTGTCCGGCTAACATGATGACGTTCCTGCAACGAAACTTTTGCGGAAACCCACACGGTACCCACACGTGAAAGTATATTTTAGCGTTACATTAAGAGAAAATGAATCTATAAATTCCGGGAAGATATACCGAACACAACTCTTATTGGAACTCGGATCTCCTAGGAAAAATACTGTTACTTCACCCGCACACCCAAGCTTACAGCACCATGTATTCTCAAACTTCATTCATTTAGATACTGTCCAGGCTTAACGTTTTCGTACGGTAACCGGGGTTTCAACGTGATTTGGCCGTAAGCTCTTAACGCTTAAGCTACAATATTTCGCAACATTACCCTAATAAATGAGCAGTCAGAGAATTAGTGGATTTTTATCATACAGTAATGACGCGACATCGCATATCCCCATAACGAGTCTGCTAGACTACAACCAAAATACAGCAAGTCTGTAATGATACAAGAACCTTTCATGTCAGCTGGATAAGAATCCATCCCTACACCACACCCGAACGTTTAACTCGTCTGTGTGGAACGAGAACGCTAAACTCAAACTTAAGGTGAGGATAAATTAACTTTTATTTTTACGCTTCACCTTGCTGAACTTTCAGAAAAAAATTAAAATTATTATTATTAGAGACATTCCATTATCGCCGGCTGAACCCAGAACTTCAAGAAATCACGATGGACATACGTTTCCTCAGGGAGGACACACACATCTAGGGCCTATTGGGACTTAAACTCAACACAGACCTGAAGTCTATCTCGTATATACCACCCATCGATAGTAGGTTCCATGACTTCTGCAAACCTGGCGTACGGCCATATCCCGTTAAAACACCGGTTCTCGTACGATCACCAAAGATAAGAAACGTCGAGACTGGTTAGTATGCAGATGAATGAGCGCTTGGGGATATCAGGTGCTCTTAGCGTGGATGTGCGGGTGGTGTAATAGATAATGGCTGGGAATCCTTAATCGGAGAGTTGAGTTCCAATTTTTCGTTGGCTTTGTTCTATTCACTTATGCGTAAATAACCTTGGAAAAGATATGAATCCATCTCTTTTCCCCTACTGTGAGTTAATTAGTAAGAATATTATCACTAAATCATTATTATATGCCCCACAAAAAAGAATTATTAATATCTAAGAATATTTTCTAGGTTTAAATATCCAGAAATTTCTGGCTTTAAATAAACTGCAAGCCAAAATATATTTCGCAAATAACTGAGAAAATATTGTAGAAAAACTATGCCTATACAGTAAAAAAAAACGACATTGGAAACAAGATCTAACAGCGGGACACTTCGTTTTGGTATAATGGTTAGCAGGCTTGTTTTGCTGAAACAATTACAACTGAATGGTGAGTTCGATCCTCATAGGGTGCCCCGAACTTTCGTCCTTGCGCTGTAGCTATGCTTAGAAATCTCCGTAACTTTTAATACAGATTTTATATGGAAGTGGACTATTTCACGTGATTCTTATTTTTTATGTTTTATTAACCGTTTGTGGTTTATTTTAAACGGAAATATATTTCGGATTATATTAGGTTGTTTCAGTATTCGGTTTTCCTAAGTGTTCCTTATTTAGGGGAAGACAATTAAATACAATAAGGGCTAATCATACGTCTCCATTAATGTTGATAACTATTTTATTTTCTGTAATGCCTGTTAGATAATTTAGTTTCCTTAAATTGTCTATCTTTGTATCTTATGATATATTACGAAAATATTTGTCTTCTATTGCCGTCGGATGCCAAAGGAAGAAAAATAATTTACCATTCCAAAAATGTACAGGACACTAATTGTTATCCAAGAATGATGTCAAGGAAAAGCGGCATTTTAGAAACATAAAAATCTTACTACAAAATTAATAAATAAAATTAAAAATAAATGTAGCTACTTGCGAGGGACCAATGGAAATTTTTGCATGCAGCCTGTGATAGGATTCCGAATTGGCACAGCTTGGAATATTCAGAAAACTGATATCGATATAATTTTGTCTGCTAGTGTAAATGTAAAAGTGTGGTTTTCTTGTTCTATTTCAAATAGTCTTCTCAAAGAATCAAAGGAAAAAATAACAGAATTTTAAAATAATTTAATGCTAATTTCTGTCGTAAAGAAATGGCGCCCACTGAATTTATTCAATTCAAAATAACTCGTACGTAACATACTAGAGAAATTGGAATTAAAAAACCTGGAAACACAATTTACTTCGTCGCCGTGTTTGGATTTTTTACACTTTGTATTAAGCAACTGTAATAAAAAAAAAATAAGAGAGTGTAAGAGAGACTTGGGCCGTATAGGCGATCATGGTTCTGCATATTTACTTGTTTCGTGTAGATCTGAGTAAATTTTACCTCTTTCGCCAAGCCAATCCATTTACACCGGCCTATATGGTAGGTGACTCTTGTTGCCCTCTTTTCATAAATACTTCACCATGATGCGTGCCTCTGGTGTAATAGATAACAGATAGGAATTAAAAATAAGGTAAGCCAAGTTCGAAATCCAGTTACATTAATTCGTTAACTTCCCGCAAATACACTTGGGGAAATATATGAATCCAGTTCCTCCCCACCGGTTATTGGTTGAACAACAGTATATGCATCTGAAAAAGTCATTGCTATTCCTAAAATATTATTAATGCAATATTCACTTAAGAGGCATAGTGGAATAATATATAGCGACTCGGTGTGAGGAATCGGGTAGTCGAATTCGAATTCCAGTTAAATTCATTTCATTCTTTTACCGGCTAGTACCATTCGGAAAGGTATTTAATCTATCTCTATTCCCAGTTATGGATAAATAGTACAATTGACTGGGCCCTATAGCCTTGCTTGGCAACCTAGGAAAAAGAAAATATTGAATTCAAACCACCGGCTGTATTGCCTCTTTAAATTCTGAGAGGAGGGAGATGTTAGCTCAACATCCCCGGTTCTAAAGTTACAGGCGAGCTATTGCACTATTTTGCCTTTAATGTCACCATGAACCACAACTGTGATATCTTTCGGGTGTAACTAGCTCACAAAACTGTAGATAAACAGTAAAAATCGAATCATTCTATTCAAAAGCTTCAATGTCCTGTATATGTTAAATTTTCAAAGCACACTTTCCTGTTAATTTGTGACCGAAATGTTAGCAGTCACCGTATGTTCTAAGTATACGAGGAATGATCAAAAAGTATCATGCCGGTTGCTCTGATAAGGGAGAAGTACGCAGAGTGAAGCTGATGGCACAGTTGACCATGGACCTTGTTAAAACGTTCTCGCTTAATTCCATTGCTTATAGCAGTGTTGGGAAGGGAAGTGTGTAGAGTGTGGTCGTCTCACCACATCACAGAGATTCCATCAGTGACCATGGCTTATGCAGCTGTTTTTAGCCTAACACAACACTTTCCTTGGTTTATTAAAAGCGTTTTTTTCTAGAACATATTTTGGTAGTCACCGATTGTAGGTAGAAATTGATGGTAAAAGCAGTGACTGAAAATATAAACCTATATATATTGCTTTAAGCCAAACCTGCCTCCTGCTGAACATAATTAAGAAATGCAGAGTAATATAAATAAATAAGTGATTCTATTACAGAAAATATATAATCAAGTATAATAAGTAAAGTGATAATATGAACATTTCTTCTTTGACATCTTGCACTGATGAAACAGTTTTATTTTCAACATCAAAATCTACATTAGCGAGACAAATCAAGATCTTACTTGATTTTATAAACTAGATCGGTAACAAGTACCTTCCAATCAAAATACGATTACGTAATATCAGTTCTCCTCAAAAATAGAGCAGAGACTTGATGCAACAGAAATGTCGTTCTAAAGACGGATACCGTAAATACCATGGACCGAACGTGTGAGTAATAGGGAAACAAAAGCATACTTATATTTAACACCAGAAAGAGACTGTTGAAATTTCTATATTACATAATGAGGAAAACTGGCTTGGAAAATTTGATACTCACAGATTGAAGGCAAGAGGGACAGATGTAAGCAACTATAATCTACATGGCGAGATTGAATGATAGACTTGAAAATATTTACACATATTCTAGCAAGGAAAATTCTCTAACACGACACAGGGAACCAACTTCCCTAACAGCGAACCTAGCAATTGATTTAGTATATTTCCACTCCATTTCAGTAGGCTAAGTTAACTCGGGAAGGTGCAGGGTTTTACTGTTCTGGAGGTTAGAACCAGCCATCCTAATGAAAGGAAAATTGTGTTCTCTAAGCGACTAAATGTGAGCAGTTTCGTATAAGAGGCGGTGAAATTTATATGTAATGTCTTGCCCAAGTTACAAAGAGATTGAATTAATTTTGGAGATCAGCTCCCAATCTACCTTACCGAACAGATCACACTTGTTATTAAGAAAGGATTAAATATTTGTGACATTAGCATAGATTTATGGTTGAGAGCTGAGGACATCAGGAAGGTCCTTACAAAAATGTCTATGAAAACTATCTCTTACATTCATTCGTGGATTTGAAGAAATAATTATCGAATTACAGTCTCGCAGCATTTCACTACAACTCGGTGAAAATACGTTACACAGAAAATCTGAGAGTATGTTTGTTCCAAGAAATTTTCGCAATACAAATAAAACACTTGTATTATGATATGATTTGGAAGTAAATATTTCAAGAGATTGTTTACTCATCTCTGGCTTGTCACATTTTGCTTATAGAAAAAAAAAGTTTATCTTATGTAATGATCGAAAGTGATAGCAACCACGGTGTGATGGTTAAGAAGCTCGTCTGCTTTGACTGCGTGCCAGAATAAGCATCGTAAGTATGGTGATTTTCTAAGCGTAGATCAGATGTGGCACAAGGTCAAAAGTGTGCGGCACTCAGTGAGGATCAAACTCAATATTCAGTCGTAACTGATCGAATGAGACAAGCTTGCTATTATTGCACCACGATGAAGTACCCAAAGCATCATAAGCAGGTTTTGCCACGGGGGTTTTCATTGGCATCTGTTGTTATCTTTCCTTCCCAGAGAAAACGTCCATGATCTTTAAAGCCAATTTTCTAAGAAATTAAAAAAAAAACAATGTTCTTTCAATATGTGGGTAATATTGGTACGGATTCCTGCTATTTGTATGATTTGCCATGATTACTTGAGAAAGGTAATGGGGGTAGTTTACCATTGGCTTCTTAACGGGTGTGAATTCAGAGTTGTCCTTCTAGAGAGTGTAACGCTCAAGGTTATAGGGCCTTCCCTACTTTACGATTTAATCAACATGCCTTTATCAAGAGAATTAGTGGGAATACATTTTGGACGCGGCTATAATTTGAACTAAACCCTCCGATTCATCTTGCGCTAGCAATATACATTATGCTATTAAAACATAGCAGAACAGAATCTTTCTACCGCATCTACACTCATTTGTGTCATGTGCAGTGTAAAGCAGATGGTTAGATTAAATACATTTTGTTTTTTTAAGCTTTTCACCCCAGGCAAGGCTGAAAGCCACTAGCACGCAAGGGGTTACAGAGGATTTGGAGCAAGATTAAATAGGAGTGACTTGTCGACAAGTATATTCCGAATAGTGTCCGGTAGGTCTCCATGAAAATTTAAATGAGATCTAATTGAGCTATTGTCAGAAATATACTTGTCGACAACACTAATATAATAGCATCATCCACTTGCAAAAAAAGGCTAAAAATAATGGAAGCCTTACTTATAAAATTAAACAAACCAACCCTTAATAATATTAACTTTGAACATGGACATAATATCTTGACCGTGTTTTGAAACAAAAAAATGAATCACTTTATAAAACACACACAAACTATTTCTAATTCTAACAGTTGAAATATAATCCTTGATAATGGCTAAATGTATAGCCGAAAGCGCTCGGAAAAGAACATTCGGACAATTTTTATATAATTTATCCTCTGAATAGAAAAACTTTATTAGATCGCACGAGAAATTATATAAAAAACTAAATAAAAGCACCTTGTCAGTCGTTTTTAATGAAATATATATATATATATATATATATATATATATATATATATATATATATATTGATAGAGAGATAAAATGACGAGAGTCAGATTGGTAGATAATAAACAGAGTGGGATAGACAGACAGATAAATAGGTAGATAATGAACAGTGGAAAATACAGAGATAGATAGTCTGATTCAAATATTTGCCTATTGAATATTAATATGTGCGATTTTTTTCAATAGAAAAACCTTGTTAATTTTGGGGAATTATTTTTTATAAGTTGTTTGCTTTTTCTAAGTTCTAAAGAAGAAAACACTTTTAAATAAGATATTCAACGTTATCTTAAAAAGGGAATAGACCTGGCATATTCCTTTAATGTCTTTTGTCTGACCTTCTCGACCAAAACAGTGAAATCTTCGTTCTGGTTTATTTCAAAAGATGCATTTGTGTACTTATTCCTAGTATTAATTAATTGAAATATAGTCTTTTTCACTACTGCAAGATCCGAGTATCGACCAGTTTCTAGGTTCTAGTCATATGGATTTGTGGAGGTACAACCATAAAACTTTCTATTGTCTACATATATGTTTATTAATGATTTGAAAATTTTATAATGCAAATCGTTAATACAAAGCAGTGATAGAGAGAGAGAGAGAGAAACCGCCGAGGGAGCCCGTCGAGGGAGCCCGCCGAGAGAGCCCGCCGAGAGAGCCCGCCGAGAAAGCCTTGGGAAACCACTGCATTGATTTCACGGCCATCAGAGGACTGACCATTAACAGCGACCTTCACAGACGCTCGTTTTTTCCTTTTTAAGTATCGGTGGAACTTCGTCAATTCACAGAAGAATAATGCCAAGTTTCCTTATAGATTTTCAAATTATATTACCATTAATATGATTAATAATAATAGGTTTTATTAATTGTTAAAATTAAAATATGCTGTCTTAATTTCTGTGACGAGGAGCCATCATTATTTGCAGGCGGACTATTGCAAAATATTTGTTGTTATTAACAAAATGTTTCGACCGTTTTTTCTCTTCGGACTTCATCAGTTATCCATCGATCCGGCTATCTTACAGGGACCTTCGAACTGAACCCTATATTTATTCTACGGGGCTAGGCATTTTTTCCGTTTCAGTCCTAGATGTATAGGATATCTTGCGTAGTTTTTATAATATTACTGCTCAGTTATTTCTTTCCCCATTTCCATGAAGTTCAAGTACAAACTACCCGGCCCAGGCATTTAACACACAATTACTTTGTCAGCAAATTTAGGAACCAGCGCTTTAAATCATCGGGCTAGTAGGACAATTCGGTTTGGAGAACACGGGATCTTAAATTTAAAATGGCTGTCGATGATTTCTGCTGCTTGACAGTGAATTTAAAGTCTATTTGTCGTTCTTATTTACACTTATTAATGTTCATTCTACACAATGACCAGAACAGTGAGTATACCTCAATGTGTCACCATTTACTATGTCAACAAATCCATTGAAGAACACATGATGCACTAAGGTTTAGTCACGTGGGACAATCCTGAGTGACGAATCTTACACCCAAGCTGCATATAGACCAGGGTGTCTGACAGTTTAGTTTTACTGCGCTCACTCACAGAGAGGGGGTCGCTTTCCCACACTGGCTACTGCTGTTTTTGTTGAAACCTTGCTATCATATCCCCTTTTCATTAAGAGCATCCATATCGCATTTATTTTTATACTAGTCCTACTAAGGAGTTCCTCATAACCTAACAGGTCTTCATCATAACAACAACAAAAAATCTACTCCCGTAGATTAAATATAGGGTTCTCTTCGAATTTCCCTGAAGGTTACTAGGACCGAAGAAAAAACTTATAAAAGCCAGAAACGCCCGAAAGGTTGAATGATTAATTTTCTGTGGCTTTTCAACACTTTGCAGGTTATTTATGCCATATTTTTTTAGGTAATAATGGTTTAGTGATTCTAGTCTTAGTAATTAACCCATACTTTGGCTGTCAAGAGGTGGATTCATAATTTTTCGAGAGTTTTTGCGGGTAAGTAAACATAACGAACAAAACGGGAATTGGAACACGTCAATTAAAAAAGCGAAAACCATTAATATTAACACAACCCGAACACTCAGGCTTTCGGCGCGTAAGATTCGCAATCAATCACCGATCTAGTACTGACCACGCTGGACGCTACTTCGGTGATCGTACGGGGACCGGTGATTCAAAGTTATCTGGCCAGGGTTGAAACATTTAATAACAACAAAAATCAAGTCTGCATGTAAATATTGTAATAAGTAGGTTGGGTGTTGTTTTATTTTATGGCATATCAACCTCAGTGTGTCATTTAATGACAACAAAGTTTTGAAATAGATTCGTAGCGTTTTGGTTTGGTTTGTTTTACGGTATATGAACCTCAATGGGTTATTTAATGCTGACAAAATTTTTCTTTTCTGGTAATATGTTTTTCGTCAAAAATCTATTTCTAGGAATATTTTTCCTTGAAGAACTCTATAGCTGGTCATTTTTTTTAAAGAATGTATAGCTGTTTGTATTGCTGGTATTTTTTAAAAAGTATTGCTGGTAAAAATTATTGCTGGTAATATTTCTTTTATAAAAAATATTTCTGGTATTAAAACCTATTTTTACAAAAGTTTGGGTGTTAACTATTTGCCCATAGTTGGGACCATAACAGATGCTACCACCCCGGGTCAGGGTGGACCTGGGGACACCATCAATTAAGAGGTGGTTCCACGCTCCTCAAAACCTCCTGATTAGAGGCCTTGCTGCTAGACGTAGTTTATCGTCTTGCCCATGACGCGGATGTAGTTTATCGTCATAACCAGGACGATGTAATGAGTAGAATATTGTTTTTAACTGTAAGCTATGGTTTTCGATGTGGCATTTTCAATTCGATATGAATGACTGCAGGAAAGTTCCATTTCTTTTCTGTTGCTTACAATCATTTTACTAAAGCATGACTGGATGTAATAATATTGAGAGTAACCTCGTATAAGATAGCGGTCCTAAATAAGCGCTTATTACTCTTTGTGATTCAAGTATGAACGTATTTTGTATAATCAATAAATTTATGATCGAAGTCGGTGTATTTATAATGCCCTGCCGTGTATGATATTAATAACACTTTCAAACATGGCGTCGTGAGGCTGGCCTTTTAAAATTTTAGCATCGAATAGTTGAAAAGACTAAATAAAAGGTCACCGCCGAAATTAATTTAATTTATAATATTTATTTATTTATTTTGCGTTCTCTTTTGATTCATTAATTGATTTTATTGAGGTGAATCTTTCATTTTACTTGATGTCTTCTATTGCACAGCAAATATTGATTTTATACAACTCAACAATTTCGCGTTAATGTTAAATAAATTAAAACATTTTGTAAAAAAGAATTAATTCCTTACATTCAGCCGTTCCAACATTCATGGATAAGACCGGCCGTTTTACATACATTGTAGTAAACCACTCTCATTCCGTTCATATTCCAATGGTGCCATGTAGGTTCCAGATTCTTCCTACCATAGACTTACACAGACCCTATCTTAACCCACCCCGCAAAAAAAAAACAAACAAAAAACTGACAGATAGAAGATGTGTGAATGCGCGTGCATATGTGTACATATGTGTGCGAGAAAACATTATTTCGCGAACAAAATAGACGAACGGTCTACGCCTTGACACTGCGACTGACGAAAGAAGTTCGCTACACAATATATCATTGAATACAGCGTACAACTGCGAACGACACATGGATGCGCATATACGCCCAGTCCCACACTGTTCATATATGTTTATGTTTGTATGAGCTGCAAAGGCTAAACGTGCGTATATGTATCCAAAATTTAAAAGTTAATCAGTTTGTCTGATGATCACAAATAGCGTGAAATATGCTAGCGCTATCACTAATATTGAGCGCTTTGAAATAAGTACCAAGCATAACATATAAATAATATATATAAAAAATAGCATATATATATATATATATATATATATTTATATACATGCTTATTTTACACACACACACACACACGGGCACACACACATACACACACACACACAAATATATATATATATATATATATATATATATATATATATATATATATATAAAGAAATATAATGCTATATTTATGGGATAAAGCGCTCAATATCAGCGTATGTATATATAAAAGTAAACATTGAAGCCAACTCTCAGAGGCGACGGACTGTTTCATGCTAGACGCAATCGTCAGATCACCTGTATATATATATATATATATATATATACAGTTACGCACACACACACACACAGACACACACACACACATATATATATATATATATATATACACACATATATACATATATATACATATATATATATATATATATATATATATATATATATATATATGGGAAATATAATAAACGAAAGAGAGCTTGGAGAATTTGACACACACAGTTAGATTTTCACATATTTCAATGCAATGTCATTCGTTCTTTAATTGTTCTGTCTTAATGTTTTCTTAGTCTCGCATTCTTCGTCGTCGTTACAAAATTGGAAAGCAAAACTGAAGTAGTTACTTCGAATTTGCTATTTTGTGGTTACTTCACGATAAATACAATTTTTGTATACCGAGAGTTTCAGTAACCTTAAACGGTTCAGTATCCGGCTGACTCAACGGTTGTCTGCGGAGGAAATTAAACCGCCCGGCCGTGTTAAATTACAGGCCGTGAATGTTGTGTTAACTTCTCGCTAATAAGCATGAATCCATGATTGCTCTCTCTCTCTATCTCTTTCTCTCTCTCTATCTCTCTCTCTCAGCTCGGGGTAAAAGTGAATGGCGGACTGGACATTCTAACACCAACTCTGAATTAAAAACCATAGCAAAAACAACAGGAAAACATTCCACCTCTTCACCAGGGAGAGTAATGTGCGATTTAAAGAAAACAAACCGAAAAAGTTCGTTGGGTAGGCCCTGTACGCTGAATTCCTCAAAATTATTTCGAACCTGTAGACTAGATACGTTACTAGTACTATCTTTTAAGTGAAACGCTTTATGAGGTAATTTTCCGATATGTAAACATAAATGTTTGTTACATGTGTTTTTCTAAAAGCATTTCTTCGGTTTATACCCTTTGGCGACGAACTCAAATTGAATATCTTTTAATATTTTAATAAAGAGTAGATAGTTATCCTTATAATTTTACACCAGCCAGAAAGACTGATGTCCCCAATTATAGGGGTATAAATTGCTATAAAGCGCAAATGAGACGAAACCTCTTTAATGAAGTGGTTTGGAAAACGATGTATGATTTTAGAATAAACCAGTCTGTTCTAATATATTATCATAAGAGTTACGCAAAAATGTATTACTCATTCCAAATTATTAAAATTCCCTTATTATATACCAATACATTTTACTTAGTTATATACCAATATCTGTCAGAATGTAACAAAATGCATTATATACATCTAATATAGAACACGAAAAAGAAAAGATACGTTCTAATTTTTTGTGTGATCATAACGTTTTTCAAGCTGCTGCTAACATTAGCAGATCGTGGGATGTAGGATTCACTTGTGATCGGTCAGTATGGCGATTTTAATTGGATTTTCAACGGCACATCAACACTCTGGGTCATTTATGACCAATCTGATTTATTTTGATATATATTTAGGGAAAATGGACAATCTTTGCTTTATATATATATATATATATATATATATATATGAAGAAATATAGTCTTAAGGTGTGTTATATTAATGGGATAAAGTGCTCAATATCAGAGATAGAGCGTGTGTCAATATAAAAGTGAACATAGAAGTCAACACTTAGAGGCGACAGTCTGTTTCATGCTAGACGCTATCGTCAGACCTGACGACTGCGTCTAGCATGAAACAGACTGTCGCCTCTAAGTGTTGACTTCTATGTTCATTTATATATATATATATATATATATATATATATATATATATATATATATATATATATTTCTAATGTAAGTCCTTATCTTTTTATTAGATTTCGGGAATTTTATAATTCTATCTATTTTGATATTTTCGAATAGATCTTTTAGGTTTTTTGCCTTGTAGAAATTCTGTCTTGTTTTCGAGTCAAGTTTAACGCAGATCAATTTGAACATGCTTTCGTGTATATTGGGTTTGCTATGTAGGACCCCTTTGTGGTTTTTCTTGTTTCAGTGTAATAAATGCGTAATTTTAGTGCGACCTATTCATAGTCGTGTTATAATAACATCTTCCCCGGCAAAAGACTTTCATTTAAAGATTGACAATCAACATCTGAAAACACTAGTCGAAAAAAAAAGTTAAAATGTTGGAGAATTATCTCAGATATTGGTATCAGTATTTCAACAATATCGAGCCATCTGAAGAAAATTGGCAACTTGAAGAATCTCTGTAAATCGGTTCCACAGAAACTCAGTGAAAGTCAAAGGTTTCGTCGTTTTGAAGTATGTTCGATTCTGCATATGCGAAATTCGAATGGTCTGGATCGAATTGTAAATTGTGATGAGAAATGGAGCACCGGAATTGGTTAATCGATAAATTTTAAATTTTAAATTTCTTACTGTACATAAACGTTGGGGCACCTCGAGGTGGTGTAATGGTTAGCAAGCTTGTCTCGCTAGAACAATTACGACTGAGTAGTGAGTTCTATCCTCATTGGGTGCCCCCTACTTTCGGCCTTGTGTCTCATCTAAGCTACGTTTGGAAAATCGCTACTGTACATAACCATTAAATTTTAGTTCCCATTTTCTATGCGTGATATTCCCAGCATTGAGCGTCTTGTGTATGACGATAAACTATGTCCAACAGCAAGGCCTCTGTTCAGGAGGTTTTGAGGAGCGTGGAACAACCTCTTAATTGCTGTTGTTCCAAGGTCCGCCCTCAGTGCTAGCACCTGCTATGGTCCCAGCTATGGACAAATACTTAACTCAGAAACTTGGGTAAAAAACACTACTTTAATACCAGAAGTACTTTGTAAAAAAATATTTCCAGCAATAATTATTTGGAGAAAAATAACCTATTACACTTTTCTGGAAAGAAATATTACTAGCAATGTTTTTTTGTTTTTTTAAAATTATTACAGCAACAGATTTTTGGAAAAAATATTACCAGAAATAGATTTTTGACAAAACGAACTATTACCAGCAATGTAAATTTTGTCGGCATTAAATAACTCATTGGGGTTGATATGCCGTAAAACAAAACAAACCAAGCATATTTCTCGGGCTTGATGTCTATTTTCCATGCGAGAGGAAATTGGACAGCATTCGCTGAGATATAGGATATTACATATTACATAGGATTTCATCACAGTTTTCGTTGTTTGTGAGAACATTTTCATGTTCCGTAATATTTTGTTTCCGAAAAGCATCTTTAGAGTCTTAAGATTTCTATTCCAACTTATCCTCCCCCTACAGTATTTACATTAGTCGGATTATTGTCCTCATCTTTGTCGCCATTTTTGTCACAACGTTTCGGCCGTTGTACGCTCCGGCCTTCTTCAGGTGGTTGGAATTTCGAACCGAACCCTTTATTTCGATCACTGGGGTAGACTGTTCTAGTTCCACGTGCCATGTTTTGATGGATGTCAGTTATCAGTTATGTTTTGATGGATGTCAGTTATCAGTGATCGAAATAAAGGGTTCGATTCGAAATTCCAACCACCTGAAGAAGGCCGGAGCGTACAACGGCCGAAACGTTGTGACAAAAATGGCGACAAAGATGAGAACAATAGTCCGACTAATATAAATAATGTACATAATACCTCATCTCAGAAATATAGATATCCCCCCCCCTATTACTAAACATGTTAAATCTCAGTACCAGCAAAAACACTGTGCACGCCTTGGGCATTTTCTTTAGTTGGCAATCCCTGCACGTAATTCCAACCTCTAAAAACCGATGCGAATTAAAATTACAAGAATTTCAATACTGGAAAAGAATATTTCTAATACGGTATTATATTGCCGCCATTTCTTTCTTATTTCTTCCTTTGGATTAGCAAATAAAACGATTGTGGGTGTGTTTTAAGATTACAACTGAATAAAATGTATCTGAATGTACAACGGGCCTAGTTCAATATAATTCATCTATTAAAATTAGATCAGTAAATATTAAAAACATGTAAATTTATTTAAAGTAAATAAAAGTGTATTTAACTGTTAAGAAATTTCAGTTCTCCTATATATTAGTGAATGCTGGACAAGCTACTCACAAACGAGGAAGTGATATGAAACAATAGAAATGTGGATCTATAGACAGATTCTGAGAATACCATAGACCAATCATGTCAGCAACGACGATGTTTTAGTTTGTTTTTTAAAAAGTTATGTGAAATTTTTTTCTGTCAGATGTAATTACAATACCAAGCTATTTGAATTTATTCGCATCCACAGTGGCAGCTGCCGTATCATTGCTAGTACTGTTAAAAGATAAGTTAGTCGTTTCTCTCTAGGATTACCATGTTGAACCATCTCATTATTTTGAAGTTGCTACTTGCAAAATCTTCCTTCTTCCATTAAAAAAAAAAAATCGATGACTAAATTTTTCTTTCTCCGTGTGTCCAGAAGGACAGACGATTTGAAAGAGGGTTACGAGTAGGAATGAATAAGGATTTGATAACATTCCTCCTGTATGTCAATGAATGCTGGGAAATATACTCAGAGATGAATAAGAGGCTTGAAGCAATAGAAATGTGGTTCTACAGAAGGATGCTGAGAATACCATGGACTGAACATGTGAGCAACGAAGAAGTTTTAGAGAAAATGAAAGCAAAAAGGACACATACTTAACATCGGAAAAAGACAGTTGGAATTACTGAGACACATAATGACGAAAGAGGGCTTAGAAAATTTGATATTCGCAGTACATATTTCAGGAAAGAAGGGCAATGAAAAACAAGTTATAACCTACTTAGCGAGCTTAATTCTATGGATAACGAAACAAGGTTTAGGAGAGACAACAGAAAGACAAATATATCAATTGCTACAAAGGATAGGAAATTGTGGAGAGCCATGATCGCGAAAGTTCTAAAGAGACACGGCGAAGAAATGTAGACGACCTTATATGCGAAATAGGGATTGTTTCGCGAGAAACGTCTAAGTAGGGGAGGGTTACTTGACTTCAAATTCTGCATTCTAGATACTGTGTTCGAAAACAATCTGATTAATTTTCATGTTTATCGGCATGTGAACTCCTGATGGGTCATTTAACGCCGAACGAAGTAATAAAAATATGATATATGTTATTCTTAAGATATAATATATGTTATTCTTTCGCAATAGAATAAAAGGTCGATAATACTAAGCTTTTGTGCATATGTTTTTGTGGACATAATTACTATAGGCGATGATATATGCGTTTCCTATGGTGAACAGATTTACCCGGTCTCAGCAACCACGGTGACGCATTGTGTCAAAGTACTCTGAACCCACCTGAGTTTGGAACAATGAGAGAAGTACTATCGCAGTGTTGGAATCACCAGGAGTAAGAGTTCCTGTTTTCCAAGCATTAAGCAACTCAAAGAAGATATAGGGCAAAGGAGAAATCAGTAGCAAACGATATTCTTATTATCAACAGAGCGAACAGATACATTACTCTGATCCTAGTTTGATTGATTGATTTGTTTATTTAAGGGCATATCAGCTTCTTTATTGGTCGTTTAAGGCCAACATTGAATTGTCTTGCGAGTTTTGAAGTAATAAAAATATGATATATGTTATTCTGCTTTCACAATTGAATACATGGTAGATGATACTCCGCTTTTGTGCATATACATGTTTGTGTGGACATGACTACAAGAGGCGGTGATGTGTGCGTTTTATGTTGTAGTTTTGTGGAAGTTATATTTTGGAATGGAGTTAGATTTTGAAATTGTATTAAATTATATAGATTAATGTAATGAAAAAGTTCCTTCACGCTGATTCTTTGCTTGGTCCATTTTGATTAACGGCATATCAACACTTCATATGTTCTTAGTTATATAATACAGACAACATGTGTTTTTGCAAAAAGCAGATAATTCCAATATATAATCCCCGTCAGAAAAGTGGATAGTTATCATGGAGCATGCCAAAAAGGCGTTTCTGCTATGGCCGTCTGGGACAAGGCCATGCTATGTCGGATTCAATTTAATTACATTACCCGGAAATCTTTTTTTCTTTTAAATAAATTTAATAATATCAATTATAATCAGGAATAATGTTTTCCTATATATATATATATATATATATATATTTTAGATTGAAGTATAATCTCGAACTATATTTCTTTATAGACTTAACTATAAATACAGCCAATTTGGTACAGTGGGCTCAGATATAAACCCAAGTATCTTTATGTGTAGATTTAAATATATATTCAATCACTATTTATCTATTTCAGAATTACTCCGACAAGTATTCATCTATAGATCCAAGTATAAATGCCGACCAATGTTTACACACGCACACAAACGCACACACACACAAATATATATATATATATATATATATATATATATATATATATTACAAAAATAATTTTATGGTATGCTTTATGTATTATATTTATTAGTAAATGTGCACAATATCAGAGATAGAAGATATGTAAATTTAAAATATAAAAGTTTAAGTCAACACCAAGCTGCGATAGAAATAGAAAAACGCCCTTGAACGTAAATTATACAAAAATTGCCCAATTGTTTTGTATGTCCGAGCACTTTTGGTTATACTTTCAGCCATAATTAATCACTATTTACCTATTTCAGAATTACTCCGACCAGTATTCATCTATAGATTCAAGTATAAATCCCGACCAATGATTACAAACACACACGCACACACACACACACACACACACACACCAATATATATATATATATATATATATATATGTCATTCACAGACAGTACTGTTTATTATAAATTAACTGATTTAAAAATTTTTTTCGCTACACAGTAATAACCATGTTTAAAAAATGTAAGTTAAAAACTTTAAATTTAATTATGTAATAAATTAAAAGCATTAGTTCCGTTTCATCTTTAAGCGAATTCTGAAATAACTGTTATTCCACTTAGGATACAATCTTTTCCCTGTGAGCAGGTTTTCGTAGCGCCGCCCACGCGACGCCAGCGTATCCGACTCCAAGAAAGAATACTCTGACTTTAGAATTTCAGTTTTTCTGTTTCTGATCAGTCCTGTATATATCGTCTCTTCATCTAACTTAAATCTAATATAAATATGTCTCCATTAACCATGTCCTGAAGAAGGTCTATTTGAGCGAAACGTCTGACGTCGACAGAATAACAAAAACAAAAACAAAATAAAAACAGTAAACTCACATATTCGGATTTTGCTTTGTCTTTTCCACATTTTCATCATACCGTCGGATCAACATCCACACATTTGCTTACATAACTGTTATTCCAATATTAATATTATGTGCTTTAACCAACTCGGCCACTCATCATCTTTGCCGATCAAATGCAATTTTTGTAAGGGCTCAATTTCGTATCCAAGTGTAAACTGATCAAATAAGAATGTTTCAACGAGAATATTTTGGCTTAAAGGCACGTTTCGGATTTTGCTAACGACGGCTTCCCTCTACCCAGATGGAAGCAGGTTCGAATCCAGCCACATATTTTTCCTTTAATAAAATTTATCGAATGTTCAGGCCGTTAGTCGCATACAGAGAGAGAGAGAGAGAGAGTGAGAGAGAGAGAGAGAGAGGTAGTATTTGAAATATATATGTATATAAACTAGTAGGGTGGACTAAGCTCTATAGCCATGCTAGGCAACTAGTCTAGATGAAGAAGAACTCTGGACTCATATACAATATAGAATTTATCTGCAAATACGATTCTTGATGAATACTGGAATGACTATATATATATATAAAGTCATTCCATAATGATATATATATATATATATATATATATATATATATATATATATATATATATATATATATATATATATATATATATATATATATATATATATATATCATTCCAGTATTCATCAAAGATCGAAATTACAGATTAACTCTATATCTAGTTAACTCGTAGCCGCGGATGGAGAAAAAAAGTTGGATTAACAACACTCCACGCTATCAGCCGTAGTTTGAACTCGGTACGTTAATTACGCTTTCCACGCCGATAACTACTTCACCTTCACACATCCAGTATATGTTTTGTTATAGATATCAATATGTGTATATATTTGTAGAAAGAAACAATTATTTTTTCATTTTCATACTGAGTACCATGTATTTTATTACAGTTTGTATAAAAAGTGAAATGATTTGTTACAGACTGCCTCCATTCAATAGCGATTAAAGTCATGTATATTTCCTGATGACATTGATAAGGCAAATAAACACATGAGAAAAAATATAAAATAGTCGCCTATCTCACGTGCGCTTCGATGTCACATTTCTTCAAACTACTACATTTCTCTATTTACATAATTTACTATAATATTTTAAATGTGATCTAAAATATATTGACGTCGTAAATAATGTCAACACAAAATGCGGATAAATACAAGAATGTCTAATAAAAAAAAAGTGGCAAATTCATTATTACTGTTTAATTTTTCATGAATAATTGACTTTAAATAACCTTGAATATATTTCTTGAATATTCATGACCTTGAATAAATATTCGGCTTGTGCGTAATTAGTTAACTCTGATTGGTTCTTTTACGATTGATTCATTACTGCTCGATATTGTTACTCGTCATTTAAAGGTTATATATAGACAACTTTCGTCTTTCGTTCTGTCCTTCTCGTATGGCCAAACAACTCACTGATTTTGAGCGCTAATTTATCGTACATTTCATAGAATAACATCCGACGTGATTGACGAAGTGTACAGAAATTCTTCCTGAATTTTTCAGTCATATCTGTCGTCGCCATTTTCCAACGGTTGTCTCACGTTTTTCTGAATTTACCGCCTTTCTTACTGGGCACCCTGTATAATGCAAAGTTTACCCTTTTTACTCTTTGAACAACATTCTGTTTGGATTTAATTAATTCCTTCTGGTTCAGAAGCCTCACACACATCGCCTCCGGATCGATACCACTTTGTTATGGGTGCTTTCCAGGAAGCCGGAAAGAGTTATGTGTAAGACTAAATAAGAACTGCCAATTTTTATGAATATAGATTCAAAACAGAAAGATATACAATAAGAAAATTGAATGAATTTCAGAGAACAAATGATTTATGACCTTGCTTTTCGGTGGTAATAACTGGGCCAGGAAATGTTCTTAATAGATCCCGTTATTGAATTTTAGATCTGCAAAATCCACGAAGAACGAACGATTTCTAATCTTGGCACCTGTTAAGACTTACATCTTGTCGCTGTAAGTATGGGTAGATCATTGGCATCTGAAATTAATTGTGGCCGTGCCTTAAAATAGACGCCAGACAATTTTGTCATTAACGATTAGCAAACGGCGAAGAAAGATTTTCAATCGGCATTGAGTTTCCTCGTGATGAATGGCAAGTAGTAGATAATACGGAAATATTACAGGATTACGTGTTGACATTCAGACACATAAAAACAAAAACGAAACAATAGATAGTCACATAGAAATGTTGTGCACAGGACCACAATTATTGATCACTTATGGTGATGGAAGTCACTAGTAATTTTCAGCCAATCAAGAAAACTAACCATTAATGTCGACAAAGATAGCCTAACCTAATGCAGCTGTTATCGAATAATGCCAGTACATAAAAAATAATAATAATAATAATAATAATAATAATAATAATAATAAAAATAATAATAATAATAATAATAATAATCACTCGAGAAAAGACTAGAACGAAAGAAATTAACAACGACAACGCCTCTCGAAAATCAGAAGGAAAATGCTAAACGTTAAAAGAACAGAGGAAAAAGAGAAAAAGAAAGGAAAGCGTAAGGAGTGCGTGTAAAACGACGAACAGGAAAACAATCACGACATTCTACACGTACGTACATCCGCTCAGACGGGCGCACAGCCCCGAGTGTACATGCGCACACATACACTATGGGAAAAATAATGAAACGTGAATATAAAAAAGAAAAATCGAAAAGTATAAGCAGTCAATCTTTTGTTAGCTCTTGGAGAGAGGACGGTATAATTCTCGGTGTATCCGTCGACGAAACTCTGGAGTCGGGATGCTGAAGGTAACGCCAATATGCTGACAAATGTTTACTTATATTAATTATATATGTTATTTGTAATTTATTTGGTTATGTCTGATTTAATCCATTGCCTAATAATGATGATTATAATGATAATAATACGCAACAGCTTTAGCAGCGACTCGGAAGCTTGGGATCAAGACAGTAAATAAAGTTAACAGGCATAGAGAGCCAGCTTGGAAAGGGAAAACCGTTACGAGATATAAAACATATCGGATGCGAGCTTTTCTATATTAGATGAGCTTACCAGAAACCCTTATATTTCCACACGCAAGTGTAAAAATATCAAGAGGAAATACAAAATAAAATCCCTACTTGACATTCAATCAACCACGGAAATGCTGAAGCAGAAACTTCAGCTAAAGGCACAGAGAACAAGACGATACGAAAAACGTTGTAGGTTATATCACCAAAATAAAATATTCCAAACGGCCCTTTAGAGATTTTACAGGGAAATTGGAAAAACACCTATGCATGTCGAAAGGCCACCACCGATTGATAATGTACATACATTTTGGGAAAATATTGGATCAGCCCGAAGGAATATAACCCAAATGCAGAATGGATCCGACGTGAAGAAGAACGAATGCTGGATACACCTCTGCAAGAATGGGAAAATATTCACAAATGATGTTAGGCAAACTCTAACGAAATCCCAAAAATGGAAATCCCCAGGAAATGACAAGGTTCCCAATTTCTGGCTTTATCATCTCCAATCTATCCACAAAATCTTTGGCAAAACATTATCAAAGCTTGCAAATAATAACCAATAAAATCCCGGAATTTTATTGGTTATTATTTGCAAGCTTCGATAAAGTTACATTCAAGAAAGGTAGAATTACAGAAGAACCCTTAATAGATTTAGATTTTGTCACAAAGAGTAGGGAACTGGAGCATAATGAAGCTTGCAAGTATCTAGTAATTAGCGAAGGAGATGGCATACAACCCCCCCAAATGAAGGAGAAGGTAAGACAGGAGTACTACAGGCGTGTACGTCTGGTACTAAATACCGAGCTAAACTCAAAAAACAGAATATCAGCCATAAACACCATGGCTATCCCTGTGGTGCAATACAGCTTTGACGTCCTTAACTGAACCATAGCTGAAATTAAGCGAATGGACGCCAAAATGAGAAAGTGCCTCACTTACCACCGCATGCATCATCCCAAAGCTTATGTTGATCGCCTGTATATGTGTTGAAACTTGACTAATGCATGGAATAATAATGCAAACACAAAATGTAGTTAGAATAAAATGTATTGAAACAAGAAAGTGTACACAATATTTACATATAGTCTTTTGTATATTCCTGGGAAGACCGTTCCTGGAGAATGTGTTGACTAAGTCGCAGTCGGGCAGAGTCTCTAGTTGGATCTCTTGATTTGCCTCCCTGTCTTCCGGTACCAACCATATTTATATCGTCGGTACTCCGCTATGCAAATTAGGTGGATCCTACCACAACAATATGCCAAGATCCGAAGGAGGCAGACGATTAGTTCAACTAGAATTGTCCTACAAAACTACAACAATTGGCCTCCAAAGATACTTGGACACTACAGAAGTCTGGATGATGGTTTGTATCAAGGAACAGGAAAGTTGTAAGCGTCTTTACTCTGTAATAAATGAAGTCAACAAATTCAAAATGGAGTTTCAAATGGGCGCAGAAATACAAGTACAGCACAGTAAACCGGCTGAAGCTGCAAAATACTTAAAAAAGAAAGCAAAGACAGATGCAACCGACCAGATACAGAAACAATGGCAAGATAAACCGAATCATGGCCAATACTCTGCCCGTACGAAACAAGCTGACGTAGACAAAAACCGCACCCATCAGTGGCTACGTAGTGCAGGTTTGAAAGCTGAAACTGAAGGTTTTATCCTTGCTGCACAGAACCAATGCTTGTTAACTAGGAATTATCAAGCACATATACTAAAATATTGTGTTAGCCCAAAATGCAGATTCTGTGATAAATATCCAGAAACCATTGATCATCTTGTATCAGGTTGAACGATATTGGCACCCACTGAATATAAAACCCGGCATGACAGAATGG
Organism: Acanthosepion esculentum; assembly: GCA_964036315.1. Classification (NCBI taxonomy): domain Eukaryota; kingdom Metazoa; phylum Mollusca; class Cephalopoda; order Sepiida; family Sepiidae; genus Acanthosepion; species Acanthosepion esculentum. Next base: position 27,032,390 of record OZ038488.1, read on the forward strand.
GCCGATATCTGCACTGGAAAATTTGCAACTTCTACGGAAAGGAAACTGAAAGAAACTGGTACGAACACCACCCAGACCCGGTTACGGAGACAGGACATTTCTATGGGACTAAACAATACACACTGACAGAACAATCAAAGCCAACCGCCCAGACATTGTTATTAAATACCACAAACAAACATAAAATGCCACCTTATTGATATGGCAGTCCCTGCAGACTGCAATGTATCTTTGAAGATATTCGAAAAGCTGTCAAAATACAAGGACCTTGAAATCGAATTCTCAAAAATGTGGCACATGGGAACATCAACAATCCCTGTTGTAGTTGGAGCCTTAGGATTGTTTGGAAAAGATTCCAGTAGACTAATTGAAGGGATCCCTAGAAGTCCATACCTCAAAGAGATACAAAAAATTATTCAGTCTGTGGTACTCTCTACTCCCAACAAAGAGCCAGGCCAGTTTCCTCCAATATGAATACAGAAATTGTACAAAAGTACATGCCACATATAAATAGTTCCCTATCTCTCTCTCTCTCTCTCTCTCTCTCTCTCTCTCTCTCTATATATATATATATATATATATATATATATATATATATATATATATATATATATATATATACATACATACATATTAGATATTCATTTAATATATATATATGTGTGTGTTTGGGCATGTATGTATACATATAAATCAAGTACACATGCCTAATGCAATCAAGGGTCCCCAGAATTTTTTAAAACACTCCACTCATTCAAGTTAGTACCTCTCGTCAGACAATGTGCTTACTAACAGTTCACTCTCTTTTTCTTCCTTGTCTGCCTGTCTCCATCATCCTTAACCCTTACATCTGCGAGTTTGCGAGCTCTAAATTATACCACATACAATTGCCCATGACTAAACACTGGCTGAGGTGAGAACAATCCAATCTTCTCAAATGTCTGCCCCTGTGACTTGTTAATAGTCATGGCACATGAGAAATGGAAAGGAAACAGGGTTCTCTCCAAGGTGAAGGGCAAGCTAGAGTCTCTTGGCGCAAGCTTTACTCTGGGGATGATGACAAGTTTTCCAATTAATAAGCCATTAATCTAGGAATGCTCAATTGAATGTTGACACATGGCCACCACTTCCAGTCTTGTGCCATTGCAGAGGCCATTATGTTACGAATAAACATTTCTATTCAGCGGCGTTTTAAGCTCAGTTTAGGGGGGGCATGTCTCATGGTGCCAAAGCGTTTAGAAATTCAAGGGGTTAGCGCTCAGCCTCCGCTGGATCATCTGTATAGTAATACGTGAAGCACTCACCTGGAAGTTGTCTCAAAACTTCTTCCTTGATTAGGAGGCAGTCTGAATTCTTTGGTGAAATAATTGCTCTGTTCCTTCTCTCTTCTTCAGATATATTGAAGATATCATCCACCAGAGCTGTCAACACATGAAATTTGAGGCACTTTGTCATCAACAGTAAGATTAGGGTCTTGTGAAGCTGCTTATGCTCCATTACCAAGATGCAAGAGCAATGCTGCTAATTCCCTTTGATCTACCGTTGTCTTGATGATTTGGATTAATCTCTATTGGATGAAAATGAGCAATAGAGGACATTTTTAATACAGATTTCAGTGATTGCCTCAAGACTTCCTCTTGGCGATATGCGCAGGAAATTCCTGAAGTCCCCCCTACCAAAAAAAGCAAGCTTTCCCACTAAAAACAGCAGCACGTCTTTATCAATAGCATTAAGACCAAATGAAGGGATCATAGAAGCCTCATCGTATTTCATAAATAATTTGCAGGGTTGGCCTCTGTGAGTGGGGCAGGCAATTTAAATAAAGTATAGATAGTCTTTCCACCTGACAGTAGTGTAGATTAAATGCCTGACCAAGCACCACTGCACACGTTGCTGTTGTTCCTTCGCAGATATGGAATTATGGTATTAAACATATAAGTTTTACAAAAGCTACAGAGGAACAGGAGTTTTGGGGCACTTTCACCTCTCATCTTCTTATCTACAGATTCACGCACAGCGTTAGCGATCAGTGTCTGTACTTCAGTAATGTTTGCAATGCCTGGGTGATCGAGGTATCGATGGTATAGTTGGTCAAGCTGCAGTAGTCCAATAGGATCAGACAGCCCAATTGCTAAACAATTAATGCCATTCTCTATCAGAGGTGCATCAATTGAGTGCAGTGCCATGTTTTCTGCATGGTTTGCATTAAAAACTTGGTGTAAGACATCTTCAATCATAATTACCTTGTAAGCGGGCCACAGGTGAAGAGTGTTTGCAGGTTTTATATACGTGCGTAAGGCAGCAAACATAACACGGAATTGTAACGGCATCCGACAGTTGGCTGCTTCTAGCAATGCTTGGCCAGTGTGTCATTGTTTAAGAGACCTTATCTCAGGCATACTGCCTTAAATGTTGGCAAGATTTCTGCTCCTACAGAGCGCAAATCCTGTAAGCTCACGTATCCAGAAATATGTAGCAGCAACATTAAAAATTAATTTTTTCTATCTCTAGGGCTCACTGTATAATTTCTACTGATGATATTCGTATACCTTTACCTGGGTTTCCATCTTCTAGAGCGCTTATTAAACACGAAATGAAAGTGAATTCCAGTGTACAAATGGTTTCTTGCATCATCATTATGTTCATTCAGTTTAAACCATGCATTGAGTGTAGAACTATGGCCCATGTCTGCCTAAGCCACTTGCTGAGCGTTGCCTCTGTGAAAGGAAATTCTTTGCTGGTTTTCAAGATATACAGCAAGTCTGTAGCCATTGTGGGATATGTCATGTAGTTTGAACACTGGCAGCATCCACATAACTTCCGGAGGGAAAATATATCGGTAAGCAAAATCATCAGTATTTTCATCGTGAGCTTGATTCTGCTCGCTATCTGCCGTTGGACTGTCTCTTGCGTCAACCGAAGCACAGTCATGCCACTTGTACACGTACTTGATGATATATTTAATGTTTTTCACTAATAAGAACATTTCTACATTAATGTGAGCTCTGTACTTTTTCATATTTTATGAATAGATCAGGGTTAGAAATATCGTTCTGCCGTGTATAACCGCTTATTGAGCGAAGACAGCGTTTATGAAATGAATCAAGTTGATTGATGTGCGTCCTGCATGTCGTGCATAATTCTGAGCCTGTAAAGAAGTGTCGTAGGAATGACTGCCAAATAAACACTGATTTTCGTTTTCAGTGAAATCCCATGAACATCCCATATGCGATGCTTAAGCTTCCCAAAGGCATTGGTTACGTTTGATATTCGGTTAACTATTTGGCCATCCAAAAGAGGCACTTGAATTGACTTTGCTTCCTAAGTACGAGAATGATTTCACATACGTCAGGTTGTCGCTGCCAACAGTAATGGGAACGATTGGAAAGGTATGGGCAGGTGGTTTTTGTTTTACACTCTTTACCTGCTTAGATGTAGGCCTTAGTTGATGGACAACTTCAGGTATCTTTATGCTTATGATTAATCAGAATTCGTTTCAAGAGGTGGAAAAAGGATCGAGCTTCTTCGACTAAGGTGGCCACAATCGCAGTCATCAGCAAACAAAATATCACGAATAATACTTGCTCGAGTTAGTGCTTTTGATTTAAAACGTTGATGGTTAAAATGGCCGCCATTTGTGCGGAATTCAAATGTCACACCCATGTCAAGATAACTAAAAGAATGGTGCTGCATGACGGAAAAGAAGAGAGCGAACATACAGGAGCCATGGCACAACCTAGTTTTGTGCCATTTGTTTCACCAAAGGCTTCTGAAAAATCTGCATTAGATAGAACAGATGCTTTAATTCCTTCCTGATACGTGATGATAACATTTAGCATACTTTCAGGTATGCCAAGCTTTTTTAGTACTTTCCAGAGAGCACCTCTCTTCATAGTGTCAAACGCTTTGATCAGATCGATAAGGACGGTACATGGTTCTTTTCACGAACTTTCTCAGTAACCTGACGAAGTGAAAAAATCATATCAATGGTTCCTCGACTTGAACGAAAACCACAGTGAGATTCAGGATAGATGTTATCAATGAGATATTTGATTAGTCTATTGAGTATAACCCGAGCGAGAATTTTGCCAGCGATAATTATAAGTACAATTCCAGGTGAATTATCACATACAACCTTTTTGCCTTTGTTCTTGAACAGATGTTTTATACAACCATCTTTATAGTCCCGTGGAAAAGAACCAACCTTCCATATGACTTTAAAAAGCTCAAGGAGTTTCTTAACCAGTGTCTTCCTACCATATTTAAATATCTTTTCCAGATGCTTTGTTCTTGGGCAATTGCTTGATAGAGTCCTGAATTTCCTTTAGGCATGGTTCAAGAGACAACCAGGAACATTCTGGTCGCTGATGAATTGAAACAATGACGTTGTCATTGATGGCAGTGGTGGAATTAAGAACGCGTTCAAAGTGTTCTTTCTATCGTGATATAATTTCCTTCTTGTCTGTTGCTGACAGACGACATAATATCTGAAATTCCATTTCGTTGTGGGTTGTACACCTTTTTAAGGCCGCCATAGAATGTTTTGGGATCATTTCTGTCAGCCCAGATTTCCACATCCTTAGCAGACCACCAGTATTCTTTCATTTTTCTGAGAGCATTTTGCACTTCCTGCTTACACTGCTTATATATGTGCGCTTCCGATAGACAATTCTTGTTGCTTAAGAATATTTTGTGCGAATCTTGCATCTTCGTGATGAGACGTTGAATGTGATAATCATTTGCATCGAACCAGTCTTGATACTTTCTTATTGGAAGTCCTAGAACATCAGGGAAGCTGGAATAAGTGGCATCTCTGAGAGATTTTCAGGAGGATTCAATCATCTGAGTGTGTGTTCTATACCTGTTTAAGGCGGTGGAGAACGTGGAGAGGGGAATGAAGCAGGAGATAACTGATAACTGACATCCATTAGACATGGCACGTGGAACTAGAACAGTCTACCACAGTGAGCGTAATAAAGGGTTGATTTCGACATTCCAACTACCTGAAGAAGGCCGGAGCGTACAACGGCCGAAACGTTGTGATAAATATGGCGACAAAGATGAGGACAATTATCCGAATAATGTAAATAGTGTAAAACAAATTGACTAGTATAAAAACGAAACAAAATAACGTTATAACTGCGAACGCGTTTTCAATAAAATTGAAATTACGTTACTAGGCACTTAATAAATAAGAAAATGTAAAGAAATAAAATCCATACTAAATGTTGTAAAAGAACCTTTGAATATTGTTGAGTCTTGACTCATTGTTGAATCTCGCCTATTGCATGGAATAATAATGCAACACAAAATGTACTTAGAACAAGAATGTATTATAACAAGAAAGTGTACACAATAAGTACATATAGTATTTCTGTATATTTCTGGGAAGACGTTCCTGGAGAATGTGTTGACTAGTCGCAGTCGATCAGAGTCTCTAGTTGGATCTCGTGATTCCTCTTCTCTCGTCTTCCGGTACCAACCATTATTTATATAGTTGGTAGTCACCTATGCAGATTAGGTGGATCCTACCACAACAAATATAAATAATAATAGATAAAAAAATCGGCGATAATGAGGCATTAGTTAAAAATAAACAAAATAAGCATTACAAATGTCATGTGCCTGGTCGTTGAAAGTGCATTATTTTTTGGCCAGGGTTATAGCAACCATTAACATGTCTTTCCTTATCGACGGGTAGGAGTTGGCGATATAGAATTGTATGAAGGTGCCCTCGCTTTTATTTTTTTTTTATTAGAGAAAAAAATTAATAGCATCTTTAATATTCTTCCATTGGTCGACCTCTGTGATATTCCTAGTGTATTTTCAGTCTCGCTCTAGAATAGTATTGCGATTTTTGGCTATATTATACTTGGAAGGGTTAAGCAATCGTAAGTGCTAGTTGCTGGGGAAGTTAACTTAATGGTCCTTTACAGCAATAAAAGTCAGTTGCATATGTAGCTTTTGCACCCTGGCTGTAATTCGTGCTTCGTTAATATCATTTTCCCATTCAGCTGGGGCTTTCTAATATATATTATATTAACTTCTTTACAGATAGCTTTGTGGTAGTCGGCAACGTTATAGAAATGTAGATTGCTAGTGTTATCAGATATGATGATGATTTTATTAGTATGACGTATCTTGGCAATGACCTTTTTTCATATTTCTCTGTAGGTTGTTATATTTCGTTGTGTATTTAATTCTATTTATTACAGAGAATAAGTCTTTTTTTTTCAAATTCTAGGAGAAGGTCATCGCTAGGTCGGGTTTTCAGGGACTTAAGTAATCGAAAGATTAACAGTTATAATAGTGTTCCCTTTTGGCGAAAAAAGCTTCCTTCTTATTCTACTCACGACACTCTCAATTTTGAGTAATAAGCTGAGTTCATATTTGCTGCTATTAGAGACGATGATGTCTTTTTGTGGAGAAGGTCCAGAATAAAATGTTCCATCACCAAGTAAGGTAAATTATATAGCCATTTTGTATACCATAGTGCTCAACATAAATCTATCACTAGTATAGCCTTGCTAGATTCAGTTTCTAATACCTGGAAGGGAGAGTCTTGGAGAAAGAAGACATGGCTTTTGGGACACAAGCCGTCGGGTTTCGAATACTTGAATGAATATCACCACAGAACTTAGTGTGTAAAGGTGCTTTATCGAGTCTAGTCAGTTTTGACAACGTCAGCGACCCCATTTGATCCAGTGCTATGAGGCTTGCGTTGTATCGTAACGGTCGTGGTTCGATTCTCGGTAGTGGATCGCACTGCTGATGAGTCAGAAATAGGAGGAAACGGCCATCCAGTGCTTTATGCATTCTGTTGAAGATCTAACGACAAAAGGGGCCTATGTTGTAAGGACATTATATATACAAGTTCCTTCACTAGCTCAGTTACTAAATCTACTTTCAAAATCTACCACAACACTAACTGTAGAAGTTATAACATAATTTACTAATTAGAATGCAAACAATGTGAGCAACAATGTGTAGGAAACCCTGAATGGCCATTTCACGACAGAAATAATAATTATCGCAATCGGACTGAATCGGCTCCCTACGAAAAATTATTACCTGTAAAGCAACATTTCCACCTGGTATAATATGTTTATAATCGCTATGCAAAGTTCACTATTATTGAAAGAATAGAAATGGACACAAAAGACAAAGTGAGGAAAATACTAGAAAATGAAGACAAATGGATTTTGCGCCTCAAAAATGTTTATCCAGACGAATTAAACAACTACACAGCAGAGAGAAAGAGAGAGAGAGAGAGAGAGAGAGAGTTAACATATAACCCCATAGAGCCACCCACCCATATTTCTCGCTCACGCATTATAATCTCTGTATAGTTAAATATATTCTGCTGCTACTACATAGAAAATGACAATACACATGAGGAGCCCAAGCTGATTCCCTAAAACTCTTCACCTTCATCCACTCTTCATAGACAAACTCACAGACTTACTGTTTGCTGATGCTGCTGCGCTTGTGGCTACTTCTTTTGCCGAAGCTCAGCGCCTGATGGACGGATTCTCAGCTGCTTGCAAAGCATTCGGCTTAACAATTAGCATTACAAAAACTGAAGTTGTTCACCAGCCAGCCCCCGCACCAAAGCAAATAAGAGGCGTCAAGCAAAACCCACCCGTTCACGTTTTTACCGAAATACCAATTCAAGTTGACGGACATAATCTGAAGTATGTAAAGAACTTTAAATATCTTGGTAGCAAAGTTAACTCAAGTGGAACACTGGATGATGAGATAGTCAATAGAATACCAAAAGCCTCTAGTGCCTTTGGGAAACTTCGTCACCGACCCTGGAAACCCCGGGGCATTAGGCTTGAGACCAAGATACAAGTCTACAGGGCTGTAGTCCTTACAACACTATTGTATGGTTCAGAGTCCTGGACACTGTACAGAAGACAAATTCAGCAGTTGGATGTATTTCACAAGGGCTGTCTTCGAGAAATTTGTGGAATAAACCCAAGCCAAAGGATGGCCAATGCTGACATTTTCACCATGTGTTATATTGATGGTATTGATTCCTTTCTCATGAAGTCACAATTACGCTGGGCTGATCATGTGCTACGTATGCAAGACAACGGAATACCAAAAATGCTCATGTATAGTCAACTTGACAGTGGTCATCGAAGCGTGGGCCGACCATTGCTTAGATACAGGGACAAACTGAAAAGTAACCTCTCAGCTGCGAATATGTACCATGCTACGTTTGAGGACATAGCAATTGATCGCAATGAGTGGAGGACTACTTGCTACAATGGTATCAAGAACAATGCAGCATCAAACATCACCAAGCTTCGTCACACTAGAGAAAGGACTAAAATATCTGCTGCTGTACCGGCCATACATTCCAACAATCCACACTCCTGCACAATCTGTAGACTTCTTTGCAAATCACTAGCAGGACTGAAATGTCACTTGCGACTTACACACAGGGTTGAATAAGCACAGTTGTCGAAACCTCATACGTTGAAACCGACGGGAGAGTCCATCATATATATATATATATATATATATATATATATATATATATATATATATATATATATATATATATATATATATATATATATATACACACAAATATATATACCTATATATATTAACAATACAAAACTTTATTATATACACCGAAATATTTATCAAAGACATCTTTCTCAGATTTGGACACAAAAGACAAAGTGAGGAAAATACTAGAGAAGGTTGGCAATCCTACGTTCTACAAACGAAGGAATATGATTGATTACAGATGCAGGGTGGTTAGAATTGTCGTTAATATAAATTGGGTTGGCATTATTTTACATATAAGTTTGAAATATATCATTAACGATATCTAACGTAACATCAAGAAAATCCACTTGTTTAATGTTAGTAATTATCTTAACATTAAGATTTAAAAGTTTCAGCTTTCTATGACTCATTTTTTTGAACTTATCTACCTTAATTTTAGTGGAATTTTTCGCTGCCATAAAACCATCAATATAGCCGTGTGTATAATAAAGTTTTAAAGAATAGTGATTATAAGTACGATGATAAAAAATAGAAAATATGATTATAGTGTCCAAAGAAAAAAATAGATATAGGAAAATCATTTGGTACACACACGCATTTAATTAATTAGTCAGTATGAATTTCGGCCAAATGTTCCTCCAATTGATTGATAAACATTTTCCTAAAGATTTTTGCCGCTATTTTAGTGACTTCATCGGGCCGAAGAAAGTAAATGTAAATAGGATTGGCGAACTTTTAAGGCCCCTAAACGGATCGGAAATATTCCCATTAAAATCGTTTCTGAAAAGTGATTTGAGAAGCTAGACTTTGGAGTTACGACATCGACTTTGGAACGAATTAAACTCTTATCTCATGTGTGTCGGTTATGGAAACGTTGTTGTAGCTGAATACTGTTAATAATTTAGTCAGGCACCTCAGGATTTAACGGAAAAAAATAATTAGACCTCTGAAATTTCCTGCACAAAGCAACAAAAAAAAATCTTTTCAAAAGATCACAGGCGATAGAAAATTAATTTATATCAACAATGACGAGCGTCAAAAGCCCTACGAAAAAATACCCCCCTAGCCATTCCAAATAATCTGAAGAATGCTATTCTCGGAATCTGGGATGTTTAGAAGGAGTTCATGACAAGAACAGATTCGCCGCCTATTTGCTGACCTGTTTTCAATTCAATTCATTTACTTAAAAAGCAAATATTTATTCTAAACCAATACTATTTCATATAAACTGTAAGAAAAAAAAGAAAAAAAACACTGTAATCATTATCAATATTAATCATAAAAATATCAAAGAACCCAACATCAATAAAAATTTTATCAAATTTAGGAACAGGCATATTCATAATCTTTATTACTAAAAAAAGTACACAACAGCCAGTACTGACGCTTGAACTGACGACATGAAGAACGAAGTCTCATTATTTGAAAACGGATAAATCTAATATAACATAGAAAGCAAAAACACTTTGATGCTCACTTATGAAAGCTGAAAGTACATCGGCAAATTAATATTTACACTTTCATCGTCCGAAATTGAGAAAAGAAATAAACAAAATATACTTAACTTACAAATACCGTTGGTTAAACTTGAATAAATAAGAAACTGCTGGCCATATACGGGTATTATTATATACTGGGCAGTTTTCAGTCATCACCTGATAGCATTGTGCTGTATATATATTTTAATCACTTCACCCAAACCACGGGAATAAAGCCACTAGGATGCAATGGGTTATTGCCTGAGAATATAAGGTAAACTACTATTAAGGAGAGAGGCCAATAAAAGACCAAAACTTAAAAAGACAGAAGATAACGATTGATATTGGATTTACATGATCAAAGTTGACTGAGAAGCAGAAAGCCGGGAGAGAGTTCCACAAGCAAGAAGTGTGAAAGAAGAAACTGTCAGCCTAGAAAACAGTCATATCTAGCCATTTCAAATATAAAAGGCTGAGACCTTGCCGCCAATCTAGTACTGCAGTTAAATTCATAAATTCTATGTACCATAGAGGAAAAGGTAATCAGAACAATTACGATGAAAGTATTTACAGAAGAGGTGCTGGGAAGCTACGTTACGACTGGGAGAAAGGGTCTGAAAAAGAGATGCCAGGTCACGACCAATAACATTGACGATTCTTTGGATTTTATCAAGACTCTCTAAACATATAGAAGGAGCACTAGCCCAGATGTGGCAGTAATATTCAAAGCAAGGATAAATGCTAGACTTATAAATATCTCAGACAGATTATGACGAAAACAATGTCTAGCAAGACATTGTGAGTCAACATTTGTAGCTGCAGAATTAGCAATTGATTAAATAGACTCTTTCCTCTTCGTGTCAGCTGTAAAAATCAGTCGAAGAAGTCATTCACTTAGGTCTATAAGCGAGAAGATATATTAATATTAATTATAGCTCTGTTTGGCTTTTATTAAAGCTTCAGCAGAGTTGAAATATAGAAGATTAAAAGAAAATTTTGCTATTTTTAATTTTGTGTTATTTGTTTTTCATCGGTTGAGCAGACGTACATCTGTCTTGTCAAGCAGCGTTCGTGTGTATAATTTGTGCTTGTGTATATTAATTCTAGTTTGTCTATGCGAGAGTATAAAGTATAATCATTTGCGTGTGAGCGTGTCTGCTTATATATGTGTCTGTTTATGTGTGAGTGCTTCCATTAAGTAATTGTGTCTATGTTTGGTGGTTGTTCGCTTGTTAATTTAGCGACGTTTTAGGTGAGGATGAAAGAATTTAAGTTAGACCAGTTGTGGTAGCAGGCTGACATATCCTAGATTCTTTAAGCATAAATCGTATGATGATATAATAAAGTGAGTTTCACTTGTGTTTATAGATGTTAAAATACGTATCAGAACTTCGTCGAAGTAGTTTCCTGTCTAAAGAACCATGCTTATTTCTAATTAAAGTGGCAGTTATAAAAATCAAAATGATGACCTGTTTCCTTTCTGTGTATTACGAGCGAGTTTAAAGGTTTGTCCCAACTTGTTGTAAAGTAAATCTAAATTTCTGTACTGGTGTTATTAAATACAATCAAGCGGACAGGCACTTAAATTGCATGGATGGTTTGTTCATGTGGAATTAAATTACTCTTTTGATGAGACAAATATATCTACGAAACATAAAAAATAAAGAATTCACATGTCTTGGACAGCACAAACACACACATAATCTCTCTCTCTCTCTCTCTCTCTCTCTCACACACACACACACACATACACACACACACACACACACACACATATATATATATATATATATATATATATATATATATATATATATATATATATACGAAAAGATGTTGAAATGATCAAAAGTTATAATTGCCTCAACACTTATACTGAAATTTTCAATTACATAAAATTATACGTAAACAACAATAAATATTCATAATTATTTTTATTATTTTATGCGGAAATAAATACGAATTTGATTGCCTACATATTTTTCACACACACATATATATATATATATATATATATATATATATATATATATATATATATATATATATGTATGTATGTATGTATGTATGTATGTATATATATTCAATCTCAGACGTATGCACATGCATGTGTATAAGTACTTATCTTATAAGTAAATCGCAAGCCTATTGTCGTATCTTTAGGTGATAATCTTATTAATGTGAACGGTTGACGGCTCGCTGTTTATGATCGCTTTCTAATGTCTTCTGCGCCTCTTCCACCTGAGATGTAGATAAGAGGGTTGCAGTAACTTGATTGCGAAACACCTGGGGGATATAGATCTAGTTATACAAAATTGCATTTCAGCTCTTTACTTATGTTGGTGAGAGAATATATCGAGGTGTGAACTGACAAGATCGAGTTATGATAGAATGTCTACGTAAAAGACCTTGGAACACACAGTTTGTGTCCACCTGACACACCTCTTTTGCTAGTAATTGTTATGTGTCACTATTCTACTTTCTTCTTTTCAATTCTGAGCCGACCTGCAAACAATTGATACTTTTATCACAGACAAATAAGAAAAAAAAACACGGACAAATAGAAAACAAGATATTTCATTTTTCAATTGATCTTTCCGCATTGTGATCTTACATTTCTTCTTTGGTTCTTGCATCTTGGAATCTTAATAATCAGTATCACTGCAATATGTTTCTTGTGGGGTAAATATACCTACCTAAATAACTGTTGTAGAGTGAGAGAGCTTTAATAACTCCTTTATTAACGCACTGTGACAACCATCGACCGCTCCACTAATATTTTGTCGAACGGAATCCATTGTTGGTTAATGTATTAAAAAAAGCACGGTGTATTATATACAGGGACTGTCCCACAGAAGATGATTCCGTTGTTTTGATTCATATAGAATTTTTGTGCTTTCGAACTGAATTCTCCTTAGATGTTTTTTATCAATTTGATCTGCTAAGTAACATGTGATATGTCTACTCAAGGAGGTGGTAGTAGGTTAGATTTATACTGGGACTCATCAGCAGTGCGCATCCACTACCGTGAATCGAACCCGGGTCGCTTCGATATACTTGGATGGGTATTGGTGAACGGAACTGAGTGAGTAGCGGCGCTATATCGAGTCTAGTTTATGTCTTCTTCGTCACCGAGTCCCGTGGTACAGTTGGTATGACGTTCCCGTTGAGGATTCTAAGCTCGACCAATTACTATAAAATTCGCCTAAATCCCCAAAATCAATTACTCATATATATATATATATATATATATATATATATATATATATATATATATATATATATATATATATATATACCAGGTGTAAAAGCAAAGTTGTCCAAATCGTGTAAAAGTGAAATTGTCCATTTGTTAGATTAAGATTTGAACCGTTGTATCTTAGAAATGATTAAAGATATCTTACTGAAATTCTCCTAAGTTTTTGTAACATTACTGAAATCTGCTTTGAGTTATAAGAATGTATAATTGCTCTCCAAGCTTAACAGAAGAATCGTTATGAAATTGATCATAAACGAAAAATTACATGTTCATCATTAATTATAGCTAATATTGGAAACTCATGAAGGACTGAAATTAAGTTTAAATACACACACACACACACACACACACACACACACACACACATATATATATATATATATATATATATATATATGTACACACACACACACACACACACACACACACATATATATATATATATATATATATATATATATATTCATAAATGTATTTTTTCAGGATCATCTCCATCATATTCAAGATGATCTTCACCCTGTTTAATCTTCTAACTTTCTGTACTGTAGTAACAAGGTGCATCACAAGTTTCATGTACGATTTCATTTCAATGCTCTTTGGACTGTCAAAGTTGAAACACCTCTCTCAAGTCTCGAATGTCTTATGAATTGAGATGGATATTTTCGAATATATCTCTTCAGCTCTTAGTTGAAATCATAATCCCTCTTCCTGTTGTGACCTCCTGATCCAGTTTTCCACTCTACAGTTCTTTTTTTTTATTATTCACTGTTGTATTGATGGTTCTTGAATGGACTTGGAAGGTGGAAGCCACAGTAAAAATGATCGTCCTCTTACTGAAGGCATGGATGATGAACTTTACCTCTCACCATTGCTCATTTGGGAAGATAGTGGGGCTGAAACAAAAACGATTTTAACCTATCCCCTTTCTAGGTGAATAACTCGAAGGGTTTTTATCGCTATCTTAAAAAAAACAATTAAATAAACTCACCATTTATGCCAAATATATTGGCAACAATATTCATCCAAACTAAATCCGTTAACAACATTGTAGATCTTAAACAGTATTTTGCAACAAATGTCCGTTTTACAAACATTTATGAAATAAATATCGATAAAACCTCATTTCTAGATATTCTCAATGATCTATTAAAATAATATTAAACAATCACTTATGAATAATGGGCGACCAAATTATATATTCGAAAAGCAAATCAAATTTCATTTAAGCAACGATAATTTTAAGAATAAAAACTATAACCTTAAGGCTATGATTTGTATTGTTAAAATTGTATAATATCGATAATGATGCTATTAACATATATTAACAAAATCAAATGCACCACAATTACAAAAAGACGAAACAGCAATATGACTCACACATAAATAGTTAAAACCAGTCAATAAAATAAAAATAAAAACATCAGTTTCATTACATACAACAAAAATGAAAACCTAGAAACTTAATTATTAAATGCGAATATATCGCAAACTTCCAACGCCCTGTATAAGACCAATCTTGTGTATGAATATACTTTCCTACTCTGTAAATAAAAGATACAAACTTTCTCACAGAGGATATACCACAATCACACCATCACTGAACAGAGTGCTACCAGTCTAAACATTAATAAAAACAGAAGAATCATTGTAATATTAGACAGCTACATACAAAATCTAGTAGTAAAAACTTATGATCATAAAACCAATAGATCCTCTAATGTATATAAAAACAAACACAAACATCACAACTTGCCTACGTACAAACATTCTTTGGTTATGTCACAACACTCAATAGTTATACGAAACTTACTCATTTGCCTCTCCCTACCTAGATAATGCTTTAAGTAAGTCGAAAGCTTTGGCCATATTTCTTGAAATTTTCTTTACATTTGAACTTCTTGTCCGAGGAGGATTGTCTTTGAAATTTGGAAAACCGATCAGTAAAATTAATCAATAAAAAATATTTGTTGTCTTTAAGAATATATACATATATATATATAAGCTCAGTCTGCACATGTTCAGGCGATCATGTCCCTTTTCATTGATGACGGATTAAGCAGAAGAATCCCGCAGTAGGTTGCCATTGTTTCTGCGGAAGACTAGTTGTCATTTGCTATTTGTTGCCCACCAAGGCTATCGGACACAGTCGTTCTTGCACTTCAACCAATAAATGAGGGAGAAGAGATACATTCACAACTTTGCCCTCTGCCTAAGTGAATGTAACGAAACCGACTGAAATTCGAACTCGGCTCTCCAACTTCGCATTCCGAGCCGATATCCATTACACCAAAACGTAAGTCCTTATATATAAGGTAGCTTTTTTTTAAAAAACAGAACTTATAGTCTGTCTTGCACATTTATAAATGCGAGTCATAAATTTTCTTAATACCACGCCAGTATATTTCTTATGGCTTGAAAGGCCGGCTATTTATATATATCTCAGTTTTCGATGCATTGTTGATTTTATATTTTTGCTGACCAAATTTTTTCACAACTCACGCTTTTCAGCCCGCAACATTTTCGGCCAGCAACATTTTTTTACCAGCAACATTTTCAGCCAGCAACATTTTTTACCAGCAACATTTTCAGCCAGCAACATTTTTTTACCAGCAACATTTTCGGTCAGCAACATTTTTTTACCAGCAACATTTTCAGACAGCAACATTTTTTTACCAGCAACATTTTCGGTCAGCAAGATTTTATTACCAGCAACATTTTCAGCCAGCAACATTTTCTCAGATAATGAATCCCTTTTTATAGTATGAAAATCCGGAGAGGAAGAGCTAGAAATTGGCAATTGCCAATTGCCGTCGCATCTAATTTGTTTTTAATATGGTAGGTGGCAGGGAAACAAGAAGTCTGGAGTGACTTCCACAAGAGAGAAAATAAACTAGCAGAATAGAACTGAAGGTTGCATCTAGCTACATCAACTGTTTCGCCATAATTAAATGTCTGCGTATATAAACATCTGTTGATAAATCCGTTGATTAACACAAATAGTTCTTACGACAGAGATGCAGGGTGAGATAGGTGCCACAGGCGAGTAAACAAAATATCAGAAGAGAGCAGTCATAGGAAAACTGCGGGCCACATGGTCTTTGTGAATGGCACGCTTAATTTCAAAATGAAAATAATGTTTCTCAAAATTTCCTTTCGTTCTCACTTGTTCTCTCACACACTCTCTCATATCTAACCGCAACATAAACACTGAGTAAGTGCAATGTTTCTTGAATTTTGTAAACTTTTCGGGAAAGTAACGTTCTCAGCATTTAAAACCATTGCTGATTTTCACTAAGGAAGAACATACGCGTTAACATTTTTTGCTTTTGATAAAGGAAACGTTCATGAGATTTTTTTTTCTCTAAGGAAAAGTTGTTTTCATTTTCAAATGAATAAATAAGAAATAACTCCTACGCATCGACATGTGAGAATTATTTATTCATTAGTAAAATTATTATGCCCAGACTTCAAATTTTAAATATAAAGAATATATTATCGGAAAATAAAAAAATAACTTTGCTACCATTTTTAATGAATATGCTTACGCATATCGTCTTCTGTAGAGAAAATAGCTGAGGTGCCTACTACCAAAAGTTACTTTTGACTCTTTTTAGTAGTGCGGCCCACCTTGTAATGAGCCGTAAATCATGCGGCCGATTGTTCTATAATAAAGTCACCCATGCTAGAAAGAGAACCCACAGTTGCATCTAGATAGTAGAGTCGAGGAACCAAAGAGGAAAGCTCATCAGAACAGATGGCATGAAAATATCTGTAGAAAAGACAGAAGAAAGCCCCGTAACGTTGGTACAAATTGACTGAAATCGATATGCCAGGTAAGGATCGATTACATTACGGACACTTGTTTTTATATACGGCCCTATATATATTATATAGCCCCACTTAGAAAACAATTTTGTCAAGAATCTCGGAATAGGCAGGAGAAGAACCATACCAAATCACTCAGCAGTGTTCAATGCACGCGAGAATGGTAGATTTAAATGCTAAAGTCAATGTATGTAGATGGTTGTCTCTCCCTTGTATCTTGTCTCCCAGGACGTAGGAGATCGTGTCTCCTGTTCCATCTAACTATAAATAAATAAATCTATCCGTTATTTATAAACACTATTCAACCATTCATTTTATCAAGTTCGTCAAGCATGTGATGCTTTTGCATTTAATCCGTCCTGTGTTTAATAGACTTTCCAACCCCTCCTCATTATGTACTCTAGAAATTTCAACAACCTCTTCCTGGTGTTAAGTATAAGTTTCCATTTTGTTTCCTCTAAAATCTCGTCTATTGTATCCTCAGAATCTTTCTGTAAAACCATGTTTCTGTTGCTTTAAGTCTCTTCTTCATAGCTGAAGAAAGTTTTCAGTATTACCCGCCATGCAGTAGAACTGATATCACGTAACAGTTCAATACGCTTTTCTTTTCTTCTAACAAAGTTTTGCTAGTTCTTAATACTCTGCTTAGCTTTTGGAATGTATGTTTCGATCCGTCTTTGGATTTCAATATTGCATTTTCCATCCTCCGTTAGAACACTTCACATATATTTAAATTTTTGTGCTTGTTTGATGTTGGTATCTCCGATTTGTAACTCGCAAATATGGTTGGCCTTGCCTATTTCATTCAGCGAGAAAGGAAATCACATGCCCAAACGCCAACCATTGAAAAACACAACGAAGTTTTTTTCCAAAACATTATTTCTTGGGATATTTTTTCCAGTGCATTTTGTAAAGTCCTTCTTCAGGTTTAATATCGTCAGTATATTGTTTTCTGTTATTAAATGTTCACCCAGTACAAAACCCAAGAACCAAGTAGGGTGTTATTGAATAAAGTTGTTATATGGACTTAAGAGGAGGAAGTAAGTCCGGTTCATAAGGTTACCTAAGACAGTATTACGTTTGACACTAAGCTTTAAAGGGTTCAAATTTTAATGATTATGGAAACATTGTCTTGCGTGTCTGTTCCACACAGCAATTGTTTTTGGAAGGAAGCTCCCAGAGTGTTGTATAATTTTGTATTACTTTAAATTCGTTTCAGTTGTTGTAGTTCATTGATTTATGAACGCTAATGTAGAATTTTCATCGAGGGATCTGTACTCATGAACAAGAGAAAAATAATCTTATCCGTCAAAATTTGAATTCAGAAACGCTCTGAAATATTCGGAAATATCTCGGCGTTAAGGAAAACTATCGAAGAAGATAAGTAAAATAACTTTTCTTTCACTGTTTAACAAAAGAGAATTAATGCTATTATTATTAACGACTATTTTAATGTCAAATGTCAAATGTTAACCGCTATACATTAATTTAATATATATATATATATATATATATATATATATATATATATATAAATATATATATATATATATATATATATATATATATATATATATATGCACACACACACACATATATATATATATATATGAAGAAATATAGTTTTAAAGTGTGCTATATTTATGTGATAAGGTGCTCAATATCAGAAATAGAGCGTGTGTAAATATAAAAGTGAACATAGAAGTCAACACTTAGAGGCGTCTGTCTGTTTCATGCTAGATGCAATCGTCAGGCAACTGTGACGATTGCATCTAGCATGAAACAGACTGTTGCCTCTAAGTGTTGACTTCTATGTTCACTTTTATATATATATATATATATATATATATATATATATATATATATATATGTATATCGCAATCGAATTAAGGCGACTCCCTATGAAAAATTATTACCTGTAGAACAAGATTTCCGCGTAGAAAAACACGATTTCAAAACACATGCCAAATTCACTATAATTGAGAGAATAGAAAAGTTCAGAGCAGATAACATTAGAAAGTTTTTAGAGTTCCATGAAAATAAGTGCATACAACGTTTAAAAACACACTGTCCAGCCGGGCTAAACCATAAATTTAACAATATAGATAGTATAAATATATAACCCTACAAATCAAAACCTACCCACATTTCTCACCCACACCAAACAGACATGCTTACGAAGGTGTTGAAGCCTTACACTTATACACACAACCACACGAATATACACACTTACACACATCATACTCACTCACTCCTTAATGAGCCAAATGATAACACACAGCCACAGCAATGTACATGCTTACACATCATACTCACTCACTCCCTAAGAACAAAATAACACACACACACACTTAACAGAGGCACATCCTCTCTCCAGGAACCAATAAAACGGTCTGACTGACCAAGGGAATTCAGAGCAGCATGGATCCATCCAGCTCGTATCTCAAATAATAAAAGAGACTGTTTAACCAACACAAGGAATGTTGAAAAATTCATGTTAAAAAGATAAAAAAAACAAATGAAAACGACAGACAAAAGTTCATTTTCTCCATCAAGACATTCATTTCTGTAGTTTACTGCTACCAGCAAGCAGTAATATGTTTTTCTCCTGATGATGACCATGTTGGCCAAAAACTAGTCGAGGAATCTAAATGAAATAATAATAATAAAAACTAAAGAATATTAATCTACAACCCAATGTGTCTGAAGATTTTAATTTTTTCAATAATTTTTTTAATAATTTTATTGTTCAATATATATATATATATATATATATATATATATATATATATATATATATATATACGAAAAACAAAGTCTGCATCGTTTTCAGTGCTATCCGCGTTTTCAGGTATCCGTTAGAATCTTGGAATGTGTAACATTCAGATGAGAGTGTGTTGATGTTAGACATCGACCAAATTGATTTCTAGCAAGCGTTGAGTTTGCGTGTCGTCTGTGGATTGTGCTTCGCTGTCTGTAATTTCTCATTAGGGACTCCAACACCGCATCAACAGTCCGAATCAATGAGAGAGATTCTTCATTTGGCTTTTTCTGTCTCAATTTATTTTCGGATTGGTGTGCTAGCAATCGGTTCTCTGGTGGGGATGACCTTGATAGGGGGACAGAAAAAGAAATAGAGAAAACTAGAGTGAGAAAAGAAGACTTTAATATCACTGGGTCATGACGTTGTCACTGTTCCGCATCTAACTGTGATTCTTATTCAAGTTTCTCTGTTGAAACCACATAGGTGATCATGGCTCTCCACAATTTCCTATCCGTTGAAGCTCTTAAATGTTGTAATTTCCTTATTCTCCTGAATTATTCTCCACTATATACTCACTCAATTTCGTCAAGTATTTTATGCGATGTTTTCCTCTCTGCAGTCTGCTTTCTCTCTGCCCTGTGTATCAGATTTATCAAAACCTCCTTTCTCATGATGTCCCCAGAATTTTCAATTGTTTCTTCCTGATGTTAAATAATAGTTTTCTTTGTGTTTCCATTTTCTCTAAGACCTCGTCGTTGCTCACATGATTGGTATGTGGTATCCCCAGCATCCTTCTGTAGAACCACATTTCTCTTGCATCACTCTCATCTTGGTCTTTGAGGCGATAGTTCGATATTCACTGCCATATACGAGGACAGATATCACGTAACAGTTTAGTATATTTTCTTTGTTTCTAACGAAGTTTTTCAGTCATTTAATACTCTGCTTAGCTTTTGGAATGCATCTTTGTCTATCTCAATGTGTCATCGGATATCCCTTTTGCACTTCCTGTCCAAAGTTCACCCTAGCACGTTCGGGTCTTGAATTACCTTTCACCCTCCAGGTCAAACATTTTTTTATTCATTTTTAAAATCATTCCACCATAATCAACGCAATAAAGCAAAGACGACGCAAGGGGTAACTTCGTCTGTGAGAATATGAGAAAAACATTATTAACCAGATAGAACAATATAGAAGAAGAATTAAGAAGACAGAAATTAACAATTGACATTGCATTTAATTATTTTAAGATAAAGTTGACTAGAAAACAAGAGGCTGGAAGAGGGTCAAAACCACTGACAAATGTGTGGCTGGTATTTTTACTATAAAAATTAATTTTTCACACTTTCGTAGTGTTTGGGGGGAGGGTTAACTATTTGTACGGAGTTGGAACATAAAAGTTGCTACCACCACGGGTCACCGTGGGACTGCGATCAACAGCAATTAAAAGTTTGTTTCAGGCTCCCTAAAATCTTTGATCAAAGCCTTGCTGCCCGGTTTAATTTATCATCATACCCAGGACGCTTCAATGAAATGGAAAAAGTTTTCAATTTCAGATCTTTTCATTTGTAACCAAATAACGACAAGCATTAATATTTATGATTTATTTTGCAAGTTTGTTAAGGTCAATTTTTTCACGATGTGATAGGGAATTTCTACGGATATTTTATTGTTGTAGTACTCGCCATGAGATTATTTACCCATTAACTTAAGAATCACCAATCATCAGAAAATTAAAATATGGAAATCGTCACGGATCTTTTTATTACATCTAATTTTTAGAATTTTAGCATTTACCCGTCTTCCACTACAGCAGTTTAGCAAAAATGCTTGACAATGGCTAATAGTTTAGCTGAAAGAGCTCGGAATCTATAAAATTTCAGAAAAGAACGCTCCTACACGCAGACGAGAAATTTATTTATATATATCTAAAAATTTATAACTTTATTTGTATTTGCGATAGAAATAATCTGTAAAAATTGTTATAAAGTTTAATGTACCTAGTTTTAAGTATAGCTAAAATAACTAATGTGATTTCGGGCATTACTGTAAATCAGTTGGCAAATGTTTTCCGTGAACTGCAAAATCGTATTACCGTTTGTATAGCTAATGCTGGAGGACATGTGGAAACTTAAATAAAATTTCAATAAAACCTTAAAAAATACAGATTTACTTCTTTTTAATCCTTTTTAAAAATTATTTCTATCGCTATTTTTAAAGTGCACACGAACTTTATGGGCACCCTGTATATATATGTGTATATGTGATATATATATATATATATATATATATATATATATATATATATATATATATATATATATATATATATATATATGTGTGTGTGTGTGTGTATATATAATATATATGTATATATAATGTATATATAGATTATATATAAATATATATATATAACCTAAATATATATATATATAATATATATATAATATATAAATATATATGTATATAATATATAAATATATATATATATAATATAAATATATATATATATATATAATATATATATAATATATATATATAATATATATATATATATATATATATATATAATATATGTATATATATAATATATAGGTATATATATATAATATATATGCATATATATATATGTATATATATACAATATATGTATATAATCTATATATATATATGCATATATATAATATATATGTATATATATATAATATATATGTATATATATAATATATGTATATATATAATATATATATGTATATATATAATATATATATATATATATAATATATGTATATAATATATATGCATATATATATATAATATATATGTATATATATTTATATATACATATATATATATATATAAATATATATACATATATATTATATATGTATATATATTTATATATACATATATATATATATATATATATATATATATATATATATATAGATATATATGCATAGCTAGATAGATGAGAGATTGCTGTCAAAATACACGAATATTATATTAAAATTTCCATATCTTTCTCAAGTAGAAATTGTCGCAGTATATAGATTAAAATATATAGTCACCGATATTTAGATGGTCTTGGTATAAAGCAAAACCAATTCTTCATTTAGTCTCAGAAAATGTCAGACGGCCCAAGATAATTTGATCTGAATGACTAAAAACACATAATAATACATTTTTACTAACAAAATATTATCTGCATGCAAGGAAAATTCGTATCAGACCAGTAACTGTTTTATCATCAGGCTAACCTTTTCACGACTGAAATATTTATCTTACTAATTATTCTGCTTTATTCAAACACATCGAAAACCATTGTAGACAAAATTGCGAAAAAAACATTCATCTGAAAAACGTGTCGATTTTAATATTGCAAAAAGTAAATCATTAGATATGAAATCAAATGCACTTTCACTTCAGATATTTCCCCTGATGGGAGAAAATCTATTCGTTATTTAATATAATGACTTAGCGATCGATTTAATGCTGAGTGTAAAACTTGCTACCCGTAACTGTATTTTCCTTATTATGTTGTGTCAAAAATAATTTTACAAACTTTTTGGGTGGCTTCCTCACGCTAAAACAAGGACAAACGTTTATATAATCATATGTCCGCAAATCCTTGGTTTTTGAGTTATTAGGTTTAAAGAACGATTACAGTAGATGGCGCTCTGATGCAACGTAGACTAGCTTACATTTGTCATTCATATAATTTGTGTCTAGTCTGTCTTCAACTTTAAATGTGTGTAGTAATGAGTTAACTGAGAAGTGGTCCGCTTAACAATGGTAGGGTATTCATATCATGAACCGGCACATATTATTTTTACATACGGCCGCGCGAATATTAATGGACGAGGGGCTGCACTGCTGTATCAGATTGCGTTTCCAGACCGAAGGCAGCCGAATAATATAACCTTTGAGGCTATTTATCGAAGTGTTGCTGAGAAGGGATGTGTGGCACCACAAAATATGGATCGAGAAAGACAAATATCCGCTCGTAAGCCTGACCATGTAGAATACATTCTACAAGCTAAACTTTAAACTTAATAATTCAAAAACGAAAGATTTGCGGACATATGTTTATTAGGTCTTTTGAAATTGTTTTGTTGTGAGGCCCCTTTCCTCCGATATTGTAAATGCATTTTTGTTACACCCTGTATAAATGTACATATCTATTAATTGATTTTATGTTCACATTGAAGAAACTAAAATTCTAATTATTAACTCTAATTACTTAAGAAATTGTAGATGCCAATATGAAACAAGTACAATAATTTATATATCTGGAAAGTTCTTTAACAGTGGTTTTCAATCTTCTTTTATAAAACGGACCCGCTTCACGCCGGACAATCTTTCCGAGGACCGGTCGTGGCATATATGTATAATTTAAGTGCATTTCCATAAAGAGAATAATATAAAGAACAATTTATTAAAGTTGGTACCTCCATATTTTCCTGAAAAAAAAAACAAAAAAATAAAACAGCCCAGCCCGATGAAAAAAAAGACCAAAAACTCAATAAAAACAAAGTCTTGTCGTCAAAATATTTATTTATTAAGAAGAAAATATTTATTTATTAAGAAGAAAGATCAAAGTATGTTTTTTCTTATTTTTGTAAATTTTATAAATCCTTTCTAGCAAGTTCAGAATTTCGGTTAAAAATTATGTTTGTTTACGTCAGCGGCCAACGGAATAATAACAATTAGTTTTTTGCGCCTTTTTTCTGGTGGAAAACACATTAATTAGGAAATTCTTGCTAAAATCAAATAATTGTCAGATTTTAATAAGACTTTTAGAACATATTCAGAAATGAATGAAAGTACTTTTGAAATTTGTTTTAGAACATCTTGGTAATTTTTTTTACATGTTACCACCAACTTAATTTCATGAAATTTCTAAAAATTAAATTTTTAGGGTAGGAATATTATTTATTAGTCAAAAGCAGGACTCCTTGGAGATTGTAAATCATCAATTCCTTTTTTTTAAGCAGTTACCACATTCACGGAATATCTGCTCTGAATTGTAAAATAAAAAAAAACTATGCCATTAATTAATTAGAAAAACTTTTAATTGCTTTGATAAATAAGATTTATTAAGGTCACTATTGTCTTATGAAGAATTTTTTCAATGAATAATTATTTTTTTACAAAAATTGTTTTCATTTTTTAAAAACTTTAATTAAATAATTTATAATATTAAAAAATCGTTTACAGTTCTGCATTACTTTAAGGTGGCTGTTACATGATATTGTTAAGTGAAAACTACATTTAGGAATCAAAAACTGAAAAAGCTCATAACAGTCATTGTACCAAATATATTTAAAAAAATAAAAAAAGAATTTTTAGTGCATCCCAATGTCTATCTATGGTAAGCTACACATGACATAATCCTTAAAAAGTCACGAGATTAAAGAATTGACTGGTGAACTGCAATTCTTTTAGTTTAATTGTTCAGTTCTGTCTCATCATTAAAGTCTTAGCCAAACACCCCATCAAAATTTTAAAGTAAGTTTTACTCTTTTTAATTACTATCTCACTAAATATTTTTATTCTATTTTATGCATTTAATTTAGTTTTGGTCGTACTTCAATTAAGTATTTTTTCTTTAAGTTACTAAGTTATTAAATAAGACCCTATGACGAAACACAGATTCTACTAAAAATAATTTTCACTTTTAAAATTAAATGTATGCTTCATGTGGCAAAATTGAGTGAACGTTAATTATTTAAAACATTTTATATGTTTTAGCAATTTTTTCGTATTAGTTAGTGTTAAGATTGCAGACAATTTTAATTATTATAATTTTTGTTTCTAAATCACTTTGTTTTCCTTGCTTATTTTTATTTTAAGTATTTAACTTTAAGATGGTGACAACAGAAGAAATATTAAAAAAATTACCACTGTGCAAAACCGTGGAGAGCAGATTCTGTGTGGCCATAATTTTGAGAAACCTTTGAGCAAATATGGATCATTTTCGAAGATAGCACACCCTGGAGGATGCAAAAGGTTGTTTTTCTCTAATGTTACAATAAATTCAGTAAGTAAGCTTTCTGTATTTTTCACGAAAGACATATATGAAAAATAAATCCCTGAATTTGAAAAGAAATGTAAATTCGTGGTCCATTCTGTTACTAAATCTGCTGCTGCCACACGTTTCATTACCTCATTGACCGCCACCTCAGTTGCAACTTCAATCCTGTCTGCTGGAACTACAACACTGTCTACTGTAAGTGCAAACTTTTCTGCTGCGACTCTGTTCGCTGCAGTGGATCCCTGTCTGCTGCAGCGATAACCCTGTCTGCTAAAAAAGCAAACCTTTCTGCTGAGACCTTAACCACTGCATTTTCACTATTGTCTAATGCAGCTGCAACCCTGTCTACTGGAGTAGCAACCCTGTCTTCTGGAGCCGCAACGCAGTCCGCTGAAAACACAACACTGTCTGGTGCAACTGCAACCCTGTATGCTGCAACTGCAACCAAGTCTGATGCAACTGGAACCGTGTCTGAACTTCTAAGCTGTCTTGTGAAAATTCTAGCCTGTCTTGTGAAACGTCTAACCAGTGTTCACCCGCCATCCTTTATCCAAATTTAATAAAATTATAAATCTTATAAAACTATTGACAAAGAAAAACAAAAAAGTGTCCCATCCTTTCGTTAGCATCCTGTCTTTTAAATAGATTTCCTGCTTCTTGTGTTTCTGGACTGTTAATATCTGTTTCAAAGACATTGTTCATGTAACAGTGCTCTTTCGAAAATAGTCCCACAACAGTTAAGAGAATGTTAGGGTGCTTGGCTTCCTTTCAGATATAAAGACTTCGATGCTGTGCAGAAAACTGAACATTAGTTTTCGACCATACGAAACAAGATGGCAACCACGTGAATTGTGTGATATTGTCAACACCATCATCCTCCCATCTTGTGTCGCTGGAATGTCTTCCTGTAGACATGCGATGGCCTACTAGCGATATATTTGTGACTGCATGAACAACTTTGCTGTCTACTGGCATAAGTGTTGATGCCAGTTTAAAACTCATACTTTCGAAAATCAAATGCTGCTTAACAGACCGGGTTCCCGTCAACCATTCAACGGTTTCGTTAGTTGAAAAGGAGTGACAGGTTAAACTTGTTGAAATGTACTGCACTTTGCATGCTTTAGAAACAGTTTTAACAAAGGCGAGGAAGGTCCTCAGGAATTGCGAGGGAACTACAAATGTGATTGAGTGCCTAGTATGGCGAATTCTTGTAGTTATGAATTCCTCTGGATATTATAGGCCTTATTTTGAAATTGAGGAACTTTATTAAGCAACAAGGACGTACGTGGACCGATATCACTAGATTCCAAGGGAGTCGTTTGCATGTAATTTTTCATCTAGCTGCAACTTACTTTCGATTGAAGCCGCTATCGTCGAGATGAAAGTGCCGGAAATAATAGGGAAGACGCTATCAGAGCCTTTGATGAGTACCTTCTACATCAGTGTAAATACCCACAGACACCCCATCGATACGATGAACATCGCCAAGGGGGTCATTGACAATTTGAAGGTACTCACCGAGGACCGTATGTTTATTTTCGACTCTACTGATAATTTATTTGGAAATACATTACCAAAGAACGTGATAGAGTCCCTACTGATTGCCCCAGCAAATGAACTCGACACATGATAACAGTCTGTTTAAAAGGGATTGTGGCAGTTTTAAGCAGGCATTATGCAAAATCATTCAGCATGGTAGAGGATTCTTCCAAGTCAATCTTAACATCGATGAGGAGTACATCATGCTAGTTGAAAACATCACCTGGGAATTTTGTGAAAGACAGAAGCTTGCGCCTAATGCTTATATATCAAGCAGAAACGATGTCATCAAGGCCAAGCGGAATCAAGTAAGGAAATTTATTGATGATCTGAATGCTGATCAGTTCCAGGAACATCTACAGTTGGCACTGATGTACGGCAGACAGAAGACTGGGATGAAGAAGATGCAGCACTAGCAAGTGTAAAGAATTGGTAAAAGCATCAAGGCTAAGGATGTTCAGATGGAAATAAAAGGGGAGAAGCATTGATCCAGAAAAATCTAATAGAACAGAAAGATCTGTCAGTTTCTTCTTTGGCTTCTGGGTATCCAGAGTGTGCACAATTCCTGCATGTAATACTCACTGGTCTCATAGTAGGCCGTACTATCAGACATATTTGGACAATTGATGGTGTCAACTGTGAATGCATCGGTGGCATCATTAGATTTGCGAATCCATTTTATACGAATTCATAGCTGACGACTATCAATTGAACAAATACAAAGTTGGCGCTGTCTATGTTATGCAGGACTTGGATTTCGAAAATAAGCACAGCAACAGTGACGTATGAAAAGGCAATGGAAGATAAAAACGTGCATTTTCTGGGCCACGGCATATTTCTGAAAAGAAATTGCTGCTGTGTGTAATGCTGAAAATGTAGATTTATCTGTTGATCAATAAGTACCATATTTCAATCACAGAAAACTGTTATTGGTTATTTCTAATTGCCATCGAATCGAGTCCGGTAGATGATTAAACTGTTCATATATTCATGTAGCTGCGCTTTCATATTCCATTCGAATATCAGGATAATTTATAGCTTTATTTTAAATTAGGCTGTGCAGATTATATCAATCTACATAATACCGCCCCTTATATTTTCTTTCCACTTTCAAAATCCGGTCTCTCACTCTTTCTCACACACATATGTACAAACATTAGACCTATATATATATATATATATATATATATATATATATATATGCGTGTGTGTGTGTGTGTGTGTGTGTGTGTGTCTGTCTGTCTGTGTGTGAGTGTGTATGTGTGTGTGTCTTTCTGTGTGTGTAAAATGTGTATGTATATATATATATATATATATATATATGCAATTTATATGTATATATATTATTTATATATTATATATGCGCGGTATTTATTGAAATATCAGTGATAGAGCTAAAATGTTTAGTTGGATTGATGTGAGTTTGTGACCCTGGGTTGCACGATCTCTGCGGTCAACAGACAAACTAAATATATATATATATATATATATATATATATATATATATATATATATATATATATATATATATATATATATATATATATATATATAACGAAGAGGTTATAGTGGTTGCAACGAAATAAAAGTGTGTATATTAAAAAGAAGAGAGGTACCGCAAACGTGTTTGGTTGTAATGTGGATTTTTTTTTAAAATAATATGATTTTTTTCCATAATTTTACTACACGTCTTTCCGGTCTCGCGACCGTCTTCAGGTAAAGGGTGGAGATTTCCACATATTATTAAAAATAATTATTTTTTCCTTTATGTTTTTCAATGATAAATATTCTCGATATGAGATATTCTCTATTTTTTTGTTAGTAATCCGAATGTCTTTCTTGAAATGGCAGTGAAGAGTTCTGCGCGAAGCATCCTAAAACAATTAAGGTTGGTTTGAGAAATGATGAATTAGTTGTCGGTATCTTGTCTTTTAATGTTTTAATGACCCCTATGTTTTCTTAGATCTATTTCCACTTTCGTGTGTTTCTGTCAGCATGCGTGTATATATGTTTGTGCATATTCCCCCTCAATACATACACTGTCTCACTACGAGGAATTAGTAAACACATTTGTACATATACACACATACATAAACACACACACACACACATACCGTCCCACCACAAGGAATCTGTACATACACATACATACATACACACATACGTACACACACATACTTCCCAAATTACATGGAACCAGTATACACATACACACACACACACACACAGATATATATACGTACATACATACACACGTACTTCCTAAGTTGTGTGGGGTTTGTGTGAGTGTCCGTGAGTAGTTCTCCTGCTTTTGTCAACATGCGCGTATATATATATATATATATATATATATATATATATATATATATATATATATTTCGTGTTCCACAGATACCCACATGTGAGCGTGCGTACATGCATGGGAGTGGCTTGATCACTGTATTTGGTCACTATGTGTGTATGCTGTGTGCTTTTGCGTGTGGGGTCATGATCTATTTAATTCAGGTTTAAATTTGTTTATGAAGTTTTTTCTTGTTTTTGTCGGTAAGAATAATTGTCTGTTTGATATATTGGCATAATATTAAATTTTCCCTGGTCACATCTAAAGTTTGAGGTGTGTGTGATACAAAAAGTTTTCTGTTGTCTGGTAATTTTATGTTGCTTTTGTGCAGGGAGACCCTGTTGTTCAGTTGTTGGCTGATACCTATATATGACTTCTTACATTTTGTGCATTTAAGTACATGAATCATATTTTGGAGTTGCAGTTAAGTTTTTGTTTATTATGAATGTCGTTTTGGGGTTTTCAAAAGTGTAGGGGTTTCCTTCTATAATGATGTCACAAACCCCACATCTTTTTTGTTGCATTTTGTGACTTCCTGTATTGTGTGTTGGTTAAATTTGGATGTGGTTAATATGTGTTTTAGGTTTTTAGATTGGCGTTTGCTTTTAATTATTTTGGTTGTTTTTAGTATAACATTCAGTTTATTATTCTTGCTAAGTAGGTCTAGATTTTTTGTAATTTTTGTCAATATTTCTGGATTGTTTTTTTGTTGTATGTTGAGACATATGCTACAGTTCGTTAGACGTTACGTTTCTTTTTATTTCTAAGTTGGTCTAGAGGGATTTTCTTGCGAGTTCAAAACCTTTGTTTATTAGTGTTGTGGGGTAGCCTGTTTTTTGTAGTTTTATGTAGTTCTTCTAAGCGGGTTTTTCAGAGGTGTTTATCTGTCACTATAGTACAAACCCTACTTGCTAGGGAATAGGGGATGGATTTTAGGCAGTTTTAAGGGTGATGGCTCTTGAAATGAAGGTATTGTTGGGTGTCTGTGGGATTGTAGTAGATATCTGTGATTATATGGTTGTTTTTATTTCTAATGAGTATATCTAAAAATGGTAATTCGTTAAAATTATATTCTTGTGTGAATTTGATTTTTGGGTGTAAGTTTTTAAGTAGAGTGTGGAATTGGTTAATGTCAACCAATGAGGATTTCCAGAAAATGAATCAATCATCTAAGTATCTTTTCCAAGATTTAGTGAATTGGGTTTTTATATTTGCCCCATATATTTGTTCTATCCGTTCATAGAGGTATTCTTCTAGGTAAGGAAATGTTAGGGTGGCATATGTTGGTGCCATTTTTGTTCCCATTGCTGTACCCAGGGTTTGGATATAGTTTTTGTTGTCAAATTTAAAGGTGTTATTGTGTAAAATTAGGTCTATACTATCGATAATGAACTCTTTAGTAAATCTTGGATGTAGTATTTCAGGATGTTTTTCAATCCAGAATGACATTGCTTTTTTTCCTAGTTCATGGGGTATGTTTCTGTATAGCCTACTAATGTCAAAAGTTGTCATAAGCGTTCCTGGATCTACCTTTTGTGGTATGCAGCTAAGGAAATGGATATCATCTCTGTTGTGGCTTTTAATTTGTTTAGTTTATGGTTGCAATATTATGTATATTCGGTTACTGACTTTGCTATTTGGACAGGATGGTCCTGCTACTATTTGTCTGAATGTAAGATCACTGGGGTTTGGGATGCTAATGTATTCAGATTTTTGTGTCTGTATAGCTGCTTTTATTTCACGTGATTTGTGAATTTTAGGTAGTCCGTAGAAATTGTTTAGGAAATCCTTCTCTTTTTTTGTTAATATATTATTATGAGTTGCGCAGAGTTTTGTAATTATTGATATAATATTTTTGTCTATGTTAGTGTCAAGTAATTTGTAGTTGTTCCTATCCTCTAGTGTTTCTAGAATATTTGTTTTATAGTATGTTCTCTCCATGATCACTGTAACGCTGCCTTTATCTGCTTCTTTTATAATTATGTTATTTTTTTTTCGGATGCTCCCTAAGGCTAGTCATTGTCTGTATGTGAGGCTGTCGAATGGTTTGAATTTTTCCTGTAGGTTGAGGTTCCAGAGTTTTTCAAAAAACATATTTAGCTCATTGGTAATGTTATTTTTGTTTGGGAATAAATTGGATTTGTTTTTTCACCAGTGATTCATCTTTAATATTTTCGCTATTATAAAATATTTCTATTAGTCTCAATTTGCGTTCAAATTCCTTAAGGTCTTTTTTAGGTCTGCTATATTGCTTTTTGCAGCAATATATATATATATATATATATATATATATATATATATATATATAAAAACATGTATCAATATGGTGATTTTCTTTCATCTTTCAATGATAATGTTATTAAGCTTATCAGATGATATGAAAGGAATTTGCATAAAATAAAGCCAAAACTTGTCTATATTATTTAATGAAACATGCATATATATATATATATATATATATATATATATATATATATATATATATATATATATATATATATATGTCTGTTTGTGTGTGTGTATTTTCCCACATGTAGTGCTGGTGCTAATAAAACATTAGATATGTAATGACCGGACTATAATTTATATATTTAATAAATGTACATTTTAATACTTTATTACTAATTTATTAATAAGACATATACATTTTCCTTCCCTGCTGATTTCGTTGTGCATAAAAGAAAATGTATTTATTATTATACAGAGAATATCAAAAATACATTTACAAACTTTGGAGGAGAGCTCCTCGAACCAAAACAAGCACAAAATATAAACATGTTCACAAATCCTTCGTTTTTGAGTTATTGAGTTTTGAGTTTACGATTGGCGGTACTATATGTACAATCCAAAAATATGTTTACAAAATTTGGTGGCGGGTTGCTGACACCAAGGTGAAACAATATGTCCAAAGTCCATCGTTGTACTTTAACACAGCAACTCATAAAAAATGTTCAAAATGTCTTTCAACTGATTCTACACCCGCATGTATCCATCGGATCATTGAGGTGCCGACCCTTTCAAATACGGCCACGCGGTGTCGACACGTTGATGAAGCGTCTTTGCATTATTAATATCTGTTCCATAAGATAATTGTTTTAGGTGGCCCACAGATGAGAATCCAAAAGATTGAGGTCGGGAGAAGATGCATGATATAGAACCGGTCGTCCTCTACCTATCCATTTTTCATGGTAGATGTCAGTCACTGCATCGCGAACAATGTGATCAAAATGTTCTGGAGCCAGATCATTCATGAACCACATGCGTCTTCGTATTAGCAGAGGCTCATCCTCTAGCTGGGCTGGAAGTGCATTCGAAATCCGCTTTTTAAGACGTGCTGGAAGAGCATATGGCCCTACCAGAGAGTCACCTATAATTCCAGCCCATGCATTAATAGTAAACTGATTCTGTTGCATCGCCCTATTGGACCATGTGTTTCCGATCCGCTTATAAATGTTGGTTGTGTAAATTTGTAATTTCCATCACTTCCAAATGTTGCCTCATCCGTGATCAAGACTGAAGAGACAAACAATGGATCGGCAGTTTATGTAAGCAACCATCGGCAAAATTTATTCCGTGGTGAGTGATCAGAGGACGAAAGACACTGCATACATTGCAAATGATATGAATACACGAGCTGTACTTAATTTAACCTCTATGCGGTACTACGATTTGGACGTCATGCTAGGGCCGCTTGAAGTGAGATGATAAACGCACCGTCTCCGGCAGTCTGGGGAATGTGTTCTTCGTGGACATGCATACGAGCAGATTTCTGTCTTCCCCTATTCATATCTGGTGGTGCCATGGATCCTGTCTCAGCGACGCGACGAAAACCAGCAGCAAAGGTTGGATTGCTCGGTCTGGAAACGCAATCTGGTACAGCCGTACAGCTTCGCCTCCATTATCAGCCTACTCATGATATGAATAGCCATCATTGTTCTCAGTTAACACAATACTACACACATTAAACGTTGAAGACAGACGAGACACAAATCTAGACGAGTCACAAATATGACCTTGTCTACATGGCAATATATATATATATATATATATATATATATATATATATATATATATATATATATATATATATATATAAACGTGAACATAGAAGTCAACACTTAGACGCTACAGTCTGTTTCATGCTATATGCAATCATCAGGCCACGAGTATCGTGGCCTGATGATTGCATCTAGCATGAAACAGACTGTCACTTCTAAGTGTTGACTTATATGTTCACTTTTATATTTACACACGCTCAATCTCTGATATTGAGCACTTTATCCCATAAATATAGCACATCTTAAGACTATATATATATATATATATATATATGTATATATATATATATATGTGTGTGTGTGTGTGTTTGTAGATATATGACTAAAGACCCAGGTAAAGAGCCAGCTTGCCCTGACGATTCGTGTAGGTGAAACCTAGGTAGGTTTACCTGGCTCTTTAGGTTTGTAGTTAGGTTTGCTCTACTTAGTGTATTGAGCACTTTACATAGTTAATTTTGCTTTACTCGTGTTGCAGGTTTTCTCTTTGGACTCTGAGCTTGGATTCTGGACGATTGTTTTCGCCTCAATTACATGTTCGTAGTTCTTTCTTTTTTATCTCTTATTTTTCCTTGGGCATTGGTTTGTTCATTTACAAACCAAAATACCTAAGGTTTTTCCAAACGAGTATAACTATTCATATTAATTACTATAATTTTTTAATGGATTTATAAAAATATTTCAAAAAATTCAAAAAAATAATATTTTGTCATTTGAATTGATCAAGACAAGTGATGATAAATAATAGCGAACTGTTGCGTAGTTACATTGAATAGAAAAAAAATTAAAAAGACGCTCCTATGTAAGCCTCTTTTTAGATATAAGTAACATTTTCTTTTTCTTTTTTTGATGAAATATGTGTTTTTGTTTTTCATGTCGACAGTGAGTTAAAGTTTTCATTATAGTTTCGCTTTTGTTTATTATAACTTTCCTTGATAATGAATGTCAAATGACGAAACGTGTTTGCAAGGACTGAGTACTATTTTCCAGTAGTTTATTCAGTTTGTCTTCTCTACAGATCTATCCTGAGAACTTTAATACACACACACATACACACGCATATATATATATATATATATATATATATATATATATATATATATATATTTGCGTGTGTAATTTCTTTATTATGGATATTGATTTCCCAAGCAGATACATATCAATTATATTGTTTATAAAAGAGTATCGACCCAACACAAATATCATTTAATGTAACTTAAATATTATTCTATAGGACCTAAGGACCATAATTTGGACCCACTACAGAATACAAAGCAAGAAACATAACATAGCAAATGATAATGATGCTGATAATAATAATAATAATTATATTAATAATAATTATAATTGTGATTAAAATTATAATTCCAAGAGACTGCGATTTCTATAAAATAAAATGAATGGTCAAAGTGTTTAACAATGTTTGGCAATATTTTGACAGTTTGTCTCTCTTCTTTCAGGATTTTTGGGACTACAAAACAGGAAAGCGTTCTTAAAATACTTTTACGCTTTCTTGCTGTATATAGCTTGAAGAGAGACCCATTGAAATATTGGCAGAAATTGTTAAACACTGTTTCTTTTCCTTTATCATGAATTGACGTTCTTCTCGAAGTTTTGCAAAATATCTCAAGTGTTATGTCAATCATTGATTCTTACTACTACTGCTACTACTACTACTACTACTACTACTGATAATAATAATAATCAAAGACATCGTGATCAAGGGCCACAACACAGTATGTGCTTTCTTATCGACATTGCAGTCCCTGCAGATTGTAATGTATCGTTGAAGATCTTGAAAAAACTATCAAAATCCAAGTGTCTTGAAGTGGAAATCTAAAAATTGTAGAACTTGAGGACATCAATATTTCCAGTTGTATTTCAAGCCCTCAAATTGATTGAAAATGATTTCGAGAGATTCATTGAAGGAATTCCTGGTAGACCATTCCTTAAAGAAATACAAAAAAGGTTTCGTCACAGGTACAGCTCACACATTCCGAAGGGCTTTATCTATGTAAAATGAGCTTGATCATAGATTTTTCTTTTTTAAAAATGATCAGCGAGAAATGCCATTTCTGACACTATGTTTCCGGGTGGGATTCAGAAGGAAATGAGTATACAAGACAAATCAAAGAAATAATAATAATAATAATAATAATAATAATAATAATAATAATAATAATAATTTGCACGGTATTGGCACCCACTGAAAATAAAACGCGGCGTGATAGAGTGGACCAATATCTGCACTGGAAAATCTACAACTTCTACGGGAAGGATACTGAAAGAAACTGGTACGAACACCACCCTGACCCGGTTACGGAGATAGGACCTGTTACAATTTTATGGGACTACACAATACACACAGACAGAACAATCAAAGCTAAACGCCCAGACATTGTTATTAGAGATCTCGCACAAAAAAGTGCCTCCTTATTAATATGGCAGTCCCTGCAGACTGCAATGTATCTGTGAAGATATTCAAAAAACTATCAAAATACAAGGACCTTGAAAACGAAATTTCAAAAACGTGGCACATGGGAACATTAACAGTCCCTGTTGTATTTGGAGCCCTCAGGTTCGTTGGGAAAGATTCCGGGAGAGTAATTGATGGGATACCTGGAAGCCAATGCCTTAAAGATATATATAAACATTGTTCTCACGAGTACGGTCATACCATACGAAGGGCTTTATCTATGTATTTTTTTGTTCGTGGAAAATTTCATGATGCCATTTCTAACCTTATGTCTCTAGACGGGACCCGGAAAGAAATGTGTACACACCAGAAATCAAAGGAAATAATAATAATAATAATAATAATAATAATAATAATAATAATAATAATAATAATAATAATAACAGCAACAACAACATATTCAAATATGTATGTATGCAGGTACGTAGGTATAGATATATAGATAGATAGATAGATACTTCCAGAATCATGTGATCATTGTGGTCTGCTGATAAGATAGCATCAATATAATTAAATTGTCAGTAATTATTCAACATCCTATTTCTGTTCAATTTATAATACAGCTTCAACGTATTTCAAGCAACGGAGATTAACAGAGATACGAACTCTAAATAATAATCTGATCTCTGAATCAAATATTCGCCCATCTCTAATACGATCGAACTACCAGTTTCATACGTCTATATCGGTTCAAATATATAATTACATTTCACTTGTTGTTTGTCAATCAATGTTCTGTGTAACAGAATATTCAAGATGAAATCATTTTCATTTTATTCCCTGCAATATCTGTTCATGAATAATTTCACATACATCGATTATATATTTACAATTTATGACAAAAATGCTCCAAACTTTTAGAATTGAAAAAAAATAAAATCAAAATGGCACAATTTATAGCAACAAAAATGTCCTGATCCAACTTGGTCAGTCAATCAATTTGAGCTTGTAATAATATACACACTTAAATTCAGGAAAATACATGGAACTACTTGGACATAGAATAAGGAAGTTTGGGGGTTGGAAAACTTAACCCTGATGAAGAATAGAGAGAATAGCGAGCTCCTTATCTGGCGAGGTTTTATGAATGGGTGGCAAAATCTTGGGAGGATGGTAAAGGAATAAAAAACTGCTAGTGAGCACAAAGGAGAGGAATTGACCCCAAATGAAGTGATCACAAAGGACAGGAAGTGACCACAAAGGAAGTGACCACACAGGAAGTGACCACAAAGGACAGGAATTGAACCCAAAGGAAGTGACCACACAGGAAGTGACCACAAAGGACAGGAAGTCCAGAAGGGACATGACACATAGAAGAAGAATATGAATTATGTTTGATAAAATGTTTTCGATAAGTGCATCGCTCGACACATACCGAGTGTTTGGGGACATACACATATATCGTATTTTTTTTTTTCAAATCAATAGTTGTAAAGGTGTTGTTTCAATAAACTGACTCTCTGTATTGGACTAAGATCAAACATGGGGATGTTTGATTAGTTGATTCGTTTTCTACGGCTTATCGACACTTTATAGGTTATATAAAGCCGGGCAATATTTTTAGTTTGTAAGATTTTTGTTCTTTAAGATAATAATGGTTTAACGATACAAGTCTTACTAATGAACTAATTAATTAAGTGGGAGATGACGTGCATTCATACCTAATTAGAATTTTATAAACAAACAAGAAGCCTTAATATGTATATAAAGTAGGGGATTAATTCTATATTACAATCACTATATAAACTGATCACTCACTTTTTGGTCACCATATTTTCTGTACATTTATGTTCCAGATAATGTAAATAAAAGTAAAATATATTCCTGTGTTTGGTTGATTCTTTTACTACGGTTTATCAACCCTTCTAAAGCCAGAAAAATGTTCAGATTGTAAGAATCCTTTTAGAGATAATAGTGATTTAGTGATACAAGTCTGACTAATTAACAGGGAGGAGAAGAGGTGGATTCATATCTTTATGAAGTTTATTTTGCGCGTAAGTCACTGTAAGGACCCCAACTAAAATTGGGAGTCGGCTTTCTATTTCCGAGGCGTTATCTATTACAAAACACGCACATCCAATCTTACAGCACCTGTTGTTCCCAAGCGGTCACCCCTCTAAGTACTGACCAGGCTTGACGTTACTTAACTTCGGTGAATGTACGGGAACCGGTGATTCAACGTCATATGGTCGTAAGCTAATTTCGGATTAATAACTAACAAATAATAACTTAGGTAGGAATTGTCTTGAGCACTGGAAATCAAATGATGGCAAAAAATGAACCCGTGTTTGGGGTCCGGAGTCTGGAGCAGTAACAGCACTGGAAGTGAGTGGTTGCGATCAATGCCAGATGCGCTGTTTTCTTTGTGTAGTGAGGTTTTGACTCCAGGATTATTCGAAGATTTAAAAGCTTAGTAGAAAATGGCACATGGACACGCTTGGTTGTTGTGAGGAATTTTCAAAACAGACTCTTTTGATGGCATTTTATAGTGTAAGAATCGTTGCTCAGGATTAATCATCCTCAATCAGCTGGAAGAAACTTTATCCGTTATTCAGCAGACATCGGGACTGCCTAAGATGACCAGGATTTCTATGTATCACGTCGATGGTCTAATGCAGTCTATGTCACTTGCTAACACCGATTACAGGGTCACTGGATCCATAAGCGATCTAATCCGACCCACTCTGCTAGGAATCAGTTTTTACATGAACTAGGGTATATACAAATTGAACTACACCCAATTATATAGAAATTAAACTACACCCATCGAAATTATTCTTTATCAAATATCTCGTGTGTCAGAAATATAAACGGTAGAATGTGTCTCAATTGTGATAGTGCCAGAATATACTTCACCATTATTTTCTTTCAGAGGATCCAGGTGCAGTGTTATCTGATCCGCTATTCACCGATATCAATACCTTTCCCGTCAGACCTATGTAATCAGTCCAGCTGCGCTTGGGATGTGTGGAAGATTGGGGGTGTAAAATGCATCGGTTGACTATGAAGGCGTGCTGCCAGAGTTGTGAAATATTGCATACATTAATTAAAAGATCTTCTCATTAATAATTACTTTTTTTTAGAAAAAAACAACTTACGAGGGTGAGATGAAAAGTGCATAGGTTGACTATGAAGGCGTGTGATATCTTGCACACATTGAATGCAACAACTCCTCGTATTAACAACTGGATTTTGATGACAAACTAACTACTAACTGTTCAAAGAAACTTCAATAGTAACTAGTAATGACCTGTCCTGAAAATGTACAAAATCTCTAAAAAAGGCTTTTATCCACCCAGGATATTCATGCTAATATGTTTGCTATATTAGGGGAGCCCCAGCTTTATCAGCTGGGTAAAAGTGGGCATCTGAATTTAGGTGGGGAAGAGAATATGACCCAAGGTCTAGATGTTCTACAACTGCCACCATCGAGGAAATTCTTGATAGTGTTCACCATATGATGCTGGATGAAAAGCGATTGGCCATAAATAAAATAGGCAATGATGTTAGCATATGCCGTGAGAATTTTGAGAATATTCGGCACAATCTACTTAGCATGACAAATGTCTTATTTCAAATGCTTCAAAAATCGCCTCCATTGAATCTTCATTTTCCGAAGATGACGAACTTGGCTCCTCTACCCGTCTTTTTTGTATCTGATTGATATGTCTCCAGTGAGTGAATTTTTCGCCTTGGATCGTCTACAGAACATTCCCCAGTATGCCATATTATTTTTAAACATTCTGAAATAGACCCGTTCGCCTGGTTTGAAGGATCTTTTAAGGCACTATCGGTGTATGCCGGTTTTTATATTTGCTGGGTAATAGTTTATCAAAAACAGACCGTATTTTTCAGGCAAACATCACTTCAGCTGGCGAAAGGTCAGATGGTGTGTTTCCGTTCGGGGTGATTCAGTAGAATTGTAGGAACTGTTGTATGGCTCTTTCTGTTGGTACGTCCTCTGCTTTTTTCAAGGCTCTCTTAAGTGTGTCCACAAACCTTTCGGCTTTTAATATGTTTGACTTGATAAGTCGCACAGAATTCTTGAAAGTCGCTCGAGGTGAATTGGCTACCATTAGCCGTTACAAGGCAATCTACCACGCCGAATCTTGCGAATAACTCGTGTAGAAAATTAATAGTTTTCCGTCGAAGGGTTTTTGTATCTGAAAACTTCTGTCCACTTGCAAAAGCTATCTACCGTTATCAAGTAGTAATATCCATCTATGGGTCCTGCATAGTCCGCATGGATTCTAGACCAAGGTCTGTCCAACTTAGGCCATGGTTTTTGTATAATAGGTGATGCCTTTGCTGCCGCAGCACATCCTCTACATTTTTCTACCATTTGAGTAATGTCGTAATCCATATTAGGCCAGTACACGAAACTTCTCATTAACGCTTTCAAACGATTGTTCCCTGGGTGTCCTAGGTGAAAGTCCTTCAGAATTCGTCGTTGTAAAGATTTGGGTATGGCCTCTCTTTCATTATAAAGTAATACATGATCACAAATTGAAAAACTTTCCGCTAGATTTCTTTCTTTTCCTTCTATTTTTCTCTTTGTACTTTGTATAAGTTCATCCATTTCAGCTTCTCTTCTGATTTCTAACAAGGTCACTGGTAATTCCTTTACTCTATTGTTTAGCACTTTACTAATTTCGTCTTCGGCTCGCAAAGCCGCTATTACAGAGTCTTCCAGAGGTTCGCATTTCGCAGGTACCAATCTAGATAATCCATCCGCATGACCAATTTTCTCTGACGGTAGGAACTCGAGTTTGAAATTATAATTCAATAATATAGTTCTCCATCTCAGAAGTCTGTTGGCTGTGTAAATTGGTAGTCCTTTGTTCGATCCGAATATACTGAGAAGAGGTTTATGGTCAGTTTGAAGAGTAAACTCTATTCCGTATATGTATCTGTGGAAGCGAGTTATGACGAATATTATACCTAACGCTTCCTTTTCAGTTTGCGAATAATTCCTCTCTGCTGGTAACAAAGATCTAGATGCGTGAGCTATAGGTTTCCTAGTGTCATCCTGCATCTTGTGTAATATACAAGCTCCCTCTCCGTGTGAGCTTGCGTCACTAGCAATGATAATTTCCAGTTTGGGATCAAAATGCGTCAGTGCTAGATCCGACGTTAATTTCTTTATGATCTCCTTAAAAACTTTCTGACAATCTTCCGTCCAGTTCTATTTGTTCTCTTTTTTAAGTAATTCGTTGAGGGGAGCCCTGAATTTGTGCATGGTTTTAATGAATTCACCGTAATAGTTCGCTAGACCAAGAAAGCTTTGCTAATCTGCGACATTTTTCGGCTCAAGCGTATTTTGTATTGCAGATTCCCTATCTGGATCTGGTTTTCTGTCACTTTCATTGATTACATGGCCTAGATACTTGATTTCTTTTAGAAAAAAAATCGGATTTTTTCTCCTTCACCTTAAAACCAAAATCCTGAATTCTTTTAAAGTCCTCTTTAATGTGTGTTGCGTGTTCTTCTACATTATCGCTTTTGATCAAAATGTCGTCTAAATAAGCAGTTCAAAGTTCTGCCCCATGAGCATGGTGTCCATAGTCTGTTGGAAGATTGACGGTGCTACTTTTATCCCAAATTGCAATCTGTTAAATTTGTAAAGTCCTTTGTGAGTATTGATACAAAAAATCTTTGTACTTTCTTCTTCTACTGGAATCTGAAGATAAACTTCACTTAGATCAATCTTAGAAAATACGTTACCACCTTGGTAAATATTTCCTCCAGGCTTGGCAATCGGAAGTGATAATCCTTGATAGCCTTGTTTAACCCAGTCGAGAAATCTGCTTAAACACGGGTTTCTCCGGATTTTTTCTTTACGTAGACCACCTGTGCCACCCATTCACTGAATTCGATTTGTGAAAGGATTCCACTTTGTACCAATGTATCTAACTCCTTGACAATTTTTTCTATGGTTGCG
The DNA here is from genome assembly GCA_964036315.1 of Acanthosepion esculentum. Taxonomy (NCBI): domain Eukaryota; kingdom Metazoa; phylum Mollusca; class Cephalopoda; order Sepiida; family Sepiidae; genus Acanthosepion; species Acanthosepion esculentum. The sequence continues at coordinate 27,074,634 of OZ038488.1, forward strand.
AAAGGCACGTTTCGCTTTATCTTGAATACTGGCTGAACATTTTCCTTTAGTTCAATTTTAGCTGCAAACTTATTACATCGTCCCAAACCGCTCGAGAATACTTCGGGGAATTGACTGTGTAGT
>OZ038488.1:27087256-27107256 GCA_964036315.1 Acanthosepion esculentum
TTAATACATTCAAAAACCTTGGAGAATAGCTTCTAGCAAGGTTATATGAATTGTTACGTTTATTCTCTATATGTTATAATTTCATTTTCTTAAAAACAACTTAATCTAACAAGTAGGCTTACGGTCATATCAAGCTGAAACACTGTATCTTGTCCGATCACCGAATTTAAGCAACTTTGTACTTGTTCAGTAGCTCGATGAGTGACCGCTTGAGAATACCGGGTGGTGTAAATTTGGTTGTGAGGGTGGTTTATAAAGGCTCGGAATGAGATCGGGCAGCGCCGAGGTCGAATTTCAGTCGGGGTGGGGATATAACTTTGGAAAGTTTTGAATCCGAATCTTCTCTTAGCTACGCGTAAGACTTGTATCAGAAAATCATTATTATCTCTAAAAATGAGTTAAGGCTTTAAATAACCGCTAAAACAATCAATCTAACAAATACATATGTAAAACTTTAGACGTCTATGTAAGACTATTTATAATTTCCTCGTGTTTTAACCCAGGTTTGAAGGTCAACTATTTGCCCATAGGTGGCACCCTAACAGCAGCTACCAACCTTCGGCTCAGGGTGGACCCGGGGACAACACAATAGCAATTAAGAGGTGATTCCACGCTCCGCGAAACCTCCAGATCAGAGTCCTTCTGGTGAGCCATTATAAACAGATTGAGAGAGATGTACTTTTTTTCCGGCTAGCTTCCGGTTACGGATATTTCGGCGGGAAATATGATCGTATATCCGCTATGGATGATTAAATCAACGTATAGCCGACATTATATAAGCTTTGGATGACTAGGAAGAATACTCGATGATCTTATACATGCTTTAGAGGATTAAAACAACCAGTCACGCTGCGGTTAAGTGTGACTTAGATCCAGAGCATGCAACTGCGAATATTTTGTCATATACGGCCTACTGAAATATTCTCCACTTACTGTTTGTCAACAATTCTACACGCTACTTGCTACTTCATCGGCTGCGTAAGAAAATAAGGCCCTCTTCGCAAAAGAAAAAGCTGATTTTAATGCTTAAAAAAAAAGTGTAAGTAATTTTGGTTTAATCTTGTTCGCAATTCATCAAATTAACAGTTTCTGTTTTAACGAGGTGGGAAAAGTGAACATTCGTAGTTTTGACATAAAAATGTTAAAATTAAGAATTTTAACTTTTCCAGTCAGTAATCGACGCCATTTCCTGACACCTGTTGTCAAGCTATAAGAAAGTAATTTAAAAATAATAAAAAAATTCTACATCACATTGAAACAGAAACTGTTGGTTTGATGAATTTTGAACAATAAACAAAAAATTGCAAGCGAAAATTGCTTTCATGTTTTTCTTAAAAAACGACTTTTTGCGAGGGGTGTCTCGTTTTCTTACACACCAGTTGGAGTAGCAAGTACATCGTAGTGTTGTTGACAGACAAACAGTAAGTGACGAAATATTACAGTAGGCCGTATATGACAAAGTACTTGCGACTGTATACCCCTGTATCCAAATCACTTTTTGCCAGTGCAATCGCGCACATTATTTTTCCTGTGCATGGTTACGTATATTACTAACAAACTTACTGAACATTACTCCAAGAATTTGATTTAATAAACCTAGCGGAAGACCGAAAAGTATGGGGGTGCATAAGGAGGATAGAAACTTCCTACAGTCGTAATTGATCTACCGAGATGAGGTTGTTAAGTATTAGTAATTTACTAAAGAAAGCTTAGATGTGGCACAAAGCCGAAAGTGAGGCTCGAACTCATTACTCCGTCATAATTCATCTCTTGCTAAAATTTACACCACGTCGGTAACCTTCTAGTGATTTACTAAGCATGGCTTAGATCCGGAACGATGCCGAAAGTATGGAGCAGCCAGTGAGCATCGAAATCGTTACTCAGTCGTAAATAATCGAGGGAGACAAACTTGATAACCATTACACCACGTCGAAGTGACACCCTGGCCTTATATATGCTTAGTATTTAACCGTTCCCCCACAGTGACGCGATATGGCACAAGGTTTAAAATGGGGATAAAGCGTAGAACAGATGTTGCATAAGTCTGGAGCACCCAGTGCGGATCGAACTAACTATTCAGTAGTAATTGACTATATTATTATTGTTATTATTATTATTATTATTATTACAAGTGATATTATAAAAACATATTGAAATCGCCATAAAAAAAGCTTTCATGTTTCAATCTTTTGATTGTATTTCTTCAGGCGATAGTAAGTAACTGGTGATTAAATGATTTTTTTTTAATCTAAAAACACAGTGTTACCTCTTTTCCGAAAGATAAAGGTAGGAGGGGAATACAAGATCAGAATTAAAAAATAGATTTGTGGGTATGTCGTGATTAACCAGTTAAATGTTAGATTTGTGCTAAATTGAGCTCAGAGGGTGAATGTGGGGAGAGTTGTTTTTTCATGCCATGATAAATCTGATCATAGACTGGTCATCATTAACAGTTGTGGAAAATATATTAGCAGCAAATGTATCGTGATTGTTGACAAATATGACATATTCAGTTTTTGAAAGGACGTCGAGGGGAGGTGTAGGAAGGTAGTCAGACGTAAAATTAATTTCAACAGAATCTTTTCTTTAATTTTAGAATATTTAGATTCAGGAAGCTTCTTAAATAGGCCTGTAGTTTAAATTAAAATGTGGGAAATCTATATAAGATATTAATAATACTAACTGGTCGGTAATATATAGCAATATTAAAGCTGAATAAACAAAATGAGTTAATTACTCGTAGAGGGAGGACCATTAATTGCTAATAAATTATAGCTATAAGAAATGGGAATAAGTATTCTTTTACAGATTTAACTATATTTTAAGGTAAAAGATAAACTATCGACAATTTACAGTTAATTCACTCCTTTCATTTAATAGGGATATTTTGTCAGCCAATTTGATAATTTCTAATATTTCATGTGAACATAAGAAACAAGGTTCATTTAAAGATTTACAATTTTTATTTTTGTTTAGTATTTTTCATTTTTGATATGGTCTGATTCCGATGCATTATATATATACATATATATATATATATATATATATATATAAATGGTGTATCAAAAATACTTCTACAAAATTTGGTGCGGGTTCCTCACACCAAAACAAGGATAAAAGTTCATATAAACATATGTCAGCAAATCCTTCGTTTTTCAGTTATTTAGTTTAAAGAAAATTTATCGTATGGCGCAGTGTTGCTATAGGGACTACGTTACATTTTTCATTCGTGTAAATCTGTGTCAAATCTGTCTTCAACGTTTAACATGTGTAGTAGTGTGTTAACTGATAAATGTTCCGTTTAATAATGGCATAATATTTATATTATTCTTTTTTGTCTCTTCAGGCTTGTTTACGGTTGAGGCAACATTTGGATGTGATTTGTGGGCGGATCAGAATACCCATGGTACAATGCAGACTAAACATATGTTACGATTAGTGTGGGTCGGAATTGCAGGTGACTGTCTGGTAGGTCCATATATCCTATCGGCACGCCTTACAGGAGCTGTCCACAGAGACTTTATTTTGAACACACTTCCAAACGTGCTAGAGTATGTATCTCTACTAATAAGTAGGTGTGTGTAGCTCATTAAAGATGGGACTCCAGCATATCTTAGTCACATTTTTCGCGATGCACTTGCTGACATCTACCATAAAATATAAATTTTTAGAGGAGGACCGGTTCCATAGCCTGAACGTTCTCCTGAACCTAATCATTTGGATTTTTGTCAGTGGTGCCATCTTTGACAATTGGTTTATGCAGCAGACATTAATAATGCAGGGGCGTTTCATCAAAATCTCATGGTGGCTCGCGAAACGATTCGACAGCGTGTGGAGTCTTTGAAAAGGTCAATGATGCATGCGTGTGTAGAATCAAGCGGAGCACATTTTGAACCGTTCCGTTCCTTTGTTGAGATAAAACGATAGACTTTTTCACGTATGTTTATATTGGCATCTTACCAAGTTTTGTTTTCAGGAACTTTTCCAAAAAGTTCGTAAAAATAATATTGGTTGAACATTTATAAGCGTCTCCCGTAAACTTTAAATTTAAAATAAAACGAAGAATTTGCGGACGTATGTTTATGTGATATATATATATATATATATATATATATATATATATATATATATATATATATATATAATTATCTAAACGGAAATTATAACATAAATTTGTTATAAAATCACTACAAAAAATAGCCATTTTGTTTCAACACTTCTGGTGTCTTACCAAGTGATGGTGTTGAAATTTTAAAACCCTTTATTATACATTCAATACCATCACTTGATAAGACACCAGAATTGTTGAAACAAAATGGATATTATTGTATTTATTTTATAACATAATTATGTTCTAATGTTCGATTAAATAATTATATTTGCTCTACTCTGTATTGAGCATTCTTTTAAGAATAATATCTTTGGGATATTGGAATTCATTCCATAAACACCACTCCTATATTTGGTATACATATATATATATATATATATATATATATATATATATATATATATATATATATTTTAATATCAATTATGTAGTGCGTATTCAAGTTATGTAACGTAAATCATTCAAACGAAAAACAAATACTGAAGCTAATTATACGGCAAGAATCACTCTCGCAAACAATATTTAATAATAAAATACAATCAACTTCGAATCCGTTAATGAATGGTATGATCCTTGTTTATAAATTCCGGTTTTATCAGGTCTTATTTTTTCTACTAGCCGGGCTTTCAGTCGTTTCGAACGACCATCATCAGGTAGACATTTCAGTGTGTTTTTGTTAAATTCCAGGTAGTAATGCGACATCGAAAGATTGTGCAGTCCGAAAGAGTGTTTTTTTAGCAATGAGATATTAAATGTAAGAATAATTTTGGAGCGTGCAGTCGCGACGCTGAGGTTGAAACTTTTTAAATTTGAAAATTGTGCGTTCTTGTACTGAAGAAAGGTGGCATGAACTAAATTGTTCAATAGTTACAGTAAATGTCACAGTTATTATCATATATATTATCATATATATTATCATTATTATATATATATATATATATATATATATATATATATATATATATATATATATATGTATATATATATGTATATATATATAAAGGACTCTCCCGTCGGTTTCGACGCATGAGGATCTGACAGCTGAGTTGACGAGATACAACCCTTGATAAAAAATTAAAAAAATTAAAAAAAAAACACAAAAAGAAACGAATACATACACACATACACACGCAGACAAACACGCACCCAAACACGCATGTACTTTCCTTACACATAGACATCAATAAACACAGGCACATACATCTACATGCACATTGACCTAGACAATCAGACGCGATAGCCAAAAAAAAATTAAAAAAATGAACTTATTCGGGACTTAATATGTTATTAGACGAATTTTAACTTGAAATATAACTAATCTGGTCAAATATATATAGATAAAATTTAAACAAATAAATATATATAAATACGTATATTTTTTTAAAAATATATAGTTTTCCACACACTACATGAAAGAGTAAATAACTACCTCCATATATAATCATACATTCACACATACGCATACAGATCTGCACATGAACCTACATATACATATATACGCATACAGGTACGCATATACACACATACACACATATACATACATATAAATAAGCAGGTATAAATATATCAACCCATACACCAACGTAAAAAATAAATAAAGCAAGTAAAAATATATATACACAAATATGAACATATATACAAATACATACATACATACATATACATATTTACATATACATACATACGCATGTATACATATATGCATATAAACTAAAGATATACACATACATTTACAAATACATTCATATACATGAAAAATCGAACAAACGTAAATTAAAACTATATAAATATAAATAGGTATATACACACCCGCGTATTCATATATACACACACATAGATACGCACATACACATATACACATATATACGCATACACACATACATATATATACGCATACACACATACATATATACACACATACACATATATATACATATACATATAAATATATACATATATAAACATATACATATAAACATACATCTAAACATATAGACACACACATAAAAAAAGGGAAATGAATATGTATACAGAGACCTACATATATTCTAACAATATTCCAACAATATTATGATAAAGTATATTAGAAGTTTATAATAATTAAAAAAAAAACCAAAAAAAAACAAAATACTAAACAACAGACAGTCTATAAGCAATTAAAAGCTCCTTATCAACAAACGTAGGTTTTAGTTAGTATCTATGATACACTCTAAGACACTAAGGCATACATATAAATACACATACTACGACATACGAACATACATCCATATATACATAAATATATAATAATATATAAATACCCATATCAACACATCCAGATATACAGTACACCCACATCTGAGTGCATACATATAAAAACCTACACACATATATATTCCCATATACAATTTAAACACACACAACTATATATATATATATATATATATATATATATATATATATATACATACATACATACATATACACACACATACGTACACTCGCATATACTTATACATACATATACATATATATAGACATTTACACACACATAAGTGCACATACATATCCATATACTCATACATATACTTACACACATAGTAGTATATATCTACCAAAGTTTACATCCCTACTCGTACACATAAACAGGTTAACATATGGTAGGTGTGTATGTATTCGTTTTTTTTCATTTTTTTATTTTTTTAGATTTTTTAATTTTTTATCAAGGGTTGTATCTCGTCACCGGTTTTTTTGTGTGTGTATATATATCTAAATATGTCTGGGCGCTTATGTATTACAACCTAAGTGTGTTTGAATTGTTTTAAGTGAGAGGTAACCACCATGTTGAAGTTAAACTGTAAAAATGTATACATTTTTGTCTGGAGCTACGAACATCCTTTTTAACATAATTTCAATGAAAAAATAAATTAAATAGCATATGTATTTTTTTTTCTCCTCGGTAATTCTACAATTTAAACTTAATAGAGATTTGATTGAGATTTCTAAATAGGTAATTTTTTACTTTTAATTTTAATTTCAAATTTTATAAAACTTTTAATATTTAGGATAACCATGCTCAGTTGTCAAATTTTTCGAATTACCATATACTTGTATTTTGAATGGTCATTCTAGCTTATGTCACAGCGTTTACTCCTAGCTAAGGATCTTTAATTAATTAATTTGAAACTTTTAAAACCATTTATTCATCATCACTTGATAAGACACCAGAGGTGTTGAAACAAAATGGCTATTCTTGTAGTGATTTTATAACATATTTATGTTGTAATATTCAAATAAATGATTATATCTGCTCTACTCTGTATTGAGCACTCTTTAAAGAATAATGATTGTTGGTTATTGGAATTTACTCCGTATATACCAATCCCAAACTTGAGTATATATATATATATATATATATATATATATATATATATATATATAACAATAGGAAAACTGTATTATTACCCGACTAGTTTCGTCCAATGTGGACTATTTCAAGGCAAAAACGAAATGAATTTATTAAAACAAAGTAACTAATAATAACAAAAGAAAATATCCTTAGCAACTAGAAGAATTTAGAAAAGGCTATTTTATTCATAATGTCAACTGAAAATTACGTCAAGTACTGTCACGTGCGGAAATATTGTTTTTATTGTTGTGTTAATGGATTCAACCATTTTCTTTTGATTTCTTGATAGAATTGTGTACGTTTTTTGGGGGAGAGTAGTAATTCTGTTAAGAAAGGTGAAATAGGGAAAAAGCCTGGGTGTATGTTAATATTTGGGTAATATTCAATGGCGGCACTCTCGAGGATTTTCATTTTGATTGAGTTATTTTCATTTTTTTAGGCGTGTAGCATTTTTAAAATCAAAATTGTGGCTGTATTTATTTCTATGTATGACTAATGCATTAGTTAAGTTCTTTTTTGTGAGGTCTCTTTTGTATGTACTGGAGAAAGAAGCAGAAATCTAAGAAAACGCATCTATGAGTGTCTGGTAAGTATCTAGATGACCACTAGGGACTAACAGGTGTTGTAAACTTCGACATGCGCTTAGTATATTGGATGACGATTCGGAATTGGAAATCGGAAACCTGTATACAGTCGGGTTCGTTATATTCACGTATGCAGAAATATCCTTGGGAACGGTAGGAATCCACCTGTTCTGCCCCCCCCCCATATGTGTGTTAAATTGATTAATCTCATTGTAATATTTCTGGGCTTAAATAACCTTCAAAATGATGATGACCCGTAAACACACCCACACACACAAAAGAGGCACAGGCGCACACTCACACAAACGCACGCACCCGCACACATACACATATATATATATATTAAGTTACAGGTGGGTATATACATGTAAAATTGCATATATATATATATATATATATATATATATATATATATATATATATATACATATATATATAATTATGAAAGCGGAGATTTTAAAATCCATGGTAATATTTTATTTCGTTAAAACTGATACGTCAGTTTTATCTCATGAGACCAAAGACAGTTTCCTCAATGAAGGAATTTAAAATTTTACCAGACACAAAACCAATCTTTTAAACATAAATGATTCTTAAATATGTTGATTCAGAATGGGGGAAGGGAGAAATGAAGAAAGAGAAAGGATGGAGGTAACGAGGGATATGTATTTAAAATGGTGGAAGGGAAAAACGGGGAAGGAAAAGTAGGGATGAAGAAAGGGATATGTGTGTTAGTGGCACAAATGACTTTCTTGAACTGGTAGTGAAAGAATTCTGCGTGAAGGGCAATAAAACAATTAAGACTTGCCCGAGAAAGGGTGAGAAAGATATCTATATTCTTATCATTTAATGACCCCTGTGTGTCCTTAGATCTATTTCCATTTTTTTGTGTTTTTGTCAGCATGCGTACGCATACGTATATATCCTCTTCACTATCACACGAAAATAGAATGTCTAACGTCGAGAATATTTAACATCGAAAAAGTTAAGAAAAATGAATTCTTTTAATAATGTGCGGAAATATCCATCATTGCCTGATGAAAGTCGTGAGCCCAGAAACACATGTAGCAAACTTATGGAAAATAAGGCATAATATGTATTTGAAAAAAAAAACACACTACAACCAAAAACGTTTGCGGTTTCTCTCTTCTTTTTATTATGCAAATTTTCTTTCGTTGGAACTACTATAACCTCTACTCTTATATATATATATATATATATATATATATATATATATATATGTATGTGTGTGTGTGTGTGTGTGTGTGTGTTTAGAGCATATATTTTTATGTGGGATGGATATTTGCGCATGTATGTATATTTGTGTATTTATATATATATATATATATATATATGTTTGAGTGTGTATATATATATATTATTTTTAAAACCTATAACCCCAAGCAAGGCCGGAGGCCACTATCACGCAAGGGGTTAAAGAGGGGGTTGGAGGAAGAGCGGATAGGAGTGGCAAGGGAGGGGATGTGGAGAAAGAGAAAGACAGTGGGTCGATCAAAGCAAGGGGGCCACAAAAGATCCGGAGCGAGAGCAGATAGGAATGAGAAATGAAAGGATGTGGAGAACGCTTCACGAGTGAAACTCCACGGCACCAGCAAAGAGGCCAGAGACAGAGAGTGAAATCCGGGGACCCCTTCCTAGACACGAAACAAGGTTTGGGCCTCTAAACGTGTCCAATAGAGGGGGAGGAGTGTAGACCAGGCGGTAGGAAAGCCTACCTACTCCTATTAAGTATAACATTCAACGACGACAAGACAGAACAAAAGAGGGGGATGTAGTCGGGAGAGAGTACTGGGCGATAGGAATGAGATACCATTGTATGTGTACAATAATGAGTATTAACACTAATAGTAAGTTTTAACTTGTATGAGTCCCATTGATCTATATTTGAAAAAAATAATTACCACTTACGTTAGAATAGTTACCTCTAAAATAAAACGGGGGGTGGGAAGGACGGTTAACAAAAAGCAAAAAAACAGAAATACAAATAAATAAATAAAAAATAAAAAATTAAATAAATAATTTAAAATAAAACTTGTGAAAATACATTAACAAGTTACATATACATACACAAGGAACGCGGCATCAAACAGGTGGGGGGGGCATTTATAGTTAAAAACAAAAAAAATATTAATAAATAAATATTAACTAATACGAAAGTTTTCAAATATATTAATTGCGTATGCAAGGAATACATAGAACAGGCTCAATTCACGACCATAAGCTATCCAAAAGTGACGTCCAAAATTAAAGGCACCAGTCACGCTAGCCGATTTCTTAAAGTGAACGCAGTGATTAGGGGGGGGGGATCGGCTAGTCTTTCTCACCCCTAAACAGTGGGGCTAGCAGCTATGCCAAAATGGAGAATTTTTCAATCGACACGGTGAAGAAACGGTCCGATTTATTCATTCAACAGGCTGGCAAAGACCGGCCAAACGCACGGTTGGATATTACAGACGAAAAAAAAGTAAATTCTCAGATAGTTACTTCTAAAATAAGACGGTGGGGAAGGACGGTTAACAAAAAGCAAAAAACAGAAATACAAATAAATAAATAAATAAAAAACAAAACAAGACATTAAATAAATAATTTAAAATAAAACTTGTGGAAATACATTAACAAGTTACATATACATACACAAGGAACGCGGCATCAAACAGGTGGGGGGCATTTATAGTTAAAAACAAAAAAAAATATTAATAAATAAATATTAACTAATACGAAAGTTTTCAAATATATTAATTGCGTATGCAAGGAATACATAGAACAGGCTCAATTCACGACCATAAGCTATCCAAAAGTGACGTCCAAAATTAAAGGCACCAGTCACGCTAGCCGATTTCTTAAAGTGAACGCAGTGATTAGGGGGGGGGGAGATCGGCTAGTCTTTCTCACCCCTAAACAGTGGGGCTAGCAGCTATGCCAAAATGGAGAATTTTTCAATCGACACGGTGAAGAAACGGTCCGATTTATTCATTCAACAGGCTGGCAAAGACCGGCCAAACGCACGGTTGGATATTACAGACGAAAAAAAAGTAAATTCTCAGATAGTTACTTCTAAAATAAGACGGTGGGGAAGGACGGTTAACAAAAAGCAAAAAACAGAAATACAAATAAATAAATAAATAAATAAAAAACAAAACAAGACATTAAATAAATAATTTAAAATAAAACTTGTGGAAATACATTAACAAGTTACATATACATACACAAGGAACGCGGCATCAAACAGGTGGGGGGCATTTATAGTTAAGAACAAAAAAAATATTAATAAATAAATATTAACTAATACGAAAGTTTTCAAATATATTAATTACATATGCAAGGAATATATATGTGTGTGTGTGTGTATGTGTGTGTGTGTATCTGTGTGTATCTGTGTATTTGTGTATATATGTGTATATACCTATGTATGTGTTTTAGGTTATATATATAAATATATATATGTATTCTGCTTTGTTGTGGTTGTTGTTGTTCTGTATATGCATAGAAATGAAAAGTAGAGTTTTTTTCTAAATATGGAGCATGTATATACTGTATTTTATGTTTATACGTTTATAGATTGATGAAAGTTGATTTGTTTGTGTGATATGTATAATTATATATATTCCTTCGTAAATTAAATAAATTATATTTACTTTTTTTTAATTTTCATATTTTATTCACTTAAAATTATCTCTTATTTATTATTATTATTATAAATTTTAAAAAATTTTTCAATATATATATATATATATATATATATATATGTGTAAACTGTATATTCAAATTTATTAAAATACAGTTAAATTTATATTTACATGTATTTTCTTCTTAAAGTACACAGGTATCAATATCGTAAATTTCGAATATTTTCAATTTTATGCACTGATGTTTACCAGTGTCAAGTCATCTCTCAAGATCTCTCCGTCCTGGGTATGACGATAAACTACATCCGCGTCCTGGGTAAGACCACAAACTACGTCCAACAGCAAGGCCTCTGATCAGGAGGTTTTGTGGAGTGTGGCACCACCTCTTAATTGCTGCTGTTCTAAGGTTCAGCCAGATCCGGGGTGGTAGCACCTGTTAGGGTCCCCCTTATGGGTAAATAGTTAATCCCCAAAAAGGGTTAAAACACTATGAAAGTGTAAAAAGTGTTTTAGTACCAGAAATATTTTGTAAAAAAATTAATACCAGCCATAAATTTTTTAAAAACAAATTATTACCAGCAATACCTTTTTCAAAAAAATATTACCAGCAATAAAAATCATGTCGACATTAAATAATCTATTGAGGTTGATGTGCCGTAAAACAAAACAAAACAAATCAAACCAAACACTTTTGAAAAAGAAATGTTACCAGCTGTACATTTTAGAGGAAATATATTACCAGCAATACATCTTTGAAGAAAAAAATATTACCAGCAGTGGATTTCTGAAGGAAAATATTACCGGGATAAAAATTTTCGGCATTAAATAACCCATTGTGGTTGATATGCCGTAAAACAAACCAAAACAAACAAATCAAGTTTCTTTTCCTTTCTGTAGCTTGTCCTCTTCATCTTTATCCAATGCTCTATTTCCATTGTCTCCACCACTTTGATGATACACTCTCTACTTCACTGCTCACATCAGCTATAAATAGGTCAACTGCCTGCCTTAATCTACTATATATATATATATATATATATATCTGTTTAGACAAACATAACTTTTTCCCTTCTTTCTCTTTCCGCTTTTTCCCTTCGCTTATTTTGAATAGCTCTCCCTCTCTTCATCACTTCTTCTCCTTCCTACTTTTTTTCCTTTTATCTCATCCTTATTTCTCTTTATCCCATTTTAAATACATAACCATCGTTTCCTCCCCCCTTTCTCTTTCTTCCTTATTCCTTTTTCCTCCTTTCGAATCTATATATTTAAACACAATTTATGTTTAAATGATTCGTTTTGTGCCTGGTGAAATTTGAAATCCTTTCATTGGAGGAAACTGTATTTGGTCTAATGAGATAAAACTGCAGTAGCGGTTTTTAAGAAATAAAATATTACCATGGACGTTTAATATCTCGACTTTCATAATTATCATTTGCTTTGTTCTTACATTGAGCTCTCTCTGGCTCTATATACTCTTTGGAATTATCCATACTGTTTACAAATAATATAATTTCATATATATATATATATATATAATCGTCAATACACACACACACACACACACACACACACACACACACACACACACACACACACACACATATATATATATATATATATATATATATATATATATATATATCCAAGAGGATAGAATCCAGTAGAACTCAATGTCCAGGGGAGAGTAAGAATATAATAAAACTTCTCTTTGTTAAATTTTAATCCCCACCTTCACCTTTAGGCCTTCCTCTTCTTCTTTCTTCTGTACTCCTCTCTAGAGCTTTCATACATTTCCTCTCACTCTTGTTTCCCGCTCCCGCACATACACTGTTACTAAAATTTTATTTTTTATACCCGGAATTATATTTTCCGATTTCCTTTTGAATTTGTTGCTCTGATTAAATTGGATCGTGATTACGATTCCAATGTAATAAAATATAACCATGTACTATTAGTGTTTGAGACTTTATTTTTTTATTATATATATATATATATATATTATATATATATATATATATATATATATATATATATATATATATATCCACTTTGCTTTATATGTCGCTTTAATACCAAACTACTGAAAAAAATCACCAATTTTGGCTTCAAAACAGTATTTCAAATTAACAGTATATCTCTCTTTCCATATATATATATATATATATATATATATATATATATATATATTTAAATATACACAGACACGTGTATTATATATATATATATATATATATATATATATATATATATATATATATATATATATATATATATATATATATATACCTGTAATTTAATAAAGTTTAATATTACTATAAATGATATTTATTGGGTATACGTCTGTGAGTTGTGTTTTTAGTTCTTCCTAAACTGAAAAATTAATTAAAAAACGGCCTAAATTGAGTAGTTCTATGAAAGAAAAATCATGCCTCCAACAGGAATCGAACCTCCATTCTTGTTTTTACTTAGACTAGTAGGTCTTATTATTTCAGGCCGGTGGTTATTAATTTCGCTGTTTAACAAAATAAAAGAATAAGATACAAGTAGTGGGGTAGCAACTGAAACACATTTATTCACTAAAAATAACTTTTATAGTAATAAGAAATAAAGTCGGATAAAAATCCTTTCAAAAAATTAGTTAGCAAATATGAATTCAAAGTCATAACGAGAAGAAAAACATACAGGTAATTCTGACTTAATCAATTCACCTGGCTCTGTCCGAACTCCTAAAGACGCATTTCGGCTTGAGAAGGTGTTTCAAGGGTGTAAAACAGAATGGTGTGTTGGAAGGTAATGTTACGAATTTTGTTTTTTTAGATATTCGACGTGCTGTTTAAGATGTCTGCTTTTTTGGATTTTGGATTTTTTTTCTAATGTTGAGTATGAATGGGTTTGAGTAGTGAAGAAGTCTAAATTTTTTTCATTTTCATTGTATTTCTCTTCTTCACCCAAGTATTCTGGGCTACATATCGTAAGAGCTCAGAGGTAAAATCCTATAATAACTCCTCATTTTCTTTTTTGACTGAGGTGGGAACAGAAATTGATTAAATCATTTCGCGTCGTGGGGTTGCGGTAAACTTTGAAATCTAATTTGTTATTGTTATATATTACGATCTTGAGGAATAGCAGAAGTAGCTAAATCTCTAGCTTACCTCGACGTCCTAACCCAAGTGTTACTCTCGTGGAGGTTAGCATCAGCCATGCTGATGGAAGACAGAAAAGGTTCTATGGGTGGATTAAATGAAAATAGTGTTCAGTATCTGTCTATATTTCTGAGTCGAGGTATTATGTACACTGGATCTAACTGACGCCTTTATTTACTGTGCCATAGGCGTTAGTTTGATCCATTGACAGGACCCAAAGAGTGCGAGTTCAATACCCGGTTAAGGCAGTGGAGAACTTGGAGAGGGTAATAAGTGATAACTCCCATAAATTAAACATGGAACATGGAACTAGAACACTCTACCCCAGTGAGCGAAATAAAAGGTTCAGTTCGACATTCCAACAACCTGAAGAAGGTGGAAGCGTACGTATATTAATCTCCTTCGAGGTAGTCAACTTCCGAAGCCACAGACTTTATCCAGAGTAGTTTCTATTGATAGAAGCGTAGCTGGAACTAATTTTAAGGGATAGCGAGCAGCTGCGTTGTCGCCTTCTCATGGATTTTCTTAATGTGTTCAAATCTTGTTCCTCTCAAGTGGCATTTAATTTTTGGGAAAAGTCGCAAAGAGCAAGATCTGGTGAATATAGTGGTTTTAAGACCTGGGGAATGTTGTACTTGGCTCAAAACTGCCGCACAAGACATGCTCACTAATAGAACCTCAGTGGAGTGGTGAGACGACCACACTTGACACTCTTTTCTTCCAAGTGCAATAGTAAATGAGTGAGTATATTATAACATCCTGTGCATAGGCAACATAGTTCGAGGTCAATCTGTGTCAAGCGGCTAGACTCAGCGCACTTTCGCTCCGTTACAATACCTACAGTCCAGATATTATTTGGTCAGTTCTAGTATAAGTTAGTGCCATCAGTATATGTTGTCGGTATTCGCTAACAAACGGAAACCAGAATTATTCTACACTGCTGGGAATGAATCCACAGAATCTTTGCTATGCAGTCAAGGTTTCTAAGTAAACTCGCCATATTTCTTGCAATAATATCGGTGGAAGAATCATTTTTAGCGTTGAACAATCATCCTCGCTCCATATATTTTCCCCAATTTGAAATTCTTTACCCTGTCAGTTGAAACAAATTTAATGCCGGATAAGGCAAAATTTAAAATATACACCTCCCAGTTGTTTCATATATGAACTTTCCCACGCTCTTTACTCAATTTTTTTTAATTGTAACAAAATTGTCATCTATAGATCGGTGCCTTCGATAATATAACGTTCGTTAGAGTTCAAACCTGCATCCTCATGTTATAGGGAAACACAGCGCTATACGACGGTTTCCACTGCATAAAGTTGGGCACAGGATTAAACCCAGTTGGTCACATTCCCTTTATTAAAGATTTTCGAAAAACCTGGATCGGTGGACGATAATAATACTGTTAATAATAATAATAATAATAATAATAATACGAACACCACCCAGACCCGGTTATATGACCTGTTACAATTCTATGGGACTACACAATACACACTGACAGAACAATCGAAGCCAACCGCCCAGACATTGTTATTAAAGACCACAAACAAAATAAGTGCCTCCTTATTGATATGGCAGTCCCTGGAGACTGCAATGTATCTTTGAAGATATTCGAAAAGCTGTCAAAATACAAGGACCTTGAAACAGAAATCTCAAAAATGTGGCACATGGGAACATCAACAATCCCTGTTGTAGTTGGAGCCCTTGGACTTGTTGGAAAAGATTCCAGTAGGCTGATTTAAGCGATACCTGGAAGTCTATGCCTCAAAGAGATACAAAAAATTGTTCTGACACGTACAGCCCACACTTTACGAAGGGCTTTATATATGTAATTATTTATTTATTTATTTATTTTGCAGTAGAAAGTATCATGATACCATTTCTAACCTTAGGTCCCTGGGCGGGACCCGGAAAGAAATGTGTAAACGCCAGATATCAAAGGAAATAAAAATAATAATAATAATAATAATAATAATGTGATGCTGAAACATGTGATTGATTGTTTTGTTTTGTAACGACTTACCAACATAACCTTTTGCATGTTATTTAAATCCGGAAGACACTTGGAGATTGTATGAATTATCTAGAGAATACTGTTACGAGTTGCACTAATTAACCGATAGCGGGGGGTCCAGGAAGAACGGGTGGTTTCATAC
Source organism: Acanthosepion esculentum (assembly GCA_964036315.1). Taxonomy (NCBI): domain Eukaryota; kingdom Metazoa; phylum Mollusca; class Cephalopoda; order Sepiida; family Sepiidae; genus Acanthosepion; species Acanthosepion esculentum. The sequence continues at coordinate 27,104,293 of OZ038488.1, forward strand.
CTTTTCGAGGTGTATTTGTGCGTCTGTGTATATAACGAGTCCAACTGGAACTGGAATTCGGCTCTATGACTTCTAATTCCTAGCCAGTATCCATATACCACACGCACATCCAAGGTTACAGCACCAGGTATTTCCCACACGGTCACCCATTTAGGTACTGAGCAGGCTCCCCTTTTCGGTGATCGCCCAAGAACTGGTATATATATAGTGCTCAATATTATAAATATCAAAATAATATTAAAAATAGAGAGTTAATAATATGATATGAAAAGATTATTTCACTTTTAAATTTTTTTATCCCGACTTCGAAGTTTCTTGGTAAAATTTTCAGTCTTCAGGGATTGTGGTTTTAAATGGTATTTCCAGGTGTTTTCAATTTATTATCTTATAAAATCTGAAAATATTAAAAATTCAGTTTAAAGCCACAACACCTGAACACTGGAAATTATACCATGAAACTTCGAAGTCGGGAAAAATTCATATTTAAATATTAATTAATCTTTTCATATAAGATTATATGTATATATAAATATTTGTGAAAAATGTGTGACAAAGTGGAAAAAAGTTTTATTGTGAAACATTTCGTTCTTTAGCATTTCATTAGACTAAAAGTGTTTTGTTGTTACATCTACACATGCGCACGACGAGGGATAACGGAAATTTTAATTTTTAATTTTTTTTTATCTAGCCTACTTCATTTACATTCATTTACATATTCTTTTCCTCGGTATTGTTAGTAGATATCCTACACTGTGATAATAGAAGTTCTGCCAGGATGTTGAAAAGTTGTAAGAGCCAGGTTGCAAATACACTGTAGATGACCTTGCGATCAAGGCAATCTCCAGATATTTTCGTCGTAATGAATTGTTTTCCTTCTTTGAACAGAGTAGCATTTTTTTATGTCAAAATGTTGGCCAGTCTCGTTACTGATGATCTGCGTCACAAGAAATCATCATCATATATATTCCGCCAATATTGTTCTTGATATATAAAAATATATATCGTTATCTCGTGTGTGTGTGTGTTCGTGTGTGTGTGTGTGTGTGTGTGTTTGTTCGAATGCGTGTGTGTGTGTGTGCGTTTCTCACAAGTTCTGTTCCAACTGGAATACGTGTAACTTGACGCTGCTCGGCCCGAAGGCCTGAATCAAAGCGGAGTATCTGTTCGCAGATCGCTCGCTTTGTCGGCCTTTTGGCCGAGAGCGTCACTTGATACTTACCTGGTGTAGGGATACGTCCCTGCGCTGGTAGTATCACGGTTATGACTAGCTTGGACCGGCTCCGGCCTGAACCAGCTATGACAAGCCAAGACTAGCTCTGACCAGCTTGGACAAGCTAAGACCGGCTATGACTAGCTTAGACCAGCTCTGACTAGCTTGGACAGCCAAGACCAGCGGCTCGGGTGAAAACACTCGAGTCCCCACGTTAAAAACCGACCTTGTGTAACAACCTGACTCAGCGGGGGGTCAAGTAAATACCTAAATACCTGGAATACATGTAACTTTACAATGAATCAGAAGAGAATTTTAGAGAAAGAAATGAAACATTTTAAATAAGAATTGAATATCTATGCTTAAGGCATTGCGTAAATGCTACTTGTTTATAATTTCATAAAATGGTTCTGCTTTCAGTCTCGATTTCATTTCTATTACTATTTCAAATTAAATGAGTTATCTAAATAGATTATTTTAATGTCAGAAATCCGATGAAGTGACTTGAAGCTAACGGCCACACAAAAGTATTAATTTGAAACTAAGAACAGAAGTGATGACAACGAGAGAGACGTATTCTGGCATTGTATATTAATATCGTTCAATATTTTCGATTATGTTCTACTTGCATTTCATATTCTTTCTTTTATGTGACCTGTTGAAATTTCTAGGGCACATCCTGATAAAGAGGGTTCGAAAATTTGATACTCCCAGGACAAGTTGAAAGCAAGAAGCCCAAAAGAAAACATCGCATAACCTACCCGGAAAATGTGTTTAAATGGATGGCAGTTTAGGAGAAATAGCAAAAAGACAAACATTTATTGCGAGCAGCAAAGTGGATAGAGGCGTTGGTTAGATCCAGTGACAGGACCCAAAGAGTGCGAGTTCAATACCCGGTTAAGGCAGTGAGGAACTTGGAGAGGGGAATTAAGAGGAGATAACTAAACATGGCACGTGGAACTAGAACAGTCTACCCCAGTGAGCGAAATAAAGGGTTCAGTTCCACATTACAACCACCTGAAGAAGGCCGGAACGTACAACGGCCGAAACGTTGTAATAAATATGGCGACAAAGATGAGGACAATAGTCCGAATAATGTAAATAGTGAGCTGCAAAGCGTAGGAAATATGGGAGAGCCCTGACCGCCAACGTGCTGAAGGGACACAGCACATCACATCATGTATCAGTTTCCGTAAGATAACCGAAGTTAAGCAATATCGTGTCTGGTCAGTACCTAGATGGGTGACCACTTGGTAATACAAGGTGCCGTAAGGAATTTGTTCATCGGAGGCCTTTGTTCCAGTTCCCCTTGGGTTCATTATATTCACATATGGAAATTCCCGTGAAAAACGTATGAACCTAACAATCCGCTCCACAGCTATGGGTTAATTAGTAAGACTAGTATGACTAAACTATTATTATATACAAAAGGTTCTCACAATCTACGAGTATTCTACGATATTAAATGACCTGCAAAGGCTTGATAATGAATCACTGAATCAAAAGTCTTCAGGAAGTAAGTAAAAGTGACGTTTCACAACTCCTTGTTCTTTTTTATCTAGGCAACTTCTAACTGTTTACCAAACCTCTTTATCCACTTTTAGCCATCTTGTCTTCATTATGTCATGTGAACGTTAAATTCACCAGACTAGATTTCTTTATTATGCTTCGCAGAATTATAAACAGTCTCTTTCTGATTTTAAGCATAAAGCATTTTAGTGGCCATTTTATTTAAAACACCCTCTTTGTTGGCA
>OZ038488.1:27117256-27189756 GCA_964036315.1 Acanthosepion esculentum
GCATCATGACACTTTCTACTGCAAAAAAAATAAATAAATAAATAATTACATAGATAAAGCCCTTCGTAAAGTGTGGGCTGTACTTGTCAGAACAATTTTTTGTATCTCTTTGAGGCATGGACTTCCAGGGATCCCTTCAATCAGCCTACTGGAATCTTTTCCAACAAGTCCAAGGGCTCCAACTACAACAGGAATTGTTGATGTTCCCATGTGCCACATTTTTTAGATTTCTATTTCAAGGTCCTTGTACTTTGACAGTTTTTCGAATATATTCAAAGACACATTGCAGTCTGCAGGGACTGCCATATCAATAAGGAGGCACTTATTTTGTTTGTGGTCTTTAATAACAATGTCTGGGCGGTTGGCTTTGATTGTTCTGTCAGTGTGTATTGTGTAGTCCCATAGAATTGTAACAGGTCCTATCTCCGTAACCGGGTCAGGGTGGTGTTCGTACCAATTTCTTCCAGTTTCCTTCCCATAGGAGTTGCAAATTTTCCAGTGCAGATATTGGCCCACTCTGTCATGCCGGGTTTTATATTCAGTGGGTGCCAATATCGTGCAACCTGATATAAGATGATCAATGGTTTCTGGATATTTGTCACAGAATCTGCATCTTGGGCTAACACAGTATTTTAGTATATGTGCTTGATAATTCCTAGTTAACAAGCATTGGTCTTGTGCAGCAATGATAAAACCCTCAGTTTCACCTTTCAACCCTGCACTACGTAGCCACTGATGGGTGCGGTTGATGTCTACGTCTGCTTGTTTGGTACGGGCAGAGTATTGGCCATGGAGCGCTTTATTTTGCCATTGTTTCTTTATCTGGTCGGTCCCATTTCTCTTTGCATTCTTTTTTAAGTTTTTTGCAGCTTCAGCCGGTGTACAGTGATGTATTTGAATTTCTGTGCCCATTTGAAGCTCTTTTTTGAATGTTTCGGCTTCCTTTACTACAGAGTAGAGACACTTACTACTTTCATGTTCCTTGACACATACCATCATCCAGTCTTCTGTATTTTCCAAATATCTTTTGAGGCCAATTGTTGTACTTTTGTAGGATAGTTCTAGTTGAACTAGTCCTCTGCCTCCTTCGGATCTGGGCGCATACAGGCGATCAATATCAGCTTTGGGATGATGCATGCGGTAGCAAGTGAGGAGCTTTCTCGTTTGGGCGTCCATTCGCTTAATTTCAGCTATGGTCCAGTTAAGTACATTAAAGCTGTATTGCACCACAGGAATAGCTAAGGTGTTTATAGCTGATATTTGTTTTTTTTTTAGTTTAGCTCGGTATTTAGTACCAGGCGTACACGCCTGTAGTACTTCTTTCCTACCTTCTCTTTCATTTGGGAGTGTTGTATGCCATCTCCCTCACTAATTCCTAGGTACTTATAAGCTTCACCATGCTCCAATTCTCTAATCTTCGTGGCAAAATCTAAATCTATTAAGGGTGCTTCTAAAATTCTACCTTTCTTAAATGTTACTTTAGCACATTTATCTAATCCGAAGCTCATGCATATATCGTCACTAAAGTATTTTACAATATTAAGTAGGCCCTTCAACTCATTGTCGTCTTTGGCAAAGAGTTTGAGATCATCCATGTATAGTAGGTGATTGAATATGTTGTTATTTATTTTGTAGCCATAGCTACTGTTGTTCAGTTCATGCGTAAGGGGGAGTAAGGACAAACAAAACAGAAGCGGAGACAAAGAGTCTCCTTGAAAGATTCCACGTCGGATATTTAGTCGGTTGGATATGGCAGTGCCCCTGGTGTGACTAAGGTATAGTTTGGTGTTCCACATTCCCATGCTGTGCTTAAGGAAATTTAATACGACAGGGGAGACTTTGTACATTTCCAAAGTCTTAAGGATCCAAGAATGTGGAACACTGTCAAAAGCTTTACGATAATCAATCCACGCTGCACTGAGATTTCTACGTCTGCTCCTGCAATTTTCCAGAATCATTTTATTTATTAGTAATTGGTCTTTGCAGCCATATGAACCCCTCTTGCATCCCTTCTGTTCCAGTGAAAGAATGCTGTTTGTTTCTAAAAAGGAGTAAGCACGGTTCGTCATGACAGACGTGATCAACTTATACGTTGTGGAGAGACATGTTATCGGTCGATAATTTTTCGGGTCATCTGTTTCATTTGTTTTTGGTATGAGGTATGTAATACCTTCAGTAATCCATTCCGGGATTTTATTGGGATTATTTACAAGCGTTGATAATGTTTCCGCAAGTATTTTGTGGATAGACGAGAGATGATAAAGCCAGAAATTGGGAACCTTGTCATTTCCTGGGGATTTCCATTTTTGCGATTTCGTTAGAGCTTGCCTAACATCATCTGTGGATATATTTTCCCATTCTTGCAGAGGTGTATCCAACATTCGTTCTTCTTCACGCCGGATCCATTCAGCTTTTGGGTTATATTCCTTCGGCCTGCTCCAAATATTTTCCCAAAATGTCTGTACAGTATCAATCGATGGTGGCCTTTCGACATGTATAGGTTTTTTTCCAATTTCCCTGTAAAATTTCTTAAGGTCCGTTTGGAATATTTTATTTTGGCGATAGAACCTACAACGTTTTTCGTATCGCCTTATTCTCTGTGCTTTTAGCTGAAGTTTCTGCTTCAGCATTTCCGTGGTTGGTGGAATGTCAAGTAGTGATTTAATTTTGTGTTTCCTCTTGATCTTTTTGCACTTGCGCGTGGAAATATTAGGGTTTCTGGTGAGCTCATCTAATATAGAAAGCTCACATCTGATTTGTTTTATTTCTCGTAACAATTTTGCTTTCCAAGCTGGTTCTCTACGTCTGTTAACTTTATTTATTGTCTTGATCCCAAGCTTCAGAGTCGCTGCTAAATTATTATTATTATTATTATTATTATTATTATTATTATTAAATACTCTTCTTTTGATATTCTCGTATATTCTCGCATGTACGCTCCTATTAAGAGACGAACAAAAGAAATTTTTAAAAAAGCGGTTTCAGACACCCACCTAACCAATTATAGTTGACGTCATCAAACCGTAGTAGGAGACGGAAAAGAAAAAGTTGGAGAACAGGTCACAATAATCTTTATCTGGAGCTGCAACCAAAGTTTGGGTGATTAGCACATTGATGTCATCAACGTCTCATGGATTTGAAAACAATATTCGGAGGCAGGCACTAATGTGTGCAAGAGGAGTAACCGAAGTCTTTTTTAAATTAAAAAAAAATTACTGTCCTCCTACATGTCAAGCGAAGAAAAACAACATATAATAATGCAAAAAATGTTTGTCATCATTTGCATATCAACACCGAAGTGATTAATCACGTGATATCCCATGATCTGCTCTCAGACAAGCAGTATGGTTTCCGCTTTGCCCGATCTACAGCCGATGTGCTTACGGCCATCACTGAATTTGTATACCGAGCTATTCATAATAACGGTGAAGCTCGTGCCGTGGCCCTAGACATCGCCAAAGCGTTTGAACATGCCGGCCTTCTTCGCAAGCTCCAGGTTTATGGTATTACAGGTCGATTGTTTGACTTAATACAATCATTCCTGTCAAACCGTGAATTGAAGGTCGTTCTAAATGGATTAATCTCCAGCTCCTATCCCACTAACGCAGGTGCTCCTCAAGGCTCCATCCTAGGCCCTACTCTGTTCCTCATATTCATAAATGATCTCCCTGACGCCATAGATTCCCAAGTCGGCATCTATGCGGACGATACCACAATTTACTCCTGCCTCAGAAACAAATCTAGTGTCTCTGACAAAGTTAACCTGGCAGTTCGACTGGAAAAGGACCTACAATCGGTTGTGAACTGGGGCAAGAAATGAATGGTTAACTTTAACGTCTCTAAAACAAAACTGCTCTCTATTAACCACTACAGGAATCTATCCCTGCAACACATTAGAATGTCTGAAGACCAACTTCTCAAGAGCTCCTCTCTGCGTCTGCTCGGTCTCACGCTATCCGCTGATCTGAGATGGAACAAATACATCGAGTCAATTGCTTCATCCACCGCAAGGAAAGTTGGCTCCCTGTGACGACCCAGGAAATTTTTCTCCCCGGAATCGATCCTCCAAATCTATAAATCAACCATTCGCCCTTGCATGGAGTATTGTTGCCATATATGGTCTGGGGCCCCTGCTGTTTGCCTCGGGGTTCTTGATAAGATCCAGAGACGGATATGCAATATAATTGGCCCTGATCTGTCATCTCGTATGCAGTCACTCTCTCACAGACGCGACGTCGCCTCGATCTGTCTTTTTAACTAATACTTTCACGGTAATTGCACCGATGAGCTGCTTTCGATGGTTCCTAGGTCTCATAAATTTAAACGTCCTACTAGGCTGGCATCTCGTTCCCACCCCTTCACCGTTGAAACTGTTAGATGTAGACGTCTCTTCTACTCCAATAGCTTCATGTCTCGCACATCTCGCCTGTGGAACTCCCTTCCTTATTCCTGTTTCCCTGACAAATATAATCTCCAACTATTTAAGTGTAACGTCAATCGACACCTCCAGTTGCCTTGATCTATCCACTTCTCTTCTCCACATCCTTTCACCTTTCATTCCTATCTGCTCTTGCTCCAAATCTTCTGCAACCCCCTTGCCTTGATCGATCCACTATCTTTCTCCACATCCTCTCCTTTACCACTCCAACCTGCCTCCTCTCCAAACCTTCTGTAACCCCTTGCGTGCTAGTGGCTTCCAGCTTTGCTTGGGATGATAGGCATAAATATATATATATATATATATATATATATATATATATATATATATATATATATATACACGAGGGTCATTCAATAAAAAAGGTGAATTTTTCGGTATAAGGACATCTAATACAGATAGAAGCTTACTTTTTTTCTTTTTTTTTACTTCTTTTTCACATGGATTTAATTTCTGTTGCAGATTAAAACAAAAACTTTCAGAGTATTGGCGATTAACAATGATGGCCGACCAAGAAGCATGCTCCAGGATTGAACAGCGGTCAGTTATCAAGTTTTGCTTGGTTGCTGAAGGGTGCAAACCATTTGAAATTCATAGGAGAATGTTAACTGTGTATGGTGCCACATGTTTCAGCAAAAAAATGTCTACAAGTGGGCTAAATTGTTTAAAGAAGGGCGCAGCAGTGTTGAGGATGAAGACAGGCCTGGGAGGTCTACAGAAGTGAGGTCTCCTGAGGTGATCGAATCAGTCAATGACCTCATTCAGTCTAACAGAAGGGTGACAGTGGATGACATTGCAAGGACTTTGAGCTTATCTGTTGGGACAGTACACAAGGTCAGCTGCCGGTGGGTGCCGATGATGTTTACTGCAGAGCACAAACAGCACAGCAGCCCAAACGGTGCAGACCATCAACGAGCTGGGCTGGGAACTGCTCCCTCATCCCCCTTACAGCCCAGACCTTGCCCCTTCAGGCTTTCACCTGTTTGGTCCCTTGAAAGCGTTCAGGAGAGGCACGAAGTTTAAAAGTGACGATGAAGTCAAAAGTGTTGTGAGCGACTGGCTGAGACATCAGTCCAAAGATTTTTACGCTGAGGGTATATGGAAGCTTGTGCACAGATGGGAAAAGTGTGTGACAGTGCTGGGAGGCTACGTTGAAAAATAACAAAAAAAATAGGCTCCTATTTGTATTAGATGTCCTTATACCGAAAAATTCACCTTATTTATTGAATGACCCTCGTATATATATATATATATGACCCTCGTATTTATATATATATATATATATATATATATATATATATATATATAAATAAAAGTGGACATGGAAGTCAGCACTTAGAGGCGACAGTCTGTTTCATGCTAGTGCAATTGTCAGGCGACTGACGATTGCACTAGCATGAAACAGACTGTCGCCTCTAAGTGCTGACTTCCATGTCCACTTTTATATTTACACACGCTCTATCTCTGATATTGAGCACTTTACCCCATAAATATAGCACACTTTAAGACTATATTTCTGCATATATATATATATATATATATATATTAGTGATTATACACAATATGCAACGTCGATAGCACACCTGCTATATATGAGATTCGCTTTCTCGTCCTGATGATTAAAAATTCTGTGTTAAGACTTGTTTATTAAATTATTGTTGCTTAAAATGTTATAATTAATTATTTATAAATTATATCATTCAAATTCTTAAGATCGAAACACGAAGAATTAAAATAAAATAAAAATTAGATATTATTTTAGATGAATAATTTGAAATTAAGTAAATAAGATAATTGTCAAGGCGTTAACTCTCTTTCTTGCCTAAAATAACATTTACAGTAATGTCTAATGGAATAAACTTTTACTCACGGTGGTAATAGAATAGTAAGTCGGGACAATATATCTAATGTGTTAGAAAATTAGCATTATCTTTACAAAAGTGAAATTGCATCTACACACATTATAATTCGAATGTCCGAGAAATTTTTATAGAAAATATTCGTCCCCCGACAGAACTCGAACCTGTATCATATACAGTCTGACGTGCCTTAACATTCAGGCCGATAAATGTTACTAATACTGTTTATTATAAAACAGAACATTTACTCAAACATTTGTATCTATAAAAAGAATGTATAAACATAAAAATGTCTTAAAATAATTGTCGGAATTTGTTCATTTCATAATGTGTGACGTCATTTTAACATTTGGAAACGCTTTGAGCAGATATGAATGTACGTGAGGGATTCATGGAAGTTTAAAGTTTAAAGACAGTAAATTCGACCTTGCTAACCGAACGCTCCTCTGTGACCGAAACGGTTAAGGCACATCAAGCTATATGACGATTCCGTACAGGTTCGATTTCTATCGTAGGACGAATATTTTCTATGAGAATTTCTCGGATATTCAGGCCGGTAAATGTTACTAATACTGTTTATTATAAAACAGAACATTTACTTAAATATTTTTATCTATAAAAGGAATGTATGCAAATAAGAATGTCTTAAAATAATTGTCGGACTTTGTCCATTTCATAATATATATATATATATATATATATATATATATATATATATATATATATATATATATATATACTCATTTTCTCAAATCTGAGGAAATAAACGGGGAATGCGCTCAATAGATTTGCGCATCCTGACACGGATAATCTCTCAGCACCTCAACGTCTATAACTACAGACACACAGCAAAATTAACCAGAATAAGTGTGATAATGGCGTATGTATGACAAAATGTCTCGGCCTGCCTCAGTATCCAGTGATAATCCAGTATGATCGGATGTTTTGCTCATCGGAATACAGATTTTGCTTAAGGTTTCGAAATGCGAATATTTCAACACCTTCCCGTATCTCCATCTATCTCTCTATCTATGTTTCCCTCTATCTATCTATCTCTCTCTCTCTGTCTAACTAACTAACTATCTATCTATCTATCTATCTATAATGTATCTGTCTGTCTGTCTGTATATCTATGTATCTATCTGTCTATCTATCTATTTATCTATATCTATATGTATGTATATATATATATACATATATATATATATATATATATATATATATATATATATATTTATTCTTTCTTTCTCTCTTTATTTGTTTCTTCCTGACCCTCACAACACTCACACCATAATACAGGGAAAGCATTAGTGGTCAGACACCTCCATATATATATATATATATATATATATATATATATATATATATATATATTAAATTACCTGAAAATAATCCCAAGGTTTGACTCAAGCATTGTGAGTGAAATTGGATAGAGGGAACTCTTGTTAGCCGGCGATATCTGTGCTAGCACGGAGCCACAAGTCATTGTGGCAGTTGGCATGAGCATGCTGGTCTCGTTGAAAATTTTGATCACACTAGATAACACGCTCTTTCTCAGAAACTGTAAGTAATGTCTTCTCAGAATAGTTGCAGTATCCACTATAATATGCGGGTGGTCTCTGTGGGTGTTGAACAAACACAAAACATCTGCCTATGCGAGCGCCTGAAATAGCGATTGGCTATCTGCCCTAATAGATGGGTATCCTCGAATACGAGTGGCCAGCTTTGACACGCACACACACAAAAACACACACACTCTCTCTCTCTCTCTCACACACACACACACACACACACACACACACACACACACACACATATATATATATATATATATATATATATATATATATATATATATCGCCTGATATATATAAATATATATATACATTCATTTGGCCTGATGATTGCTTCTAGCAAGAAACACACTGTTGCGTCTAAGTGTTGACTTCAATATTCACTTTTATATTAACACACGCCCTGTCTCTGATATTGAGCACTTTATCCTATAAATATAGCACACTTTAAGAGTATATTTCTTCATATATATATATATATATATATATATATATATATATATATATATATATATATATATATATGTAGTGCGTTTTCGTCATCTGAATATCGCGAAAGTATTAAACTCAAGTAATGACTAGGGGTCAACTATGACAGGTGTTAACTTTGTGAAGGGTATTTTACCAGTTGTGTAGTTAATCTAGGCTTTAGGTACTTTTTCTTTACTGAGTAGGTGTTTACCTTTAGGTTATTTTCTTATTTTTCAATCCTTATTAGTTCATAGTTATTTGTTTTTTATTTAGCGGTATATATATATATATATATATATATATATATATATATATATATGTGTGTGTGTGTGTGTGCCGGGTGTAACAACATAATTATCCATCCCACACTATGTTAAACATCTAAAAATCACTAAACTGAGTTTCTTTTTTCTAGGTTTTCTGATACAACGTTTAGTAATCTTGACACTATAAGGATTCGTAAGAATCGCTGAAAAAACATCTGAGTTATGCAGTTTAAAAGAGAACAGATTAAAATGGCCAAAGGAACATGATAATTCAGGCCTTCAGTAATTGTACCAAAATTCATATTCTGGCTTCCATCTTCAAAGTCCATTCACAAACCATCAAGAGAACAGTGAATAAGTTTTAGAGTGAAAGTAGCGAAGAGGAAAACTGGATCAGGTGGTTACAACAGCAAGAGTTATCATCGCTTTAACTTAATGCTAATTCTTATTTTGCAAAGTAGAGGCCAATAGTGTTATAAAACGTCGGAGAATTCCAGTAATATATCTTTAATCATTTCTAAGATACAACGGTTCAGAGCTTAATCTAACAATTGGACAATTTTGTTGTTACAAGATTTGGACAATTTTGATTTTACACTGGTTATATATATATATATATAAGAATTTGAGTGATTCTGGGAATTCTAGCTAGGATCGAAATCCGGCAGAATTGGCGTCAGTCGGAGGTTCTACCCCTAAGACTTTGTCGCACGGAAGGGATGAATGTGAATTTAAGCGTATTTATTTTTAGATAAACATACAGTGAATGAGAGTACTCGATTCGCTTTACCACAAAGTCTTGCATTATTACGAGTAATAGTCACTGTTTACAAACTCGCACTTGCTGCCTAGTGAGCTCAACGGATACACACACACACACACACACACACACACACACACACATATATATATATATATATATATATATATATATATATATATAAGAACATTGGCGGGAAATCATGGTAGATTGTCAATCATTTTTGTGAGCCTAGTTTAGTACATTAATCAAATATGCCTAATAAAGTAATCTCAGTGTAAAAAACGTTTTCAGTTCATCTTTAATCAATGCAGGAGAAATCTTTTTTTCTGACAGTTGCCAACATTCTTAGAACTTTTATCTGAATTCAGAATTATTATTTCCGATGCTCAGAATCATTCAAATACATTTTCTACCTTATATTTACGTGAGGTATTTCCAAAGTCTTCATTTCTCATTCAACGCCATGCTTTACATTCTGGCAACGTATGTTTGAGCACAGTAATCTTGCGCATTCTCGTCTGAATCGTGCTTTACCAGACAAGCAATGTATGAACTGTCAGTAAATAGATGTGACCGACAACCTTAGATCTCATTATAGAAGAATAAGCCTTTTGGGTGTCGATGCATTACAAACCAAACGTGAAAATTAGGACGAAATATTGAGGCAAATGTGACATTGTATACAGTATGACTAATCTCTGTAAACTTGCAGTCGAAGTGCTAATCGATAAACAGATAACAGCAGTGAATACTAAATGTTTTATTATATAATTATAAGTAAACAGCTAATCTTACTATTATCCTTGCTAAATCGAGGTGCTACTGGTAGATTTTGGGGGCCGATAATTACTGAAATCTAACCCAATCAAACAAATATTAAAATTTGTTGGGTGTTTTTCGTCATCGGTAATGATATTCGCAATATTTTAAGTTTGAAGACATTTGCAAGGTACGAAATGCAAGATTGAAGTAGGTCTGCCTAACAGAGGCAAACATGTTTTCTCTTTTACTGCAAGCGTTCAGAATAGTCTGATTTATTACTAATGTTTAGCCAAGATCATTTGTTTCTTTATGTTACATTTTTCTTTGAAAGTTTGTTCCCGTTAAACGGTTTTTAAGTTCTCATGCCTTCAAGAGCGCTCGTTTACGTAAGATTAAAAAAGAAAGTTCCTTTTTAACCATTCATATCACGTGTTTGTACCTGCCAGGAAAACAAAACCAGTGATCTATTGCCCAACTTCGGCTGCATGGTTACACAGATTAATCACTGTCTAAACGGCGTCACATTTATTTCAATATTTTGTCATAATGGTCCCGAAACTAAACTTATCACTTTTTTGTAAACGATACCAATAAACTAAATAAAATGTTTTAATGAATGTGCCCAGTGCTGGAGAGACTTCTAAGATTTTCTTAAGATTTTCTGAGAAATGGCGCTATGGAGGTTTTTTCTTTGTAGTTATAGTAAATATTTTGTCATTAACAAAGTTCAACTTTTTTCTATGATAATATCTTCACTTAATACTTCAAAAGATGAAGAAGAGTAAGTATTTGTTATGGAAATCTGAAATAGCGTTTCATCATTCTTATGAATACTAAATTGTCTGGAAGTTAACTCAAACCACATTTTTGAGTCTACACCAAAAGGGGACTAATATGTTCGCACTGCGAATACTTAATAAGTGTTATTTATGTATTTATTTATTGATGATGACGAGGTTTGGATTGATTTATTCAGTTCATGAAGAGCAAAAAATACTTAAGGGCATCAGTTAAAAGAATCTTTGAAACATTGCAATGAGCACGTTATAAATTTCGGATATTTTTACGTATTTTTTTCTTTCTAACGTTGGGTATGGTACTATTAAGAAATTATTAATCTCTTTCTTTCTCTGTCTCTCTCTCTCTCTCTCTGTCTCTCTCTCTCTCTCTCTCTTTTTCCCCTCTTACCCGTCATGTCTCTTTCTCTCAGTTGTTTTTTTATTTTTCCCATTCTTCTTCAATTTATTCAATGACGAATTCCCTTAAAAAACGACTCCACTTAACTTCGTAACTTTACAACCAGTGATGAATTCTTGCATCTCCTGGTTATGAATATCTTTAAAGAAATCGTACCGAAATTGTTAACATACCTTTGTAGCTGAAGATTATAAAATGTCTACGATGAAAATGAAAAGATTTCTTTTTAGGTGAAGTTTATTTTTCGTATGTAAATAAAAAAAAAGAAAAAGAAGAATCAATAACATATATTTTTAAAATATAAAATTAAATAAACTTTTTTTATATATATTTACTGGTTAAGCGTATAAATTACTATAATGTCATTTGTACATTATTTATCATCTCTCAGTTGAGTCTCTGTCCTTGGACAGAGTGCGCTCAGGGGCCTCTCTCTCAAAGGACAAGAGGGGCAACTGGGAAAATAATACTGAGAGGTGCCCAGCCCTGGGGAACAGCGGCCCGAGTCCGCGCCCTCCAATTGCACAAGAAGGAAGGGATCGGTGCTCGCACCGAGGCCAGGGCAACCGAAGGTTTGCGGGGGCTGTGGGAAAGTTTTGTCCCCGCCTGGGTGCACGCGCTCGGGTCCCTACTTTAAAAAGACCTTGTGTCATATTCTCGTGGGGGAATGTGTAAACACCGTATATGTTTACTCGTTGTCGGGCATCCCGAGGCGGTGTAATAGTTAGCAAGCTTGTCTCGCTAGAACAATTGCGACTGAGTAGTGAGTTCGATCCTCACCGGGTGCCCCATATTTTAGGCCTTGTGCCACATCTAAGTTACGCTTGGAAAATCGCTGTGAGTTTACTCGTTGTTGGACGGCAATACATTAATGGTGTCCGAGAAATTTCAACACTCTAAGCCACGCAAATAGAGGTGGGAGAAAATAGCTTTCCCTGGGCATATTGGCAATAAGATGTACAGAGGGATACTATGATTAAAATACCTAACGGCATTGAATAAATAAATAGGTGACAGGCCAAGATCTGGGGGGGTATTAAGGTGACAACCATTATTTTGAGCTCCAATGAATCAAAAGTTGGAGAGTAGAACCCTACCCTGCGGCATATGAAAATGCGTTTCATCCTCAATAGTTGTCCCGTAGTTATTGTGTTGTGCTAATCTCAGCTGTGTTTCGAATCTATCAATTATACATTTTACCTGGCATGGGTTCTCTTGAATAATTATCATAAAATCGACAATCTTTTGCGAATTCACGTGGACTGTTATTTTTTTTTCATTTAAAAACAGTTCAGTTATATTTTCTGCTTGAATTTGAACCGACTCTACAACTTCTACTGGTTGTGGAAAACAATAAAATTGTTCTGAAGAAAATATTTCGCAAAATTTCTATAACATGATAATAATATAAAATCTTCTCATATGGAACCGTCAATTGTTTGCTTTGCACTTTGGAAACAAACTTATATTCTGCCATTGCTACCAATGAATTCTCTGTTTCAGACTATCTTCTCCATTTCTGAAATCCTCTAGCGTTCACATGTCTTTGGTGTTTGCATCAGGGATAAGCTTCCGTTGGCAAGGGACTTGTTTCTCGATTCCTGAAACAATTCTTATCATGTAATTTTGTTTTTCATTAATAGACACTGATTGCTATATCTTTTTTTTCCCTTCATCGCTTCCGTCATATCAGGACTGCATTATAGTAGGCATAAGGTGTCTATATTTCTGAGATGAGGTATTAGGTACATTATTTACATTTTTCAGACTATTGTCCTCATCTTCGACGCCCTATTTATTACAACGTTTCGGCCGTTGTACGCTCCGGCCTTCTTCCGGTGGTTGGAATGTCGAACCGAATGTCCTCAAGGAGACATGGCACAGTGGATAAAGGCGTTGGTTAAATGCAGTGACCGGACCCAAAGAGTGTGAGTTCAATACCCGGTTAAGGCATTTGAGAACTTTCAGAGGGAAATTAACAGAAGATAACTGATAACTGACATCCATTATATATGGCAAGTGGATGTAGAACAGTCTACTCCAGTCAGCGAAATAAAGGGTTCACTTCGACATTCCAACCACCTGAAGAAGGCCGGAGCTTACAACGGCCGAAACGTTGTAATAAATATGGCGACAATGATGAGGACAATAGTCCAAATAATGTAAATAAGTAGGCATAATCTATGGCAGTCTCGGTCATCTGAGAACATATTTGTTTTCGTTGATTTTAAAGCGTATCACGACACGCAGCTTAACCATTCTAATATAAATGATGTTGCCGGTATTCAGAGTTTCAATTTCTTCATTCTTCACTCTCTTACTCAAATCATGTATTTCTCCTGACATATCCGTAACAAATCCGAGCAACAACATTCTTCTCGAGTTGAGTTATTTCTTACATTCTCTCTTCGCTCTTGGCGAATTCGCCACGCTCTCCTCTTGGAAACTCGGATCAAACAGTAGTATTTATTTATATTTCTTTCCAGTCGTCTATTAAACAAGAATCTCTTATTCATAAGATCTCTTACTGTTACCAGCATGCTGACTGGCACTCAATCCTTGATCTTCTTTGAGTCTGTCCTTGAACTGACATATTTAACCTTTAAATTGAGATCCGTGCAACCGAGGTTTCCCCTTGGGTTAAAGCCGGCATGGATACTTTCAATCCTTCCCGGAAAATATCAGCTTAAACCTCAACCATTCTTCAGATGGGCTATTGTATATAAACATTTTTTAAAAATTAAGCGTCGTACTAAACTGGCATAGAGGTTTAAAGAATATGCCGTTGAGTTGGATAGATGTTAGCATAAGTTATATGCAAGATGTTTCTTCTCCTTGCCTGTGTTACTCCCTTCTGGCTCCATGCTTTCCAGTCAACTTTAAGCTTCAAAAGTTTAAATGCAATATCAATCACTATCTACTCTCCTCCTGATTGCACTTTTTTGTTCTCCCTCCTTAGATCACACCAGAACGCTCTGACGCTATAATACAAAAGAACCACTGTTTTAGACTATACTAGATGTCAGCTCCTGTCACAACATACGCCTATTCGTAACTGCTCTTAATAAATTTAAACGAGTCCTCAAAAGAGTTAAATCTCTGTTTGGTGAGAGAATGTAACACTATGTTGTCCTACTGTCCTCCTGATTACACTTTTTTTTTGTTCTCCCTCCTTAGTAATGTTTCTTTTTCTAATTCTTCTACACCCAGTAACACCTTATGTCTTAGTGGCTTTATTGCCTTGGTGGTGTCAACTCCATTAAAAAAAATTATGTGAGCTTCGATATTGCCAGATGTTTTAACTTTATTCATCGGGAGGGCGTTTGTTGATGTTTAATTCAAATAAAACAAAAACGTGTTGAAAATTATATTTTCAGTGTTATTTTTCATACAACACGCATGTTCACGCCGGCACAGATGTTTTGTGCTTTTTATATTGGTCAAGAAGTTAAATGTTTTTGTGTGACTAATGTTCTTTGTCCAAGCAGAGAATGTATGTCTTATGTGCTAAACATAGTGTGGCAGAAAGAAGATGTCGCACCACTCTTACAAATGGGGAGGCAACTTCTCATTGAAAATCCGTAGTTGAAATTAGATATTTTATAAAGGGTACAAAATATAATAATTGCAATAAAAACTGACAAGTTGAAATTAAACAACAAGAAATAATACTCAAAAGTTGTATAATTACCTTAAATTATTAAATCGGATCTGAATTTCTTTACTTTCATTTTCATACAGATACACTTAGGAAATTTATGTGTCTATGTTTGCTATCTCTTCCCCCATCCCGCCATCAGCTAAGGATTATATATCAGGTCAGACGAAGCACTCTAGCCATGTTTGACAACCAGTCTAGGAGAAGGGCATCTCTTAATTCAAAATCGTATGTAGACTTGAAAATGTAATTGTATACCCATGGAAAAGAGTATGGCGTTTATAATTAAGTATGATGAGGTGTTGGGAACTCTAGGATTTCGACTAAGCTACATAGGGAGTTTAATCGAAAAGAAAGGACAAAAAACGATTATATAGTTTTCATTTTGCTCTTGTAAGATCTCTACGAAAGAATGAAAAAATATGCAAGGAAAAAACACAAAAAAACTTTTTAAAAAGGGACATCATGAAAACGCTATATATTCAAAATTGTTTAAATCGCGTATTTGCAAAGTTGTCCAATTGTAGATTAAACTTTGAACCGTTGTTTCTTAAAAATGATTAAATATATCTTACTGGAATTTCCTGAGGTTTTATAGCACAGCTGGACTCTAATTTGAACAATAATAATCTATTTAGCTCTATGTTGAAATGATAATCCCTCTTCCAGCTGTGTCCTCCTGATCCAGTTTTCCTCTCTACTGTTCCCTCTTTTTAAAACTTATTCACCGTTTACTTGATGGTTCTCGAATGGAATTTGAAGATGGAAACAGGGGTATGAATGTTGATACCATTACAAAATGTCTGAATGATCTTTTTCTTCTCACCATTGTTCAGTTGGGTAGACACAGTGGGGCTGGCACAAAACGATTTTAACCTGTTCTTTTTCTATCTGAATAACTCAAAGAGTTTTTTTTGTCAGGGATTCTTCCGACAAATGGTGTCAAGATGGTTAAGCGTATTATCTAAAAACCTGGAAAAAAACTCAGTTAGTTTAGCGTTTGTTTTTTTGTTGTTTTTTTTTTTTTTTTTAGATATTAAACATTTAGTGGATCTCATAGATCTCATGCTGTTAGACGATTTGGACAATTTTGCTGTTACACTCGATATATTAAATGAATGCAACATCTGTAAGCAACATGAATACCTTTTAGGCCTGGATGTTATCAGCATTTGATGGTTACATATTTAATGTCTATCGAATCCTGTCTTTGACATTTCTCTTTTTTCCTCAGCTCATAGATGTCCAGTCTTCGTTGGGTTTCCGACGAGAGATAAATTGAAATTATTTTGCTTTTGTCTTTACATATACCTTATCAGCAAATTTCATTCTTTTATATTTTCCTTTTCCCTTATTCGATGTTTGGTGTTTAATGATGACGTTTTTTGATGATATCCATCCGTTTGGATTCCTTGAAAAATTATCCATATTACTGCGTGTATTGGGGCATTAATAGTAATTTAGCTGGATGAAACATTACCTTCTTCGTCTTCTTTATTTGCCGTGTCCTCTCAGGGAGATGGTGATCATGGCTCTCCACATCACCCTGCATTTTGTAGTTCTTAATAAATTTCGTATGTCTGCTATTTCTTCTGAACACTGTTCCGCCATCTATTTACTCAAGTTCACTAAGTATGATACGCATTCTTTACTTATATCCGTCTTGCCTTCAATCTCTCCGGTGACTATCAGATTTTCCAAGCCGATTTTCCTCTTTACCTTCTTTAGAAATTTACTTTTTCTTATATTAAGTATAAATTTCGCTTTGTTTCCCTTTTCTATAAAACTTCATCAATGTATCATCAGCATCCTTCTGCAGAAAAAAAAAATATTTTTGTCTTCTTCATCTTTGACATGATTGTCTGGCGTTCCCTGTCACACAGGAAGAGAAATATCACGTAATATTCCACTAATCTTTCCCTTGTCTCTAGCGAAGGTTTTCTATGTTTTTTTTCTTAGCTTTGGGAACGCATCTTTGTCTATCCTAATACGCCTTCGGTTTTCAGTGTAGCACTTTCCTTCCTCTGTTATAATACACCCTAGATATCTAAATGACGGGCTCTTAAATTTGGATTGCTCACTAATAACATCGTCAGCTTTCTTTGATCACTTCGGTCTAGTTTCAATTATTCTCATATTCGAAAACGCTTCAAGCATGAGAATGCTGTTTTGTGCAGTGACTTAGCGATTTCGCATTGACTCATTATTCGTGGCTTTTCGATAATTTTCACCATATTCTCCAACGTCACTGATTTTCTAACATTATTTTCTTATTTTCAAACCTAAACCAACGACACTAAAAGACACAAGTTGAAGGCGCCAGATTTCACGTAACCTGTGTCTAAATAAAGTATTACGAAAAAGAAATATTTCGTAAGAAACCAAGAAAAGGATACTGAAATGTTCGGTGGTATCTGTCCACCTGCATCGAAGTGAGTGGTAGACAATCTCTTCACGGATGAAGCAACATATATGGAATTCTACAGAAAGATGCTAAGAATACCTCGGACTGAACATGTGACTAACGGTGAAGTTTTAGAAAAAGAAAATCCAGAAATCATGCAAAGACTAATGACACTTATACTTAACATCAGGAAGAGTCAAATGACCTTTCTAGAAAAGAGGGCTTGGAAAATTCGATACTCACAGGACAAAATGTAGGCGAGTGGTACTGAGGATGACAATGCATGACCTACCTAGGGAGTTTCAGTAAATGGATGCGAGAACAAGTTTTAACAAAAATGATAAAAGTTGTTAAGAACTACAAAAGATGGGGAATTTTGAAGAGCTATGGTTGCCAAGGTCCTGAATAGACACGACAAATAGAAGAATGAGATGTCAATATTGAAAGGTGTAGACTTCCTCAAAACTATTCTACTCCTAACTTTCTTTTGTGACCAAGCAAATGGTTAAGTACACCAGAAGTGTATTACATGACTGGAAAAAGCGTATCGAATGAACTAGCACTCGATCTATTCCCTGTTCCCCGAACCTTCTCTCCCACTAAACTTATAGTAGGCAGAAGAGTCTAATATAGACTCTTTAGAGGGAGAACACAACAGCACATTCAGTGCCATTATGCGTCCTGACCTGTAACCCCACTCATACTGTTTTTACTTTAATTCTATAGCATACATTACAATTCTGAGTGATCACAGCTATTCATCATGGAATTACCGTGGCGAAGACATGGAACTTCTCAGTAAAAATTAAGCAAATTGATTTTTTCCCCATGTGGTTCATTTTTTTATCTCATTTTCTCTCCATCTGATTCCATTTCTCTTTCTCTCTCACTCTTCTATCTATCTCTCTCTCTCTCTCTCTCTCTCTCTCTATATATATATATATATATATATATATATATATATATATATATATATATATATATATATATATAGAGAGAGAGAGAGAGATAGATAGATAGATAGATAGATGCTATTTTATGTTCACATCAGGAACCAGGCTTTACGCAAGTCTGTCAGTGAGTAATAACACTTACTCTGCTAAGAAATAATAAAGAGCCCAAAACTTCGCTGCAATTTTATACATGGACGACAGGGAGAGTAAATGGATTCATATATTTTCAAAATGCATTCGTGTAAAAAGAAACCAAAAAAACGCATATGCCTCGTCACTGCTAAGCTACCCGCAGTTGCCCCATCTCCATATCTCCCCATATCTCTCTTTCCCCTTTACTGGATAGGGTATACAAATATCTGTTATGATTTTCCCTGGTTTTCTTCTCGTGACAAAGAATTCGGTTAATATCAGGTGCGAACGTGTAGATGAACCTGCTGAAACTGTGTGTATAGTTTCAAATATATCCAATGTTCTTCAGTATTTCTAAAGAAACAAGGTAGAAATCGAAAGTTAGCCTTATCCGTTTCATTAAAAAGACGGTTAGACGAACGTGATGTCAAAATAAAATAAATCTTTTTACTATATATATCTTTTCTTCATTCTCTCTCTCTCTCTCGATATATATATATATATATATATATATATATATATACATATATATATATATATATATATATATATATATGATACATAAAAAATAACTTTTCAATCTTTGAGGTCGGTTCCTCTCTCTAAAACAAGGACAAATTCAGTATAAACAGATGTCCGTAAATACTTCACTTTTGAGTTAAGGTCATTCGTGTACATTTGTGGCTATTCTGTCTTCGACGTTGAACGTGTGTAGTAGTGAAGTAATTGAGACGTTTTGCGTTATACAATGCTAGGATATTCATATCGTTAGTAGGCAGATGTGATTTCTACATGCGTCACGTTAATGGTTATGGACGCAATGCTGCACGGCTGTATCAGATTGCGTTTCCACACCGAAGGCAGTCGAGTCATCCAACCTTTGCTGCTGTTTATCACCCTTTTGCTGATATAGGATCTGTGGTACCACAAACTATAGAAATAAGTATTTTTGAATTGTGTATTGGATTCTACATTTAATATTTAAACATTTAAACGTAATAAATCAAAAACGAACGATTTCCGAACCTATGCTTATATAGACTTTTTTCCTTAGTTTACTGTGAGTAACGTGCCCCCAGAAATTGTGAAAGTAGAGAGAACAAGAGGGCGAGAGAGAAAGAAAGAAAGAGAATGAGTAAGGGTAAATCATGTCAAATTATTAACTTATATTAAGGATTACAATCTGTTGTTAACTGGGGCAAGTAATGGCTTGTTAATTTTAACGCCTCCAAAACGAAGCCGCTCTGATTTAAACGTCTGAGAAAACCCTTTTTACCTTCCATAAGCTAGGCTGATACTAACCTCCAGACGATTGATTCGTTTCGCCTTCTCGTACTAACGGATTCCGCTGACAGGAAGAGCAAAGATTATATTTAATCAATTGATAGGTCTGCTGTTAGGAAATTTAGTTCGCTGTATCGGGCTACTCAGCTCTTCGCGCTAGAATCTGTCTGACATATTTATAACTCTACCATTCGTTCTTGCTTCGGTGCTCCCAATTTATATTAAAAGATTCATAATAAAATCCGAAGTAGAATCTGCAGTGTTATTGGTCCTGACCTGGCCTCTCGGTTTCAGTTAATTTCCGACCGACGTAACGTAGTTTCTCTGCACTTTTTCTATAAATGCTTTCATGGTAATTGTTCTGATATTTCCTATCTGCTACCTACACTTTATGAATTTAGGCGCTGTACTAGATTGACGGCAAGGTCTCATCATTTTACTGTTGAAATAGCTACATATAATCGTAAGTTATATGCTAACAGTTCCTTCTAGAGCACTTCTCCCCTGTGGAAATCTCTTTCGGCTCTTTGTTTCCCAGTCAAGAGTGATTTCCAAAAATTTATAAACAATGAGAATCGTTAACTTTTATCTTCTTAATGCATGTTCTTTTAATATTCTTTCTCCTTAATAGTGTTTGTTTTCCTAATATTCTCCGACACTCTGTAACACATTGTGTCTTATTTGCTTTAATGTCTTGCTTGTGGCGAAATGATTAAAAATATATATATATATATATATATATATATATATATATATATATATATATATATATATATATAAAAGTGAATATAGAAGTCAACACTTAGCGGCGACAGTCTGTTTCATGCTAGATGCAATCATCAGGCATTGATGATTGCATCAAGGAAGAATCAGACTGTCGCTTCTAAGTGTTGACTTCTATCTTCACTTTTATATTTAAACACGCTCTATCTCTGATATTGATCACTTTATCCCATAAATATAGCACACATTAAAACTATATTTCTTCATATATATATATATATATATATATATATATATATATATATATATATATATATATATATACATATATATATATATATGTATGCGTGTGTGTGTGTTTGTGTGTGTGTGTGATTATTTATTCAAAGATTATAACATAAGCATGTTATAAAATCACTACAAAAATTTAGTTTCAACACTTCTGGTGTCTTGTCAAGTGATGGAGTTGATAAGACAACAGATAAGATAAGATAAGAAGTGTTGAAACAAAATGGCTATTTTTGTAGAGATTTTATAACATGTTTCTGTTATAATTTTCGAATAAATAATAATATTTGCTTCACTCTGTATTGAGCACTCTATTAAGAATAGTATTTGTTGGTTATTGGAATTTAATTCATATATACAAATCCTATACTTTTGTGTATATATATATATATATATATATATATATATATATATATATATATATATATATATATATATATAGTTGTATATTTAGGCAGCAATCCTTCTTTTATGCAAGTTTCATTAAAAACGACAGACAAGGTACTACGGTTAAGTTTTTTATTTAATTTTTCTTGTGTACGAACAAGAGCTTTCTTTGCTGGACAAAGGGTGTGTAAGAACTGTCCAAATGTTTTATTTTTCCGAGCACTTTCGGCTATACCTTCAGCCACCATCAAGGATGATTTGATTTTTCAGCTTAATTGAGTATGTGCATTATGTGTATGTCTTAGTGTATAGAAGGGGTGTTTTAATTTCCAAATACGGTTAGCACGTTGTGGCTTTGTTCATAGTTAATATTGTTAAGCGTAGGCCTTTTCTTTTTTAAAGCCTCCATTATTTATAACCTTTTCTTACAGGTGGAAGCAATTAATATATTTGTGTTTTCTACTAGTATATTTCTAGGGGAGTTGATAAATTTGTGCGATGGTTCTTTGCAATTTTGACTTAGCAGGTGTGTTGTTATTTTTGAGGATGAGGTTAGCTGTCTTACATTTTTTATAAAATCATTATCTAAGAATTCAAATACCCCTTAAGGAACTGTGTTCCTAACGAAACCGGACTCATAAATAATTACATCGGTTACACAACTACATGCTTATCCAGACGTGTTACGTTACACCTATCTGATCACAGCTCCATTAGAACCC
The DNA here is from genome assembly GCA_964036315.1 of Acanthosepion esculentum. Classification (NCBI taxonomy): domain Eukaryota; kingdom Metazoa; phylum Mollusca; class Cephalopoda; order Sepiida; family Sepiidae; genus Acanthosepion; species Acanthosepion esculentum. The sequence goes on from OZ038488.1 coordinate 27,139,138, forward strand.
ATTTAAACGCACACAAAAATTTACCAGACTCCATTAGTAATATACTAGTATATATATATATATATATATATATATATATATATATATATATATATATATTGTGCCATTTAACATTATTAATTTGAATAGAGATGGAGCGTGAACTCTTCAAAAGCGAAAGATATAATTATGTTCTGTTCGTTGAACAGTGACATGAAGATAGAGTTTAATCTATTAAAAACATCTTCCGTGTTATTTTTATGCTCCTTAGACACCCTCATAAAATATTACATCACATCCGATAGTTCATTATATAATGTGTATAGATCCCTTCACGCCATGATCTGTTTCGTTTTACTTTCCAATTCTTTTTATAACGCTGACAAATAATCAATCTATGAGTTTTAATTAATAATATTCCCAAAGCATAACGAAATTGCCAATGTTGGTATACTTAAAAGTAACCGTAAACGGACTCGTTTAATAGAAATGGTGAAATTTATCGGTTTAATAAGAGACGAAAAAGGGGAATGGTACGTCATACAGTTGTATTGATTTACAAAAGAGTTCCTGGCGTTGTTTACGAGTAATTCAAAGACAATATTTTGATGTTTGTACATTGATTTATTCAGCCACACGTATCTTTTTGTTCCACAGCATTTCTTCATTTTGAGGCAGCTTCATGCTTCTATCCAACCAGAATATAGCATCTTTCACAGTGGTGAAATAGTCTAAATATTTTACAGACTTTCATAAAATTGAAGTACTTCTTGATAGTATTTTGAAGTGTGGGAATTTTTTTTATCCGAAGGTCAGATGAATATGGCAGGTTTAGTAGGACATCCCCGGCAAGCTGTACCAATTCCTGTGCCTGTTCTGCAAACTGTTATCAGATCTGGCGTTTTCTTAAGGGAAAATATCATCCTTTCAGTTGGCTATTTCATGACGTTTTTCATAGTTTGTGCATTGCTCAGTCCAACTGGGGAAAGTAATCTATTTTTGTAGAAGGTGCTCTAAATACACAATGCACTCCGAGTGCCATCAGATACTCATCATTAGTTTTTTTGTTTAGTTTAACGGTAGCATATTTCGGGTTCCACGGAAACGTTTTAGTTTCGGATTGTTGTAAGCAATCCACCTTTCATCGCCCGTGGTCTTTCTTTTCAAAACACAGTGGTTTTCTGGCGCTTGTGCAGAGAATCGCTGATGGAAATGTCGTCAATTAATAGTTTCCTTTAAAACGCAAGGTACGCACATGTTGTTAAATAACTTCAGTCAGTTTGTTATGTGCCATAAATATACACGCTTAGACGAGGCAGATTATTTTTATGTTGCCATTCCTTTCTGCGGTGGACCAAATCGTAAACCAATTGCCATCCAAGGCTATAGAACACGATCTGTCCTGATATTTACCCATGTCTGGGGGGAGGAGAAGAGATTTCATAAATTTCCCAAGCGAATGTAATGAATCTGACTGAAAATCGAACTCGGCTTTTCGATTCCTAAATCCGACCCGCTATCCATTACTCCACCGGGTCTCTCTAAATTAAACAACTTACTACTCTCATAGGACATATATGGCTTATCTCTGCGATGTTTTGTTTAGTGTGATTAGGATTATTTTTAATCGGAGTTTTCGATTTGGTCACTATAAAGAAACTGGAAGCCTGCTGGAATGTTTTTCGTTTTCCGAATGAAAATATATAGCGAACAACTTAGGAACAGTAATCTCAGATATGGTACCTGCTCCATAAATGGAACATATATATTCTTAGCTATTCCAACAGCGTTTTAGTTTTCAGACTTAAACGAGCATTAATTGAAAAAAAAAATTCGTTTCATATTAAATTTTATGGAAAAAAATATTAAAAATTTACCATCCACATCCATACAATCTTTTCATGTTGAATATACAGTATAGAAATAAACCCTCTCTCCAGTTACTTATAATAAAACAAAGAAAAGCATTGAAACAGGTGGCTTGAAATTCGAACAGTATCAGCAATTAATTAAGAATTATTTACCATAGCATTTGATTGATATTAACCAGAATTAAACAGAACCATTATAATAATAAATTTCGCCCATGTGCCAACGTATTTGCCGATAAATCAAATAATTGTTTACATAGCAAGACATTAGAACCTCCTTCAACGAAAATCACGCAACGAACTGAGTTATGATTTTCAGACTGACAAGTTGTCATTTATAGCCTAATTTTACAGCGAGACTAAACTATGATCTTTGTTAGGATTTAACACGGGCTTCCCGTTTATTCCTTCCGGGGATTAATATTTTAATTTATGTTTAAAATAAACAGGAATTAATGGTATATATATATATATATATATATATATATATATATATATATATATATATATATATATATATATTACATGAATCGTTCATACAAAAAAACAGTTATTGAAGTTAATGATATAAATGGCGAGAATACATCCTCGCAAACAAATTTAATAAATGACATTAACCCCGAATCTGCAGATCAATGTCATGATGCCTGTTTATAAATTCCAGTTGCATAAGGTCTTTTTTATTTTTTACAAACTTCTGTCTGTGCATACACACATCATCAGGTATGAAAATATATCTGTTTTTTACATCAAGGTAATAACATGATGATGTATGTGTGTATATTTTACCTCGAACGGTACGTTTTATGGTCATGGCTTAATCTGAAAATTTGTCAAATGGTCGGAATAGCGATATTACTAATTTTGTGAGAGTGAGGAACCTGAAAGAACTTGACATCCCTGTTACTTCACTCGCTAACATTCATATGAAGAATATATTTCGAGTATACATTGAGGTATAATTTTAATCATTTCACTCCAATAAAGGCGTTAAAACCACTAAGACTCAAGTTTTTATTTAGTTTTAAAGAATATGATGATAATAATAATAATAATAATAAACATTATTAAGGAGAGAGAACAATGAAAGAAGAGGAATTTAGAAAAGAGTGGATAACGATTGACATTGCATTTAAACTTTCTAAGATCAAAAATTGACTGAAAAGCAAGAAGCAGGGAAACAAGAAGACCGACAGAAGAAACTGTCAGAATAGAACTTACGGTTACATCTGACTTTTTAAACTGGAAAATGCTGAGACATTGCCGCCAATATAGTACTTTTTAGTTATTTTTTATCGGTATCACTCCTAGTAAGATAGTACAGCCCCTCTAACGCAATGGGTTACACGGTGTGGAGGAATTGGGGACAGAAACATTAATAATGAAGAGAAAGTAATGAGCAATAGAAAGGACAGTAGATAGTGATTGATATTGTATTTAAAATTGTGCAGTTTAAATTTGTTTGGAAATCATGGAACCGGGAGGGATTACCACAAGAGTGAAGTGCAGGATTAGAAAATTTAGCATAAAAGTTACGACTACAGCTATCTAGATCAACGAACAATTGATGAGATCTCGCCAAAAGTCTAGTACTGCGCTATAGTCTAGATACCATAGTGTCATAGGAACTTACCCATAATAATAATGGACTATTCCGGACATCATAAATACTGCGCCTCAAGAGGGAGCAGCGTTCAGCAGTCAGAGTTCAGTCCTTTTTGGACGACTCGGCTAGACGGTCGAACTCTCTGCCTCTGAAGCAGAGGGGAACTCTCTGTCTCTGGGCAGAGAGGAACCCGGACGAGGTTCCGCCGAAGGGCAGAGCCTCGTTCGAGGAGGTTGAACAACCCGATCCCGTTTATACGGGATCTACGGGCTATTTTTTGGCCGAGCCTACGGGCTCGATACCCCCACTTTAAACCTGGCCTTGTGCCACATCTGTCCCTCGTGGGAAGGACACTAAATACTTCAGCAGTCAGAGTCAGTCTTTTTTGTATGACTCGTCATGACGGTCGGACACTCTGCCTCTGAGACAGGGGAACTCTCTGCCTCTGGGCAGAAAGGAACTCGGACGATGCTCCGCCGAAGGGCAGAGCCCATTTCGGGGAGGTTGACCAACCCGATCCCGTTTATACGGGTTCTACGGGCATTTTTCTGGCCGAGCCTACGGGCTCGGAAAGCCAACATTAAACCGGCCTTGTGCCACATTCGACACACGTGGGCGTGTTGCTGAACATCTTCAGCAGTCAGAGTCAGAGACAGTCAGACGATTATTGTAAGACATTGGAATAGTGATACTTGTCGAGACAACATAGCTAACTCTAACCAAATCCGATAGTCATTACTAATACTTCTTTTTCTTTGTACATATTTCTGTTTGTAATATATCTGTGTTATTCCATACCTGTGTTTGAGTTATTCTTCATCGGTTCTACCTTGGACCATCACCGTGGTACAAGGAACTTGGACCATAACACATGGCCAAAAGCTCATCCTAACATTTACCAGGAAAGAAAGACACAAAGAGGCAACCTTATGTCGGTGGCGAGATTACTGAGCCGCCTGATCAGGACTAAAAATATTGTGGATTTTTCTTTGGACCTTACAAAGGAATTCCAGGAAAATAGCAGGGAAACCGGCCCATATATGAAATCATTATTTAAAGTTTTGGACGAATGGCAGACATATAGACAGATTTCGGAGAGAAAAAATATTTCGACCGACACAGTTAACCGACATTCCTAGCAGCTGATCTAGCGTTTGATTCATGTCAGTTAAGACCATTAGCCCGAGAAGGCGCAATGAGTCACTTTCTTGGCGGATAGCATCTGACGGAAGGGAAAGAGTGGTCGCTCAGAGGATTGACTGAGAGAAGTTTAGTTTGGAAACATTGCAATTGACAAGCTATCTTTTGCCCCAGTTAACGACGGTCTTGAGGTCGTTTTTTACATCGTACTGCGCATAAAATAAATCTATCTACCAAAGATAAAGAAGCTCATCAGGAAAATATTGATAGAAAATTCACGATGGAGCTATGTCAGGGCGGTAGGAAAATGACTGAAGACGAGATGCCAGGTCAGAACTAAAAAAACTGCTGAATGATTTTTTTTATCCAGTAGCAAAATTCGACAGAGGAAAAAAAAATATTATCAAAGCGTGAGAAAAATATTAATGCACTCGCTATTGTTCTATTGTCTACAATTGAATCCCTGGAGATGTGACAAGAATTTCAGACGAGAAAAAAAGAAAAGAAAAAAATCAAACTTCTATTGTTTGACGCTGAATAAATTTTGACTAATCTCACATTGACTGAACAAAGTTATAGCGATTTACTAAGGGAAGCTCAGATTTCGCACAAGGCTGAAAGTATGGATAACCCAGTGAGAATCAAACTCACTGCTCAGTGGTAATTGATCATTCATCTAAGAAGGGTTGCTCTACAGCAGGAATCGTGTCCCCCTTTTGAAAATTAATGAAATGTCCTTTCATTTCTTACAAGTTATGTCGAACTTTGTGATGAATTAAACCTTCATTTCATTCAATTTAAAATAGTTTGCTTTCGGTTGCTTTCAATAAAAAAAATATTCTGATGATGATGATGATGATCATCATCATCATCATCATCTGTCCCATGGCTCGTGTGTTCGTAGGGTGTATGCGTAGCTGATGTCAAGACCAGATATAGTCAGACATGCACTGCAGTGAACGCAGAGGTGTTCAGCATTCGACCTAGACAAGTGGAGGAAACTGGTCAGTTGGTCAGCTACGAAGCGACAAATTTAACCGTTTTCTGCCCTACAAATTCTCATAAGCTGTAATTCAAACCTACTCCTCTTACGTGTGTCAAACTTCCTCAGTAATGTCTATTGTGAGGGCCTCTTGAGCATTGCATTCGGTGAATAGTAAATAAAGAAAAAAATTACTATCTTGTCCTTCTACTAATCTTAATAAATTTTCGGTTGTCTGAATTTCTAAAATGAAACATTTTCATTTATCAATTTTTGGCTAATTTTAGGTTCCATCTTGCGTCGCTCAAGTAATTACAACATTTACACAATTATTGATTCGTTATTTTTTTAAAACCAACCTAGTACTCTTGTCAGATTCGTGCACAGTTAGATACTTGACGTCTTAAATAAAATTTACATAAAAAATGAGAAACTGGAGGTATTATTACCGGTGTTAATCTTGTCTGGCATATTAGACATTGGTTGACAGACGTAATATTTCTATCTTCTGAAATCTTCCAAAGAATAGCGCCAAAAACAACGTGTATCTTAGAAAGATGTCCAACATGATAATCTGTAAACTTTGCTAATTATTGCCTGGTAATCGTTAGTAAATCGAAAGTAAATAAGAAAGAGAAGTTGTAGATAGTGATTCTCCTATTCTTGAAAAACAGGGAAGACATATAAAATGAAAGAAAGAAGAAAGAAAGAAAGAAAGAAAAAAGAAAGAAAGGATGAAAGGATGAAAAAGAAAGAAATAAAGAAAAAAAAGAAAATGAAAGAAAGAAAGAAAAAAAGAAAATTAAAGAAAGAAAGAAAAAAGACAGAAAAAGTAAGAAAGAAAAAAGAAAGAAAGAACCAAAAAAGAAAGAAAGAGAAAAGAAAGAAACAAAGAAAGAAAGAAAATACATAATAAAAAAAAGAAAAAGATGACGTATAAAATAAGGAAGAATATAAGAAAAGAAGATACGTTGAAAGAAATTAAAAGGAAAGTATGAATGAATAATCAGGAAGGAAAGAAAATAAATCAGAAATGAATAAAGAAGGAAAAGAAGCAAATCTGCGGGAAAGTGAATAAGAAAGAAATAAACTTAGAAAACAAGAAAGAAAAAGAAAAAGGAATAAAAGATTAAAGTACGAAATAATTAAAAAGTAAGAAAAATGAGCACGAATGGAAAGAATTAAGAAAGAAATAACATCATTAGGAAAAATATAAATAAAAAAAGAAAGAAGGAAAAGGCAAAAAGACAGAAAATGATTAGAAAAGAAAAATATAAAAATAAGAAGGAAAGAAAGAAAGAAAAACAGAAAGAAATGAAATAAAATCATTGGGAAAGAAAAGAAAAATGAGAAAGAAAGAAATAAAAATGAATTAAGAAAGAAAGGAAATAATTAGAAAAGAAAATAAATAAATAAGAAAGGAAATAATTAAAAAAGAAATTACATAAATAAAGAAAGGAAATAATTAGAAAAGAAAATACATAAATAAGAAAGAAAGGAAATAAGTAGAAAAGAAAATACATAAATGAGAAAGAATGAATTCGAAAAAAATATAAAAATAAGGAAGAAAAGATATATAATATAAATCTGAAATGAAGTCGAGCACTTGTAAAGTATAGAACATCGATGATGCGTAGAAGCGACAACTGATAAAAAAAGAAAATTTTTAGATTTAAAAAGAAGAAAGTTAATTAGAAGGAAATAACGAAAAGGAAAGTTGTGATAAAGAAAAAAATAAGGAAGCGGGAAAGTAACGTCGACAGATAGAAAAATAAAGAAAGAAAAACGAAATGTTATAACGGGAAATAATAATTGAAGATATCAGTAAATGAAAAATGATTAAAAAAACGAACCAATCAGGAAAGAGAAAAAGACGAATTAAAAAGAGAGCTTGTAATCAAATTGTCTGAATGCTACTTAATGGGTTCACGTGATTATATCAATTGCTTTTTATAACAGTTTGCGTTGTCTCGAATTAGCATATAATAGTGGCTTATACAATAAAGTTATTTATTCAACTTTTTCCTAGCATGTTGAAACCTAAAAAGGAACGGCATGAAGATTTAAATTCCTCGTAATAATTTATGAAACTCCTATATCAAAATGGTTGACATGTTTCCTATTTAAGGAGATGATTGCTCTTTTTAAAATGTATTAACATATCACCTAAGCGCCATTCCAACTAGAGGGCAATACGCTGTGTGATATGAACACGAGAGAAGATAATATAGGAACACCTTTTTAAGTTGATTAATTACAGAATTGTGTTAGCGTAGAAACTTTTAGTTCCAGATCTGTTTTACGTTTTCTGCATTTGTTAGGCTTAATTATAATGGTGAAGTTTGAAATATTTATACAAAACTTCATTTAATTCAAGGTTAAAGAGCAACTGAAGAAAGAAGAATTTTAAAGGAGTTATGAATATAAAAAAAAGAAGTGAAGATTATAAATTTAGCTGAGTATCTTAAAGGAAATATTCAAGAAACAGTGCATTGCACCAGATTTTTTAAACGGCGAAAGCCTATTACATTGATTGATATGCTACAGATTCTACGTACAAGTTATATCTATCTATCTATCTATCTCTCTCTCTCTCTCTCTCTCTCTCTCTATCTATCTATATATATATATATATATATATATATATATATATATATATATATATATATATATATATATATATATATATATATATATATATATATATTCGAGTTCGCCCAGTCACTGTGTGTTTATCTAAAAAGAAATACGCTTAAATTTACCTTCATCCCTGCTGTGAGCAAACGGGTTAGTGGTAGACTCCCTCAACTGACGCGAATTCAGTCAGGTTTTGATCCTAGCTAGAGGCAGCCGGACGTCTAGCCACACTGATGAGCTGTGATACAGCGAAACAGTCTGTTTGTGGATGACAATATATATATATATATATATATATATATATATATATATATATATATATATATATATATATATATATATATATATATATATATATATGTGTGTGTGTGTGAAACAAAACATTGAATCAACACTCAGAGGCGACAGGCTGCTCCATGCTAGAGGCAACCTTTAGGCCTTCAATGTTCACTTTTATATTTACATATGTTCTAACTCTGATATCAAACACGTTATCCCATAAATATAACATCCCTTGAAATTATATTACTTCACACACACACTGATATATATATATATATTATCATCCACAGACAGACTGTTTCGCTGTATCACAGATCATCAGTGTGGATAGACGTCCGGCTAGGATCGAAACCCGACTGAATTGGCATCAGTCGGAGATTCTACCACTATTCCGTTGGCGCACGGCAGGGATGAAAGTGAATTTAAGCGTATTTATTTTTAGATAAACACAGTGACTGAGAGAACTCAATTCGATTTAATGAAGAGTCTTGCATTTCTAGCCGTAATAGTCACTGTTTACAAACCCACATTTCCTCCCCAGAGAGGTCAAACTAAATAAATTTTCAGGATATATATGGCACTGATCACGTTAATGTCAATATTAACCAATATTCTTGACCCTAAAGCATCAGACTCTTAACTATAAAAAGTCAGTTTTCCTTGTGAATTTTAATTTCCTATCGGTTTCTGGCAACTTCCATTAATTATAATACGGTTCAATTCTCGTGTCGGCACTGGACGTGATCTTTTTCAAAGTTCATACCATTTTGAACAACATAATGCTGTCATCAAATGATTTTTGAAGCAGCTTTCTTCGCTAAAATGAATCTCTTCAACCCATTTTCTTGAAGAAATCACTCAGTGTAATCACCAAATTAAACACGTCTCATTTGTATATCAGTGTTCTATCACTGCATTTTTGCTGTCCTGATGACTTCCTGTAGTATCCTATACTGCTGCTTTTGAAGTCGATCAACCACGGTTTGGTTGAGATTTCAGGAGGATTTCTGAAATGCCAATTCTTGACATTCCTAGTTGCTTAGCGAATGCACCCTGGTTAATTCCTTAGTCATCTTTATAATTTACCCTATATGTAGGAGATAACATGTCCTGCTTCGATAAATATTTAACTTTCAGCGGAGGGACACAAAGGTGAAAGCAAATGTTCACGCAACCAAATTATTTTACAAGTTCGTTTTGGTGCGTTGTTTCAAATCTTCTTTCCTTATCCAGAACAGTTGTGAAAATATGATAAATAGATGTGGAAATGACGCCAATATGACCAATGTTCCATGTGCAAACTGCAAAATGGGATGACATTATGAGAAATTGAAATCAGTTCACAACCAACTAAGACATATGAAGGTGCTGTATATATATATATATATATATATATATATATATATATATATATATATATATACACACACGGTAACCAAAAAAGTTCTGTCCGTTTTTTGATTATACATTAAATGAAGTTGATATATATACATATATAAATGCGTGTAGCAATTGTTTTCAAATTCGGACAGCCGGAAGTAGGAACATCAGACGTTATAAAAAAACACGCGCACCGTGCCCGGCCATCGGTTATAAGCCGGACAGCTGTGAGAAGGGTGGAAGTGTCTAGAGATCTCGTTCGGGTCTGTTTGCTTTACGCCTTCAAAGTGGGCTTATCAGCAGCTGCATCAAGTCGCCGCATATGTCAAGCGTTTGGGGATAGTCTTGTGGATGAACGTACTGCAGGGCGTTGGTTTCGAAAATTCAAGTCGGGAGATTTGTCTCTCCATGATAAGCCTCGCAGTGGACGACCACAGGTCTTGAATGACGGAGTCCTGAAGGCGGTCATTGAAGAGGACAGTAGTCTAACGTGTGGTGAACTTGCAAGACAGTTCAACGTTTCCGATGAAACAGTTAGACTTCACCTGCACCGCCTAGGTAAGACGTACAAACTGAGCAAGTGGGTTACGCAAACAGTGTTGGAGGTCTACAAGGGACAACGAGTGGCAGCCTGCGTATCGCTGCTTTCTCGCCACCGTACCGCATCCTTATTCAATCGAGTGCTTACCAGTGATGAAAAGTGGGTTCTGTACGAAACTCCCAAGCGTTCCAGACATTGGTTGTCTCCGCAGTATGCTGTCCCTCACACCGCAAGACCGCGTATGCACCCACACAAGATTATGCTTTGTGTCTGGTGGACTGGGCGTCAAGTGGTTCATTATGAACTGCTACCAACGGGTCAAATGTTCACTAAACCTGCAGCAATTGAAACGTGTGCAACAGGCATTGCGCCAGAAGGAGCCAGCACTGGTGAATCGCAAATGTGTGCTTTTCCTCCATGAAAACGCCAGGCCGCATGTCGCGCGAGTGGTCAGGGATACCATACAGCAACTGGGGTTGGAGACTTTGTGCCATCCACCTTATTCACCTGACCATGCGCCATCCGATTACCACCTCTTCCACTCCCTGGATAATGATCTTCGTGGGAAATCCTTCATCAATGAAGCAGACTTGCGCAAAGCCCTCACGGACTTCTTTGCGTCACCCCCCCCCCCGCCGAGTTCTACCGCAAGGTCATTGAACAGCTGGAGACACGTTGGCAGAAGGTGTTGGATGCCGATGGCGATGACTTCGAAGACTAAATATAAGTTACACATACTGTGAAGCGTTTTCTTTTTTTCCTTTAAAAACGGACATAACTTTTTTGGTTACCTTGTATATATATATATATATATTCACATGTCTGATACTTTCAATCATTTCACTCCAAGAAGGATGATAATGCCAATAAGACGAAGTGGAAAAGAAGGAAAAGATTTTAGAAGGAATCGGAAACCCAATCCTAAACAGGAAATAAAATATAAAACGCTCCTTCTGTTTAAAATTCAATATATAAATATTTCATATTAATTATATATATATATATATATATATATATATATATATATATATATATATATATATATATATATATACTCAAATATATATATATATATACATATATATACATATATATATATATATATATACATATATATACATATATATATATATATATATATATATATATATATGTGTGCGTCTGTGAGTGTGTGTGTGTGTGTGTGTGTGTATCTTGTTACTATATGTAGTTATAAAGTTAAGAATAAAATTTAAATGTTCAAACAGTTACAAACTGATCAATTAATGTGGCCTAGACAAGCGGTTTTACGTGAAAGTTCAAGTCAAAAAATCCATTTGATTTTTTCTTTATCTGTTAGCTATTATTTCTCTAATCTTATAAGTTGAACACTTTCATTGAAAAATACATTTCGTCTATAAAAACTTTATTTGTTAGTAATTTCTAGTGATTTTTTACGTGATATTTTCATTTTATAGTATACATACATAAACTCACAGACAGACAGACACACACACAAACACACACACATATACATATATATATTGACATCCACAGAGAGACTGTTTCGCTCTATCACAGCTCATCAGTGTGACTAGACAACCACTCGTTTCAAGCCGGGATCGAAACGCCAGTAACCTACAAATCTCAATCCGTTGGGAGAGTCTTGCATTATTAGCAGTAATAATCACTCTTTATATATATATATATATATATATATATATATATATATATATATATATGCCTATATATATATATTATTTTATGCCAGCTTTTTATGTACATTGATACATGTAGATTTCTTAGACATTGCTTCTATGTGAACAGATTTTTATTGAAATCACTTTCATGTATCTTTTATAAATCTATATTCCCTTACATCCAGACATACATATATATATATATATATATATATATATATATATATATATATATATATATATATATATATATATATATATCACATATATATATATGCATATTTCTCTTTATACATATACATATATTTTTCCCATACATGTAAAGGTGCATATACATTTTTTATATTGATTACATGTTATTGTGCGTAATATTTTTTAACCTGTTTCAACTTCATATTATATATGTAAAAATCCCTTAAAAACAAAATACCGAGATTTAAAATCATAAAATTATTAAAGAAAGCCATATGGGAAATTTTGCATCATCCCCCAAATGCTTGGCTATAATAATCTATATCTTCTTTCACTAACTTTCTTCAATACTGCCCGACAAAAAGAAATAAATGTAAATTTGACACTAAATATATTCCAAGGTTACCATCCAACCCCAAAATACGGTTTCACTCATCTGCCGTATTCCCCTATGATTTTCCTTGTATCTCTTAGGCCAAACGTTTCTCCAAATAGGATTGCAAATTACAAGTCTTCCTATTGATTTTGATCTGAACCGGAATCGACTTAAGTGGATTTTTTTTTTCTTCTTCGTGATCTCCAAAAAAAAAAATTAATTCAATATGCACATCAAAATAAAAACAAAATGCTTTACATTCAGGATCATATGTTAATCCGGATTACTTTTCTTTCCATATTTTACCTCATAGTATATTTAAAGTTTTCTTTTTTATCTGCTTCTTTAAAAATGAATAAAATAATTTTTTTTACGATTCACCGGGGAACGGTTCTTCTTTGAGATGCTATTAGCAGTATGAATTTGTATTTTCTTTAAATATATACCTTACGCATACCAGTCCACCTATGACATATACAGGCAGTTACAAGGTGGCACATTCACATTCTCTATGCATATATATATATATATATATATATATATATATAATTTTATACACAACTATCGACTAATTCTTTATAAATAAAACAATCTTTGACTATCACACTGTTTAAGTTTATACAACATTCCTAAATAGTTGTATTGCTAACAGACAATGTACTCACATTCCAGGATGGGAATAAACAAATTAAATCATTGTTTAGTGTTATATATTTTTTCGCCTCCCCCCCCAAAAAAAATAATTCTCTATATATTTTCAAAATAAATCTTTATCCTCATTACTTTTGTTTTGGTAGCAATGGTTCAAGAGGTAACATGATCATTTTATCTGAACTATTGTTCTCGTAAAATCACCGAAGTTAAGCAACGTCGAGCCTGGTCAGTACCTAGATTGGTGATCTCTTGGGAATACCAGGTGCTCTGAGTTTGGACGTACTGTGGGTGTAATGGATAACGGGTCGGAATTGGTAATCGGAGAAGAGGGTCGGGTTCGTTTTATTCACTTGGGAAAGGTATGAATTTTACCTCTTCTCCCCCCCAGCTACGTAGGACTTGCATCAATACATTATTATTATCGCGAGAATATTCTTGCAATCTAAAAGTATATTCTGACTTCAATAACTGCAGAAGGTTGATAACCCGTAAAAAGCACGTCAATCATTCAAATCTATCAATATACGGAACTGTTAGTTGCTAATAACTTGAACTCTTACTTGCATCTAAAAATGTCTTCCTGAATTTTATAAGCATTGCAGTCGACTTCCCATATTTGAGTACCACGCCACTGAGAAAAAATAGAATATTCATATAAATCGTACAGGAACTCATCGAACAGAGCCTGTGTTAAATTTGGTGTCATGTACATGCATACAAATGAATTAAACAGTTCATAAAATAAACACAGTTTCTTATCATCTATATATAAAATTCTGCGACTGCCGTCCGTCCGTAACACCCTCTAAAATTGCCATAAATTTACCGATCGAAACTACATTTTGCGGAAAAGTGCAAACAGGAAAGAAGTTACAATGTACAGTTGGTTTTAGTAGGGTGCGTGCTCAGTACAATAAATTATCATTATTGTTTGAGGAAAAATTAAAAGTTTTATTATTTGACATACGAAATACTGCCACTATTTTAAAAACAAGTTAACGTTTCAGATAAATACGTCCTCATAAATAAAGCTCAGTGTACGTGTGTCCGTCCGTCCGTCCGTTTTTCGATTTCGGCGAAACAGAAACAACCTAAAGTAACAAGTCTGATACTAGAAAGGGTCACTGGTAGTAGTTGAAAGAAATGTGACACTATCTTGACACTGGTAGTATGAAATGAGGATTAAGAGTTCCTGCGTAAAACCACGTATAGAATTGGAGAATTGAAGGGTTGAAAACGTTTAAAAACAAAACGTTATGGTGACAACCAATGAAATGAAATATGAAGCCAGGAAAAAAAGAGTTGTTTTTTTTTTCCTTTCTGATGAAGAGATAACCATCAGTTGACCGACGCCAGTACTGACCAACGTGGGAAAAACCCAGGACCGAATCGGTCCGTCTGTTTTATACAGGTAGTAACTTATGTAAATACACGCGATTAAAACCCTCCTCAGGAGCTAACCTAAATTCCGGCCACAGCCCGGCTTCTGGGTTAGTAATTAATAAAATCGTCCGTCACATTTTTCTAAAATAGCCGTCACATTTTTTCTAAAATAGCCGTAATTTTCATTAATTTTTCTAAATTTAAAAGTTTATTATTTAACATTTAAAAATGCTCCCTCTGTTTAAAAAAATAATGATTAAAATAAACAAAAATACCTATTTAATAAAAATGCAATCGTTTTGCATATCTTTTACTTAAGATCTTGTATACAAGAATCCAGTTCCCAGTACGCCGTGCGTTTGCCAAACCTATAAACAAATTACAACTCTACACACTTAAAAGAGTTGGAAGTTGGCTCTAGACAGAAATGTTTACGCATAGTCAGTTGTATATTGTGTGCACAAAAATAAGATATCCTAAGAATGTATTCTTCGCTGATAAAAAGGAAGAAAATAGTGTTTACCATGAAGTCTTGTAAAGTTAGATTAAATTAAGGAATTATTAAACTGCGAACTTGTGCTTTTGTGAAAGAATTTTTCCAAACAAATCCCCTTATTCAAATTTCATCGATTGGTTTGCGAAATTGAATGAAACGTAGAATTTGTAAATTTTAGTGATAACTGCAACAATACTAAATACTGTAAGGCTTACAAAACGCGCGTCATTGTCTCGCAAAAAAAGCTTTGTATTATAAATGGTATCTGTTATTGTGCGGAAAAAGGAATCGATAGGTCAAGTCCAAATTCCAACTTTAACTTTTTCGTTTAATACGTAATTAGGAAAGGCGTCAAACTATATTTGCTATCTTCTGTTATGGATTAAATCGCAGGGTAACATAGGCACGTAAAACCTTGTTGTAGAAGTCAGGTTAAAAGATATGAGGGTCATTCAATAAATAAGGCGAATGTTTTGGTATAAGGACTTCTAATACAGATAGAAGCTTACTTTTTTTAATTTAATAAACAAGTCTTAACACATAATCTTTAATCATCACCACGAGAAAGCGAATCTCATAGATAGCAGGTGTGCATGAAACTCGGAGTCGTGCTATCGACGTTGCATATTGTGTATAATCACTAATATACGTACATACATACATACACATATTAATATATATATATATATATACGAGGGTAATTCAATAAATAAGGTGAATTTTTCGGTATAAGGACTTCTAATACAGATAGAAGTTTACTTTTTTTTTCAACGTAGTCTCCCAGCACTGTCACACACTTTTCCCATCTGTGCACAAGCTTCGGTATTCCCTCAGCGTAAAAATCTTTGGACTGATGTCTCAGGCAGTCGCTCACAACACTTTTGACTTCATCGTCACTTTTAAACTTCGTGCCTCTCGTGAACGCTTTCAAGGGACCAAAAAGGTGAAAGTCTGAAGGGGCAAGGTCTGGGTTGTAAGGGGGATGAGGGAGCAGTTCCCAGCCCAGCTCGTTGATGGTCTGCACCGTTTGGGCTGCTGTGTGAGGCCTTGCGTTTTCATGGTGCAAGATGACTCCTTCTGACTGATGACCCCTGCGTTTGTCCCAACAGATAAGCTCAAAGTCCTTGCAATGTCATCCACTGTCACCCTTCTGTCAGACTGAATGAGGTCATTGACTTATTTGATCACCTCAGGAGACCTCACTTCTGTAGGCCTCCCAGGCCTGTCTTCATCCTCAACACTGGTCCGTCCTTCTTTAAACAATCTAGCCCACTTGTAGTCATTTTTTTGGCTGAAACATGTGGCACCATACACAGTTGATATTCTTCTATGAATTTCAACTAGTTTTCACCCTTCAGCAACTAAAAAGTTAATAACTGACCGCTTTTCAATCCTGGAGCATGCTTCTTGGTCGGCCATCTTTGTTAATCGCTGTTAAAAAGTTTTTTTTTACTCTGCAAAAGAAATTAAATCCATGTGAAAAAGAAGTAAACCAAAAAAATGAGTAAGCTTCTATCTGTATTAGAAGTCCTTATACCGAAAAATTCACCTTATTTATTGAATGACCCTCGTAGATTCATTAGCAAATATAAGCTAAAGATTATTGAAATCATCTACATAAGATAGAAGCCATCTCGACTTAATAAAATTAAATCCAGTTCAACTTCTTCTTCTACTTCTTCTTCTTCTTCTTCTTCTTCAGATGGGAAATGTGTGTGACAGTGCTGGGAGACTACGTTGAAAAATAAAAAAAGAGTAAGCTTCTATCTGTATTAGTAGTCTTTATACCGAAAAATTCACCTTATTTATTGAATGACCCTCGTATATTTTCTACCATCTGTTATGGATAAATTTCGCAGGGTAACATAGGCACGTAAAACCTTGTTGTAGAAGTCAGGTTAAAAGATACATTGCTCTAAAGTCAATACTGTAGAGAAGACATCACTCCATTTGCATTTTGATTAATTTTTGTTTTCAGCTCGGCTGATAAATAATAGAGGAATAAGCTAGTAACAAATTCGGTTCGTGTCTGCCGTTAAAATATAAACAACAGTTGAGTAGCACCTCGTAAATATAGTCTATACTAAAAAACAAAAATAAATAACGGAAGGTGTTTTCACTATTACCATTACAGGACAGGCGAATGGAGTTCGAATTACGGTAGAAAATATTTGTGTTCATTTCTCACTGATATTTTCGGTGAAGAAATATATTTCCTTCGATCTACAATATATTTCATCGATGAATAACATAAATATATCAGGATCATCTGTTTTCAATCGTCTGTGTGGGAGAAACTTGGGGCAGAAAGCCGAGACTTTGATATCTCTTCCTCATGATTCTTTCTGATAATTTGGCGGCGCCAATCATCTCTCCAAGCTCTTGACCGACATCCTAAGACCACGAAAAATGGTACGAGTCGCTTTGGTTTTGAATCTGATATTGTTGAATCTAGATCGGTTACCACCCAAAGCTATAGAAACCTGGTCTGTGCTGATATTTATCCCTAGCTGGGGGTGCAATCAAGAAATGGATTCACAGCTATCACAGTGGTATTAGCACGTAAGTGAATATAATTTGATCTTGGCTCTGCCGATTCCTCAATGCTAACCGGTATTCTTTACCCCATTTTGCCTCCACTAAATATATCACCAACCCGCGATTATGCTATACAGTTAATATAACAATATGTTCACACTTGATTAATGTTTTTTTTTATCATTTCACCCCAAGCAAAGTAATAAAGTCACTAAGATGCAAGGAGATACTAAGTGTGAGATAATATGAGAGAAATAACACTATTAAGAGGAGAGAGAGAGAGAGAGAGAGAGAGAGAGAGAGAGAGAGAGAGAGAGAGAGAGAGAGAGAGCAATAAAAGAACAAGAATTAAGAAGACAGCAGTTAAAGATTGACATTGCTCTTATGGCGATCATCATCACACTCACATACACCTGTACACATTCAAATTTTCAATAGCAATCATTCATTGGACAGGAATCAACGCTGCTATCTTATGCGACAATTTTGAAATCGCTATATTTTCATATAGTAGATTTTGTGCACTTTTGGGAGAATCGGCTCCCAGAACTCACCCCAAATTTCATGCACTGATTGGTCAGTATCGACCAATCAGATTCTTTGCTCGTTGAGAATGATTCTTCCCGCGCAGCACTCCTGATTCAATGATCACCTATAAAAGTAAGAGAAAAGAGGAGACACACCAGTGAGACTTCAGCTGCCACAGAAATCCACGACAGTTGAAGCTATGCGCTGATCTTCTCACTCAACTCACAAATTGCATATTCCTTTACACTTACATACTTTTCCCTCTTGCACAGAAAAACTGTTAAAACACATTTATAACAAACTAATAACTCTTTTTTTTCAGAGAGCATTAATAGACTTTGATAGTCAAATAGCGACAACTCTAGTCTTACTCATTGGATGCATTTTTATATACATTCTTTATTGTATGCATTGTTGAATACAATTTTTATATATAATGATACCTTTGCCTTGTCCTTTCTTCATATCAGTTTGGTTACCTAATCAAAATTAAATAAATGTGGTGGAAGTTCACCACACACTTTTTGAAGATCAATGTTAAATGCGAAGCAAGAATCCGAAAAAAAGCGTTCCACAAACGGGATTCCAACAGAAGAAACTGATACTGCGCTTACATTCATAAATTCTAGGTATCAAAAAGGTAAATTCCACATAACAATTACTATGAAATCATTTACAGAAAAGATACAGAGAATCTACCTTACAGCGGTGGGAAAGTGACTAAAGCCGCGATGCCAGGTCAGGACCAATAATATTGCAGATTCTTTTTTTTCGGATTTTATCAATAATCTCTGTATAACACGTGTAACAGGACCAGATTTGGCAGCAATACTCAAAGCAAAGAGGAATGGTAGATTTATAAATATGTAAAATAGATACTGGAGAGAAAAAATGTGTAACACGACAAAGTAAACCAGCTCTCCTACCTGATTCTTGTTTATTTATATATTGTACGCTAGAGATAGGGGCAGAAACGTAAACAGTAAAATATACCCTGCTATTTAATCCTTGCTGAGGGGGAGATAGGAAACGGATTCATTCATTTGCAAAAGTCGTTGGTGCGAGATTGAACAAGTCAGACTAACCAAGTTTTAGACGTCGGCTCGTCGATTCGGATTTGAACACCGACATCCGTTACACTATAACTCAGACATCTTTCTGCAACAAAGAAACTCTGTGCTTACCAAAATATTTATCACTTGAATTCTTGTATTTTCTGGGGACAAGAAAGCCGAGGGCTGTAGTTACTGGCTCACAAGTGAAAGTCAAAAAGAAGCCATATTTATAGATTTGACTTCGATGTTATTTTATTTCGTTTCCAGAATAGTTCCCGCTTTTAATACAGATTCAGTCAAAAGGGTCGTGTTTATTGCACTGTGTATATCCTGGATTGAAAAAGGAGGCGATAATCGAAAATGAATGGGGAAGTGTTAATATAGCGAGTAGAAGTTCCTGCTAGCCTCTGGGAAAAAAGAATTGGCTCCAATTTTCTGCTGAATGTTTTAGCAGCACTTTTGCTGCTTCTTTAATCTTCTTTCGGGAACAAATATTGATTATTGCATGAGCAAATATGAAAATACACATCCACTCACACATTATGAGTATCGGTAGAGACACGTATGCATCCCAGTATATTTTACTTTAATATTAACTAGGTGGAATATATAAAAGTGGATCATATCTATCTATCTATCTATCTATCTATCTCATTCTGTTTATCTATCTCGCTACCTAGCTAGCTAGGTATGTAATTAACTTGCAAGCTAACTACATAGATATTCCTTTCGTGTCTATATCTATCTATCTATCTATCTATCTATCTATCTATCAACTGAAATGATTATTATAAAGTCACACATTTTCGAGTACAACATTATTTAGCGAGTTCGTCCAAAAGAATATTGTGAAGTGTATCGACTTTTGTATTTGTAGAACCGGGGAATACACGTCTATATTTGCTATAATAATATAATACGTCGGTAAGTAAAGAATTATACGTACTTTCGCCATAACATATCTTCAGATTTGTCAGACTAACTTCTGATCATGCGCGATTATAGTTTGTACTATTGTGGTCATATAATCGGTTTTAATTCCAAGTACTTTCGACATAGCAAAATAACATCATCGGGGTGTTATTTTGAGACAGATATTGTAGTGTTTATAATGACACCAAAAGTCATGCACACGTGGAGGTACTGAAAAATATACGCTCTGAGATACTATTCAAAACCTGAACAAACACATTCATTTTCATGGAAGTCATTATTAATCAAATTGTGAAAGTTTCAGCTGCATATCTATCTATCTATCTATCTATCTATCTATCTAGGGATTTTCATATCTATCTATCTCAATATATTCGTATCTATCTATACATGTATCAACCTTTTCAATTCTATCTGTTATCCTTTTCAAATCTATCTATTTATCTATCTAACTCATCATGTTCATTATCTATCTATCTATCTATCTATCTATCTATCTATCTATCAAACGCATCATGCTCATTATCTATCTATCTATCTATCTATCTATCTATCTAACGCATCATGTTCATTATCTATCTATCTATCTATCAAACGCATCATGTTCATTATCTATCTATCTATCTATCTATCTATCTAACGCATCATGTTCATTATCTATCTATCTATCTATCTATCTAACGCATCATGTTCATTATCTATCTATCTATCTATCTATCAATCAAACGCATCATGTTCATTATCTATCTATCTATCTATCTATCAAACGCATCATGTTCATTATCTATCTATCTATCTATCAAACGCATCATGTTCATTATCTATCTATCTATCTATCTATCTATCTAACGCATTATCTTCATTATCTATCTATCTATCTATCTATCTATCAATCAAACGCATCATGTTCATTATCTAACTATCTATCTATCAAACGCA
This sequence comes from Acanthosepion esculentum, assembly GCA_964036315.1. Lineage (NCBI taxonomy): Eukaryota > Metazoa > Mollusca > Cephalopoda > Sepiida > Sepiidae > Acanthosepion > Acanthosepion esculentum. Next base: position 27,160,329 of record OZ038488.1, read on the forward strand.
TCATGTTCATTATCTATCTATCTATCTATCTAACGTATCATATTCATTATCTATCTATCTATCTATCTAACGTATCATATTCATTATCTATCTATCTATCTATCTAACGTATCATATTCATTATCTATCTATCTATCTATCTATCTATCTATCTATCTATCTATCTAACGCATCATATTCATTATCTATCTATCTATCTATCTAACGCATCATGTTCATTATCTATCTATCAAACCAGCTCAGTTAACGAGTATCAGTAACTTAGTGTACTGATTGACAAAAGCCTTTCTTTAAAATCTGCGATGCCCCTGTGTCAGCGTTATTTTTTCCGCCATGTTTTACCAGCGAACCGCTGTATCTTATTTCTCCATCTTTTGTCGGCAAGTTTCCTATACTATTTGCTATCCACTGGACGCCACAAAGCAACCTGTTGCTTAATTTACTATTATCAGATCTTGGCTTCGCAAACAAAATTTCAGAATGGGCTTAGGCGTCTGTTGTAGATCTTCCGATGGGCACGGAGACGCGCACAAGACAGGCATATATTTACGCAGCTGGTTGCAAGAGATCTGGTAAACGCAGACACCCCCGGCTTAACGGCATAACCTTTTGCTTTTTGTTCATGCGATACGTTTTCTGTACAAAATTGAGGGAGAAGAACTCATTTTTTGTTGTCTTGTGGATGAGATATTTGCCGGCGTTCCATTGACGTCTGTGTTTAAGAAACACTCGGGTAAAAACCAGTACTTAAAACGCTGACTTTCAACAAACTCTATTTACCTTGAAAGATTGGCGCTGTATGATCTCCGAAAATAATGCCTTCTCGTCCTGGATAGCTGAGCCTAGTAATTATTGATAAAAGTGTGTTATTTAGAGAGTGAGTTAATCTGACATCTGGGATGTGTGGCTGAGGTAATGGATGGCGACATGGAATGATTAATCGGCGACCCGAGTTAGTTTCATTCACTTAAGTACAATACACATGTGAACTGTAGGAATCAATCAAACCCAACTATGGGTTAAATAGTAGAAATTTTATCTGGACAAATATTTATTAATATAAAAAGATTAATAATGCAATAATCTATGGAATAAAAAAATTGTGATTACAATCCAAAGAATGTTTCGGTTTCAAATAACCCACAGAATGTTGATAATTATTTATATGATTCATATTGTTCAGACTATTGTCCACATCTTTACTGTCCTATTCACGACGTTTCGATCGTTGTACGCTCCTGCCTTCTTCGGGTTATTGGAATTTCGAACGCAACCCTTTATTTCGTTCACTGGGGTAAATTGTTCTAGTTCCACATGCTATGCCTCTTCTGGATATCTCGGTTATCACGCTTTAACTCAACTCTCCAAATTTTATTCACCAACTTCTTTCACCACTGAAATTCCAATCACCTGAAGAAGGCAGGCAATAGACTCTTAGCAAATGCAGTGATATGACCTTTTGCTACAGTCAGTGCATATCTGCATCTTTGCTATTTTATACCACGTGCGTGCTCACGTTTGGATATAGCATTTCTACCGATCTATATAGAAGTACAGGTTATTTTGTGATACTATAGTGACCGGTACCTTATTTATTTAATGCCCCAACAAACAATGCGAGCGACTGGAAAACATGGGTTTCAAACATTACGCATCTATGGACAGGCAAGCACCACCGGAAGATAATAATGTGACATAGTTTTTTTTATGTTATCTAAAACTAGAAAGCTTCACCCTCTCGTTATCGCTTCGTAAAATAATATATATTCAGTACTTTAAATATTGGAAACAAACATTTTAAATGGGCATTTCATTCGGAAATTGTTTGTAAACATGAAAGAAAACCTTTGTAATTAAGTAGAATTTTAGCCATTTTTAAACAAATGAAATGTGGAGAAAGTGAATAACATTTACCAGGTGTTGACAGAAATAAATTACATATATTTGCATAAATTAAAAAACATAATAATGAAAAGATTGAAATCAAAATGAAGTTTTTGTCTAAAGTAATTCTTACTGTAATGCAACAGGATAAACTACATTTTTTTTAGCAAGTATGAATAAATTCCTTCTGTTTCTAACTCTCGAACAGTTATAATTCAAAAATACGCTTTCAAGTAGGCGCCCGAGGGGGTCGTCAGTGATGATTTGACTTGGTTCATCAGGTAGTCTCTGGTCTTTCAAAATCATACTCCCCATCACCAAATCGACCCAATCAGGGGAGATCAAACCCTGATTCCCCCTCACAGTGAAACGCTAACAACTACTCTGACCTTTTGAAAGAATTAGACGAAGAAAGACCACGTATTCCGCACATCCGATTGGATGTTTGTACAACCAATCAGCTGCGCGAACTATCTTTTAAATGGCCCGCAGTGGGGACTGGCTTCTTTTCTTTTGGTGGATAGCAGTTTCAATGGATAACCGAGGAGGTAATCTTAATATTCCTAAGTTTAATCCCTTCCCTAAGTATTGTATCGTTAAAATATTTGCCGTTTGTAATTTATTTGTGCAACATATAATTAACCATGAGAAAATCAGGCTTGCATAAGGTGGAGTCCAATAACTTTCGTTGACTGACCTTGCTATTTATTAATAGTCATTACAAAACTTACTCTAGGATGAAATTGCAATCGTTTAAAATCAAATGGCATATCTGTTACCACCAATGAAATATTGGCATCAGTACAGTATCTCCCTTTCCTTGACCTGTTATAATAAGAACTTCCAATAAGTGAGGTAACATTTTCTTCACAGTAATTTGTGTAACATTACATAACTTTGGAGGATCAAGATTTCTTAGCAGAATTAATGGTACTCCTTGTTTTAATATCAACTTGTATGATTGCATTCCTAGAGAACAAAGAATTCAAAAATTCAATAGGGAAACTAAATGCTTCGTCTGGATTCACAGTTGTATCATTGGATAGGTATGTCCTTTCCTCTGTTGGGGATATCTTGCAGAATCTTCTGATTGGTCATCTGTACTGTTTCATGTCTGGGAGCCAAAATAGGTCTTTCACAAAACCAATTTTGTATTCTGAAATGTATCTGCTATATTGGGGTATACTTTAAAAATGAATTCCTCAAGTTTCTCGAGCAAAGTGCCAAAACCTTCAGGAAAGCTGATTTGTCCACCTTGATCATATGAAATTTCTCCATTTCCAATTTTTAAAAGGTGGTCAATATCAAGGCTATGACTAGCTCGAACCGGCTAAGACCAGCTATGACTATTTTAGACAAGCGGCTTCCTACACGGGTCCCTACACAAGAGTGCGCTCAGGGGCGCCTCCGTCAAAGGACAGAATAGCAACTGAGGAAAATTATACTGAGAGGTACCTTGTCCTGAGGAACAGCTGACCGAGGCCGCTCCCTCTCATTGCACCAGAGACAGATATCGGTGCTCGCACCGAGGATAGCGCAACCGACGGTTGCGGGGGCTGTGGGCCATTTCTGTTTGTAGTTCGGGTGTAAGCGTTAGGTTCCCCAATACGAGTTGTGACACAAGGCCAGATTTTGACCCTGTGTCACAAGTCGTTTTATTGGGGAAACAAAGTAAATACCTAGTGTGTAAACTGCTCTCTTGATTATATTGTACACATTGATACTTATCGGGCTAGGGATCCGTCCAGCGCAGGTAGTATCACGGCTGTGACAAGCATGGGCCGGCTCTGACTTGTTTGGACAAGCTATGACCAGCTAATGCCAGCGCCCCGAGTGAAGGCACCCGGGTCCCCACGTTAAAAACTGACCTTGTGTCACAGCCTGATGCAGTGGGGAGTGGGTCAAGTATATACCTGCTCTATCGAATATTTTGTAACACATTATTTATCATCTCTGTTTTGGGGCAGCGTACTCTCAGTGGCGACTCCCTCAAAGGACAGTCGCAATTGAGGAAAATTATACTGAGGGGTGCCCAGCCCTGGGGAACAGCTGCCCGAGATTTGTGACCTTTCATTGCACCAGAGAGAAGGATCGGAACTTATAACGAGGCCAGACTCCACCAACGGTTGCGCAGGATGCGGACAATTTTTGTTCCAAGACTCGGTATACGCGCTTGAATACCCACCTTAAACACTGACTTTGTGTCACAACTCATCTTAGTGGAGAGTCAAAGTATATACCTAGTGTGCAATTCACTTTCTCGAGTGGTTTGTAACACATTATTTATCGTCTCTCAGTTGCGTCTCTGTCTTTGGGCAGAGTGCGCTCAGGGGTGGCTCCCTCAAAGGACAGTCGCAACTGAGGAAAATTATACAGAGAAGTGGCCAGCCCTGGGAAACAGCTGCCCGAGGCCGCGCCTTCTCATTGCATCAGTGAGAGAGATATGTGTTCGCACCGAGGCCAGCCCAAGCATGTGGGCAATTCTTTCTTCTTAGACCGGGTGTATGCACTCAGGTCCCAAAAATAAAAACTAACCTTGTGTCACAACTTGTCTTAGTAGGGAGATAGATTATATATTTAGTGTGTAAATTGCCTTCTCGAGTAGTTTGTAACACATTATTTTTCATCTCTCAGTTGCATCTCTGTCTTTGGTCACAGTGCGCTCAGGGGCGGTAACTGACCCGGTGTCGTTACACCTGTTAGGGGCACAGCTCTGGGCAAATAGTTAACCCACAAAGTGGGGTCAAAACACTACGAAAGTATAAATATAGATAATTATATGAAATATACCAGTAATAAAATTTTGGAATATACAAATATTATCATTAAATATTTTTTGAAAAAAATATTAATATATTTTCTATTCGTACGACCCTATCTTAAAATTCTTGTCTGTGTTAAAGAACCTATTGAGGTGGATGTGACTTAAAACAAAATAAATCAAAGCAGATAGTTAACAGCTGAGCCGAGATGTGAAGTGGTTAAGATTGTAATGTTCGGGGAAACGTCATATCGAGAGTCCGTTCCATAAATTAAAGGCTTTTGAGAAGGAGGTGTATGAATAAAACCTCCTTCTCATATATGGATTACTGGGGGAAAGTATTGGTTGGCCAATGTGTACATGGCATGACAGGTCTTAGATGTAAATGTCTGAACTGATGGAACTGCGTAATTTAGTTCTTTATACTATTTTTCTTTGAAATAGCGATAGAATTGAGAGAGGCAAGCGATGCTGAATCTATTGGAGTGGGCTTGTAGGCTTGAAGTCTGAAGAATCCATTTGTCAGGTCAGAAGTAGGACTTTTCCCCCGAACCAATTCACATAAATATTTTCGTATTTGATCTTTATGTTTGTCATCGTGCATATTTTCTTGCCTTTCCTTGAACTACCTGAGCTACTCAAAAGCATTTGATTTCTTTTACAGTATGTTCGTTATAAGTCCTTTTAATAGGAGTAAATTTGCATTGTAAGTTCTTAAATATTCTCACAATTCATGATGCTAATTCTCAAATCCAGTTTAATTTAGCTTGATTTCCGCCAACAGTATAACAGGAACACTTAAAACTTCCACTACTGCTTAACCCCGAATCACTCATCTTGTCTGTATATTAAAAAAGGCGGAAGTTGGAATATGTTCTAAGATGCTAGGATAGATATGATAGCTTGCTTCATTACCACAGCGACACACTACAGCAAATCGAGTAATTGCGTTTGCTGAGTTCGTATAAATCTAGACATTCTATCAGGCATTCTTTCATTTATTTTCTGTAAGCTATGTCATTTTAAGAGGGCTAACGTTACATTGCACACTTATAAATCTTCCCAGAAAAAAATGACGTTAATCTAAATTTCCAGTTTGCTCTAACTATTTCCCGCCAAATGTATAACAGAATTACGTAAAACTTTCCTCCCCTATTCAGCAACAAATATTTCAAGGCTTGTAATGTTTAACTGATTCGTTACTTCAGCGATACTGTGCAGTCATTCCAGGAATTAAAGTTTCAGAACTTCGTCTAACTTTAGATATTTTATCATGACAGATAATAGATGACATTTGCAGCTAGTAACAGCCGTTATTAATTCCGTGAGGTGTGAGGTGGCGAAATCGCCGACAGAAGCTGCGTCCGGACACTTCCTATGACTGGCATTGGGAAATAGATGGATTAATATATAGCAACACGCTTCCAGCATCATTATATTTGACACTTCAATTCCTAAATACTTTATTTTATTATCAAGGCGGTCAACGTCAAGTAATCCTATTTGACAGGAAAAACGTAGCATGCTAACCCAGATCACCGAAATGCTATCGTAAAAATTCCTTAATCCTTTTAAGTGATGCCAGCAATTAAGCCATATCCAAAAGAAAGGGCACACAGAGCGTACGTTAATATTTTCTTAAACATATATATTAACTTCTCAAAATAAAACTGATGATATATTATATGCACTTTAAAATCATATTAACAGATTAGATGTAATAATAATAATAATAATAATAATAATAATAATATCATTAATCAAAGAACATGAGACAATTGACCATCTTGTATCATGTTGCACGGTATTGGCATTCAGTGAATATAAAACACGGCATGAGGGAGTGGGCCTAATATCTGCACTGGAATATCTACGACTTCTACAGGAAGGAAATTAAAAGAAATTGGTATGAACACCACCCAGACCCGGTTACGGAGCTAGGACCTGTAACAATTTTGTGGGACTATACAATACACAAAGACAGAACAATCAAAGCTAATCGCTGATCTATTAGAGATCGATAAAAAAAACTTGCCTCCTTATTGATATGGCAGGTCCTGCAGACTGCAATGTATCTTTGAAGTTCTTAAAAAGCTATCAAAATATAACGATCTTGAAAACGAAATCACAAAAATGTGGCAGATGAGATCACCAACAATTCCTCTTGTAGTTAGAGCCCTCGGATTGATTGGAAAAGATCCCAATAGATCCATTGAAGGTCTTCCTGGTAGCTCAGGTCTTAAAGAAAGACAAACTATTGTTCTCACTAATACAACACACGCCTTACGAAGGATTTTGTCTTTGTGATATATGTATGTGTTTTTTTTTAATTGCTCAGTGGACAATGTCAAGATGCCATTTCTGACTTCAGTTCTCTGTTCGGGATACGGAAAGAAATGTCTACACACAAGACAGCAAAGGAAATAATAATAATAATAATGATAATAATAATAATAATATCATTATTAATAATAATAATAAAAGCGTATTCTGCAAAATAAGCAAAAATCCCCTTGTGTATTTCTGAAGTATAACATATTTGAGGCAAGCAATCATTGTAAGTAAAATGCTCAATAATAAGAAATAATAAAACATATTATTTATTATTAATAAATAATTAAATATATCTAACAAATATATATATATATATATATATATATATATATATGGTGAATAATATATAAAAACTTAAATTGAATCTATTAACATTAACACACATATATACCTACATACAGACATATATATATATATATATATATATATATATATATATATATATATATATATATATATATATATATGTGTGTGTGTGTAAATATATATAACGGACATATATTAGTGGTGTTAATGAAACTGTACCCGGTGTAATAAGTCAAGACTACAATAAGGTAATAAATATACATATGATCCTTCTCCGATAGCATGACGCGGAGTTTCATGCACAACACAATCTTCAGGTGCTGAGTATATATATATATATATATATATATATATATATATATATATATATATATATGTCTGTATATAAGTATGTATATATGTGTGTGTGCGTGTTAATGTTAATAGATTCAATTTTACGTATGAGCAGAAACCAGCCTCGAAGTTTTAATTCGTGATGATAAATTTAAAATTATCTAAATTTATAGATTTTACGATATATATATATATATGCATCCCGTCGGATCATTGACTTGCGGACCCATTCAAATACTCCCACATTGTGTCGAATGGTTTCGCAAGTCGCCATGATAGGGCGCCAACAAATTTTATTTCATGCGGCACAACGAGGTGTACGACATTCTCGAGACGCTTGACGCTTGCCCATACAAAGATCATCTCCCACAATCTGTAGAATCCGTTCTTCGTAGTCAGTCATCCAGGTTTAAGATGATAGCAGAAACCATAGAAGGGGATATAAGTATATCAATCAACTGAGACTCAGTTCTAAGCGGTAATTTAGGCAGGGATACTCCCTATGAGTCAAGAGTAAGAGTTAAACAAGAATTTACGGGTGAAACATTGAGCTTTATCAGCAGATGGATTTTAACACCTAAAATCGATTGAAGGAATGGAGAACTTTACTTATTAAATACACTGTTACAGAACCACCAGTTATCACGCTAGCCAATGTTTTTAATTATTTGATTGAAATTTAATCCCAGTTAAATGCAGGTTATCGATGATTTTGTTGAATATAGTGCTCAATGTACTGAGATACAAAAACATATAAAGTCATATAGAAAGCTGTCTTTGTAAAATGGAGGACATGATGGAATAACAAGTGCTTTAAGAGAAAACGGATATTGTGACACCAAAATCGGAAGACACATTAACATAGCGAAGTTTGCCTTCCAAGAAAAGTATTCCGAAACAGGAATAATTTTGTTAGAAACAAAGACAAGTGTATTTAACTGATATGCGACATCAGTCCTTCCATATGACAGTGGACGCTGGACAATCTCCTCACGAGATCAAGAAGAGGCTTGAAGCTACATAAATGTGGTTCTACAGTAGGATGCTGAGGATACCCTCTACTGAACGTATCAGCAACGACGAAGCTTTAGAGACAATGGAAACATAAAGGACACCTATACTTAACATAACGAGACAGCCGGCATTTCGATTGAACCGATCGTTAGACTGTTAAAATGCTGCTTATATTTCAAGGACACATGGCACAGTGGATAAAGGCGTTGGTTAGATCCGGTGTAAAAGAGTGTGAGTTCAATACCCGGTTATGTCAGTAGAGAATTGGGAAAGGGGAATTAACAGAAGATAACTGATAACTGACATCCATTAAACATGTCACGTGAAACTAGAACAGTCTACACCAGTGAGCAAATTAAAGGGTTCAGTTCAACATTCCAATCACCTGAGGAAGGCAGGAGCGTACAACGGCCGAAACGTTGCAATAAATATAGCGACAAAGATGAGGACAATAGTCTGAATAATGTAAATAGCGTTAAAATGCTTTTTTGACCTAAAAACATAAACAATGTAAATTATGTAGCCACTCGCATTCGAGAATGTCAGTCTACTAGGGTGGCTAGATAATCCCCATTGCAGGCGCCTGCTCAGGTACTTTTTTTCAACAGCCACAGAACACACCTGTGGATTTTATTGCAACTATGCTGAGCGGACCTTACTTACAGTTTCTGGGAGAGAGAGTGCTATCTAGCTTGATCAAATGTCTGAACAAGGCTAGCACGCTCAAAGCTTCGGTCACGATGACTTGTTACTTCATGCTAGCACAACCACCGACAGCTCCCAAGGGTTTCGTTTAACCAATTTCCCCTAGAAGTGGGCACATGATCAAGTAAATAAAACGTTCGCTTTCTGAGCATGAGACCCGAGTTCGAATCTCACCTTAGTTAAATTGTCAGGTAAGTTATTTCTTGCCGTTATCAGCCTGTATAAGGTGATCCTAGCGTACGGCATATTTGGAAATTGTCTGAAAACCATACCATTTTTGGTCCTAAAACGGTAATATTGCACAATATACAAATATATATAGAGAGAAAATAAGATTTGACAAACCAGCCATAATTAAAATTTATCTGAATATTTATCCGACATTAGCCTTTTCCTTCAGGCATCCAGGTTCCTAATCTCATTGTGAGAAGTCAAATCGTCATGTTCCAGCCTTGGCAGATTTCAAATTCTTTAACTCGGCTTTATCGGCGATTATATATGCTCTACTACGCAACCAATTTTCCACAAACGAAATGTCGCAAGCCTTTACATAAAACTATCGCTATTTCCATGGCATATGTTCTGACGAGCACCACTTAATAATTCCATTAGTTCTCACCTTCACATCTAAACATATTTGTTTGGATTTAAATAACCTGCAAAAGGTTGATAAACCGTAGAAAACGGATCAATTGAACAACATTCTTCCCTTCGTAAGTTTAAGTAACATTTGTTTCCTTATTGTCGTTCCCAGGCACTGTTTCTCTCCACTCACCTTGCGTTCAGGAAGTTTCATATTCTCTAACGGGATGCTTCCACGATCATTATAGTTTTAAAATGTTCAAGTATAGCGTCAACTTTCATTTCACCCTCTAGGTGTTTACTCATTCCCCGGCGAGAATGAGATGTGACACAAGGTCTTTTTAAAGTGGGGACCCGAGCGCGTGCACCCGGGCGGGGACAAGAATTCCCCACAGGCCCCATACGGCCGTCCCAGGACATTCATCGAGTTGCCTTGTACAATCATTCTAGAAATAATCCCACTTTTCTCATTATATATAAAAGTAATTTCGACTGATGAGTTTTCATTAAACTTACTCGTTGCAAACAAATTCGGTCCACGGTATTCTCAGCATCCTTCTGTAGAACTACATCTGAAAAAACGTCTACCCACCCTCGTGGGTGATGGATTATGTTCTACTCTACATCCCCTTTCCGACAGATGTCTCTCCCTGCACCTTTGCTTTTTTTTCCATGGCAAATGTTCTGACGAGCTCCGTTGATTAATTCAACTAGTCATTACCTTCACAGATTTGTCCATGCCAAATAGACTAGGACGAGGTCTCGCCATTACCTATATATTCCATTAGTATTGGAATATATAGGCAATGTGGATTAGACTCCCGAATAGATGCGTTTCTGATCAATAACATTTTAACTTCTTCAAGTCTAAGATTAATCATTGTCCATCCTACATATCCTCTTAATCTACTCTTCTTACTTCTTCCTCTTAATTTCATACAACAAACTCATTCTGCAACGCACACTTTTCAGTGCATCTTGGGTCTTGGCTGCTTAGATCTTCTTCTATGTACCGCGTGCTTTCAAAACTTTAGCCAATATGGCTCTCAACAACTAACTATTCCTCGTGGCCCTTAACAGCGTTTCTCCCATTGCCAAGATTCCCAGACCCTGTTCCACTATCCATTCACTCAAGCTTGTCAGCTAAATATGCCGCTCCGTTACCGTATATCGCTTGCCCTAGATATCCCCCGTGAGAGATGTTCTCCAAGTCCAATTTCTTCGTTATGTGTCTAAGAACTTTTCGCGGTCAATATCTGGGTATAAGTTTTGCTTTGTTGCCGTATTTCTTTAAAATCTACTCGTTAGTTACTTGCTCCGTCCATGGAATTCTCGATATCCCTATGCAGAACCACATTTCACTTGCCTCTTCATTAGTGTTAAGATTGTCCAGCATTCACTCAAACCTAACGGGACTGATATCACATCACAATTCAGTTCTGTTATCAATAAATTAAAAAAAAATGTGCTAGTCCGAAAACGTAAAATTGTAATTTCACATAATAAACTTTATTTATGATATTCGTTCGGCATTGTATGCCTCATATCTCATAATGAGGAAACGCTGCATAGTTTAAACCCTTGTCGATTTTCGACTTTATATTCACGAGTTCGTCGAGGCCCTTTTGGTTTCTCCTTAAGGATTTCTCCATTCGCTATCTTGATATCCTTCCTACCGTCGGCGTTTAACCTTAAATGCAGATCGAAGGTAGCTCCCCCGAGTCTATTGGATAGGGTTTGAGCGCGCTTCTCTCCAGTGAAACATTTTAACGAAATGTCGATATCAGCCTTGGCCAGAAATAATTATATAACTCCAGTAGAATGTAGCATTAAATAATTTCAAGGAATCCACTGTAGGCTTCTCTAGTAATAATATTACCGAATGAATAGAACCGTTCCCCAATTCATGATTGTTTTCCGTTTCAACAACCTGTTCGCTAAAGGAGCTGGTCTCTGAGTACAAAGAACTCAATAGTAAGTTCATGCATGTTACGCGTACAATGATTTTATGTCAACCAATTAATCCAGATTAATATCAATTTAAAAATCAGTTTTATATTCTCTACATTACTTAAGTTTGCATAATGGAAATGCAGTGCAAGTCATTTTTGGTTGCATTATTATTATATCTTTAAGAAAGCAGGGATAGTCGTAAGTCTATGTAGTTAAACAGACGTTAGTTGAGGAGTGCTTGTATACTGCAATTGAATTTTCAGGTACGGTGCAGTAATGGATAGCGGCTCAGATTGAGTTAATCGGAGAGCCGAGTTCGAATTGCAGTCGAATCCATAACATTCATTTACGTGCTAATACCCTTTTGAAAGGTATGAATCATCTTCTCCACCCAGCTATGGGTAAATAGCAGGGCAGACCGGGTTATATAGCTTTGGATGGCAACTGGTCTACCGCGGGAAAAATCTGTCTCGTCTGTCATATATCGAAAGATAAGCGTGTATTATGCATGACACATAACTGACTATTTCTCATTGCAAATATAACATGCAAATTATTAATCGGAGATACTAAAATCAAACAAGTACATAAAATGTAAATACATAGGAGGTGTTCTAACGGAGGATAAAAAGTGTGATAGTGATATCCGAACACGCATTCGGATAGTAAAAGATGCATTCCAAAAGCTAAGCAGAGTATTAAGAGACAAGAAAACTTTGTTAGGAACAAACAAAAAATAACTGAACTGTTACCTGAGAGCAGCCCTTCTAGTTGACTGAATGCTGGGCAATAAACTCAGATCAAACCACAGACAATATCTTCCAACTTGAAATCTCGTCTTGGTCATGGATACATGACTGTTGATTCCAACGGTTGGAACCCTCCTCTATGACCATTGAGTTTTAAGCAACAGTTTGTAAAAACCAAGTACGCCGAGCAGACTGTGTAGAAAAAAACAAAGCTTTCACCATTAAGAAGTAATGTTCTATCTCGTAGCGATGATACACGTAGATATTTATCAAACGTTCGCTAAATAGGAGATTTGGGGGTGATGTTGGCCTGGGAATATGATTCCAATGTGAAACACCGTTCAAAATTGCTTTGAAACCATATTCGGGTTGACCCAAGCATTGTGAATGACATTTGCTAAAGGAGACAGTTGGAAATCCAACGATGATTGCGCTTGTTCAAAATTTCCGAGTCCTTGTGACAAAGATTCTGTGCCTCCTAGCCTTGTTTAACTTGTGACCACAACACATTATGTGCCCTCTACTAGACACTTTAACTAATATCCGATAAGAATAGTTGCATTATAAAATACAATTTGGCTCTGAGGTAGGTGGATAAAGGGAAATTTATCTTATCACGGGTCTGCAATAGGGATTATATTTCTACTCTCTATTGCAGGTGTACACGGAAACAAGATGATTCTTCTTCTTTTATTTCCTTTAATTTATGGCGTGTACATATTTCTTCCCGAGTCCCGACAAGAGACCTAAGGTTAGAAATGACATCATGCCACTTTCCACTGACAAAATACAATAAAAAAACAAAAAACAATATATATATATATATATATATATATTTGTGTATTTAGGCAGCAATCCTTCTTTGAAGCACATTTCATTAAAAACGACTGACAAAAAAACTAAATAAAAGAACCTTGTCAGTCGTTTTTAATGAAATATATATATATATATATATATATATATATATATATATATATATATATATATATATATATTACATAGATATAGCCCTTCGTAAGGTGTGGACAGTACTAGTAAGAACAATTTCTTGTATTTCTTTAAGGCATGGGCTTCCAGGAATCCCTTCACTTAGCTTACCAATGTGAGGGTTGCAAATACAACAGGGATAGTTGATGTTTCCATGTGCCACATTTTTTAAATATCGATTCCAAGGTCCTTGTATTTTGATAGCTTTTTGAAGATTATTATTATTATTATTATTATTATTATTATTATTATTATAAGTTAGCGTGTAGATAAGTACGTCCATACTGTGAATTGCGACGTACATGTCGACCTGGCGTACAAGTCGATCTCAATATCTTTAGCTCAAAATTCTGATTTCGGTTTATACCTACCGTAGGCTACCACTGGTCCAAAATTTTGGTCTGTCGCTAAATGAAGTTAGACTACATTATACGATAACCTGTGTCGAAATTGCATAAGGTCACACCACTTACCTGTATAGTGAGACATTATCAGTAATATCTTTCTGTATGCGTTGCATAGCAAAAAACTTACGGCACACATCGTCATAATTTGGCGAACATTTAAAATTCGTCAGGTCTTCTGATGAACACATTAAAATCAACCTCAACTCTTATAAAATATTAATACCGTAGATTACACATCACATCAGGTAGTTTTTTGATAGTACTATTACGTATCGAATGTTATTGTAAAACAAAGTATCACTCATCCCCGTCCTGGGTATGACGATAAACTACATCCGCGTCCCGGGTAAAACGATAAATTACATCCAACAGCAAGGCCTCTGATCAGGAGATTTTGAGGAGTGTGGAACCACCTGTTAATTGTTGATGTTCCCAGTTCCATCCTGACACGATCTGGTAGCACCTGTTAGGGTCCCAGCTATGGGCAAATAGTTAACCCTCAAATTGGGGTCAAAACATTATGAAAGTGCAAAAATAGGTCTTAATACCAGAAATAATTGTAAAACATTATTACCGGCAATAAACATTTGAAAAAAAAATTTTAAAAGCAATACATTTTTTAAAATAAAATATTACCAGCAATACATTTTTTGAAAAAAAATATTACCAGCATTACATTTTGGGGAAAAAAAATTACCGGCAATACATTTTTTGATTAAAAATAAATACCAGCAATATAGTTTTGAAAAAAAAAATCTTACTAGATATGCAGTTTTTGAAAAAATATTGCCAGCGATATATTTCTGAAGGAAAAATATTACCAGAAATAGATTTTTGAAAAACAAAATATTACCAGCAATAACAATTTTGTCAGTATTAAATAACCCATTGAGATTTATATACCGTAAAATAAATCAAACCTATCACTCATTCGCCATTTGCATCAGCTGTTGGACGCGATGTACGCTACAGCGTTAATAGAATACTGAATTTGTGTTGAAATCTGATTATTTTATATTCACTTCTGTGTTAATATGCCAATATATTTCCCCAAAACAAGTTTTAGTGGGGCTGCTAGATGTACGGTAAATGGTGTACAGTAATTGTTAGAAATGCTGTCCCACTTGTTTACAACTCGGTGGTAAAGAGTTGCAATTTATACCCGCCATATAAGTCGACCCCTAGTTTTGGAAATATATTTTTAGACTTGAAACTTTTACAATAATCAAATGAGGAAGTGACTTAATCTAGTGATTTTCCAAGCTATGCTTGGATGTGGCACAAGGCCGAATGTAAGGGGCATCCAGTGAGGATCGAATTCACTGCTCAGTCATAATTGTTCTAGCGAGACAAGCTTGCTAACCATTACACCAACTCGAGGTACCCAAGGAAGTGACATAATCTATATTAAAAGGACTGGTCATTAATGTCAGAATGAACTGGAAAAAAATCATTTTTAACGCTGAGGAAATCTCAGCTGATTCTAGAAACAGGCTGATACGCTATTGCAGTTTTTCCCAACTTGTTTAAGCAACGGCACACCTAGGAGCAAATGACAATATCACGGCTCACTTAGCAAGACTTTTAAAGGGTATACATTTAAATGTTATGAAATAAAATACAGACACGCATATTAACGTACCTTATTTCAATGTTCCCATCCAACTATTTTTGCAGTTTATTTAGTGTTAAATCTTTGCCTGGTGTTTTTCGCGATTTCTGCAATGTTTGGTCGAATCTGCAGTAAGCAGACCCACATTTCTTCTTCAGTTGAGTGTAGTCATTTTCACTCCTTATTTTGGTGTTATTTAGGGTTGAGAAGCCAAATTCACATAAATAAGTTGTAGAAAATTGCAATAAATCTGATAAAACCTTTTTAGTTAATGTAAGATAAAAAGATCAATACATATTCATTTATTCAAATACTAACGCCCTGCCATTACTACTTACAAACAAACATATATTTATATGAAGTGAGAATATTTCGCGGCACACGTAAGAACCACTGATTAGTAACGTCAGTTCGCTGGTGGATGCGGGGCGCCTTTCGTTTCGCGTGAGTGTTTTCGTATTTGTTGCTTGTGTTTGAATGAGTGTGTGTCAGTCTGTGTGCTTGAGATGAATGGATGTTTTATACTCTTATAGACCAGCATTGATTTCGGCCAGTGAACTGATATTTCTGCCACATTCAGTGATTGTGAAGGGTTTTATTACTAATATTATTTTATTTAGTTTCTTGTATATAGTGTTATATTCATATTGTAATTACTAATTGGGGCTAGATTTTGGAATTGTTATTTTATCCCCTACCCCCACAGACAACGAATTGTAATATGGGGACTAATTAGTACTTTCATAGAGACAGTGATATATTATGGTGGATTTAGTAAGAAAGGTACGTATGAATGTATAAGGAATATTGTTCGTACGATTGGGTGCGTGTTTGCGGCTAGCTTAGTTATAGTTAAGGCAGAAGAAGACAGTTCTTTCCCTTATCCCCCCTTCGACCTTGTGCCACATTTCTGTGTATTAAACAGAATAAATATCACTTAAGAACCACTGCGCTAATTGATATTCTAAAATGTTAATTTATAAACAGACTGATGTATACAAAATCAGATCTAATAGCACAGTTTCCAAAACCTCCCGTATTCGACACATCTGTTTTTAATTGAAGGAATCTCTGGCATTATACATTTCAAGCCTAACAAGTTGTCAGTATACGTAATTATCTTCAAATAAAATGAATTTGCATCTTTAATTCTATTTCCAGATTTTTAATATTGCAAATACCATGACAGTTCTTACTTTGAAAAAATGTACTCAATTAGCGTAAAGTTCATGCGTTATTTGAGACGTCAGACTTAATAGTAGATACTTGAAGTCAAAGTATATTTTAATTTCTTTCTTATTCACTCATTTATTTAATTAACGTGGATAATTTCTGCTGTTAGACACGCAGGCATGTACACATTAGAATAGTGAAACGTCAAGACGGCAATAAATAAGAAAGAGGAAATGATAAAAGAGGGCTCAAAACAGATTGATTCGTCTGTCCATTCGAAATGAAAATCACACAAAGCCAATTTTGAAGTGTGA
This sequence comes from Acanthosepion esculentum, assembly GCA_964036315.1. NCBI lineage: Eukaryota > Metazoa > Mollusca > Cephalopoda > Sepiida > Sepiidae > Acanthosepion > Acanthosepion esculentum. The sequence goes on from OZ038488.1 coordinate 27,177,443, forward strand.
GACGACGCGTCAATGTACTATCATTAGGGCTTACAATGTTGAAATAACATCTGGTTTTATTCTGTTTTTACATTGAAAACATTTTGGGTGCCTGCAAAATTTAATAGCGCTATTGCAAAAACATATTGAAAGCAAGATAATGGGATAACGAATAACAGGAATAATGAAGAGAAAATGTTATACCATGAAACAATTGCTTCTTCTGCTACTAGTACAGCCTCGCTATCAATCTTACCTCCCTCCACCTCCGTTTCTCTTTCTTATTAGAGCTTAAAGAAGTAAAGCTTTGTTTCATTCATTTTCGTGGCTTAGTATCTGCGAGTTGAAGCTTGTCCTGCGTATTGTAGATAAGATGAAAACTAAGCAAATAACTGGGCAGTACTTACAAAGGGGCAAGACAATATTCTACAGAGGGCGAGCGGAACGGGAATCCTCTACAAGGTAGATTAAATAAAAGTTGCGGTTCCAAATTCCCTGAAGAAAGCCGGAGAGCACAATGGCTTGACAACAAAGATGAAGACATTATTCAGGCTGTAAATAATGTATAAAATGGTAACTCCTCATAGCAAAGACTCGGACAGATATTCTTTATGGTATGTTTCTTGCATCAATGTCACCTTGGTTACGGTGTTCGCCCTTCTTGTTTATAATTCTCTCTTCACTTTATCTTTCCCAGATAAAACAACTAAGACAGACATTACGTATAATCTGCGATTAGACAAAGTTGATAATCACACTGTCTAGACACCGTATTGTGCGCTTATAGAATTATTTACTATGTGATAGTACGAGATTTAGCCGCTCTAGTAAAAAGTGTTGATAAAATTAACACACCACAAACACACACGCACATATATATATATATATATATATATATATATATATATATATATATATGAAGGCAACACATAGCTACTCTGTAAATAAAAGTACACAGCACCTAGATCATTTTGATTATAATTTTCCTAGTACCACCTTGGTCTAAGTACTAAGTTAAATGTTAGTGATCAAATTAGAACCAGTAATTCAACTGAAACAAAAAGTACCATGGAATGATATTTAGTTCTCTTAAGGTCTTTTTTCTTTCTTTCTTTAATTTTCCCCCTTTAATTACATCTTGTTAATCTATTGTTCTTAACATCGCTCATTGATAATTTTTCTTATCAACTTCTTTGTTTTATACTGGCGACGATAATTTTTCTGAGGAAGTGTCGGCCCAATGGCGCCATATACCTCCGTTTTTTCTAAAACGAGATACTTTGGTTTCTATTTTAACAATAATATAGGAAATATGATCCTTATATTTAAATCAATTATATATATATATATACATATATATATATATATATATATATATATATATATATGGGACAACGATATATAAACGTGTGTGTCTATATATGTAAAGATGCTACGTAGACGTCTAAAGAATACGACCAGTAAGATAACCTTCTCAAACATGTAAGACATTCAATACTGTTCCGCTATGTCAGTTTTTATGAGATGGACGTGTGGTTAGTGTATTGGCTATGGCGATTTTCTAAGCGTAACTAAGATGTGGCACAAGGCCGGAAGTATGAGGCACTCAGTGAACACTGAACTCATTCAGTCAGTTGTATGCCATGCTTGATACACGGATAGGCGATCATGAGACTTTCGATACATGACTGACGAGGCAGTTTTTTTCTGTCATTTTTTTTCTGCGATAGGTCAGTCGCCATCCAAGGCTATAGAACCCTGTCTGTCCTGCTACTTACCTATACCTGGGTGGAGAAGAAGAGGATTCATACCTTTTCCAAGAGTATTAACGAGTAAGTGAACGTAATGGATTCGAGTGGAATTCGAACTTGTTTCTCCGATTCCTCAATCCGAGCCGCTATCCATTAATTGTTCTAGCGTTACAACCTTACTAACCATTACAAAAAGTCCAGATGCCTGAGCATTGCGATTGCTGAAAATTGGTATTTGCATCTCCAATTCCAATTCAAATCTTGGCCTTAGCGTTTGATTTTGTAACAATCGCCTTTCTTTCTCAGAGAAGGAACATGTTTGCTCGTCGGAAGACGAATTATTTTTCACTCTACATTTCGCACAGACGAAATGTTGCGTGTCTCTCGCTTGTCTATCGTTATTACCAAGGGGAGTGTTCATATGAACTACGCTCCTTACTTCCATGAGTCCTAACCTTCACGCCATGCCGCCAACTCCCAAGATTTGCCTTCACCGATCACTACAATTTTAACCTGTTCATATCTATGGTTAACCTTTACCTTCCGCACATATTCGCCAAAGCTATGTCTGTTACTCTCTAACCATCTACCTTGAGCGACCTTCGGGCCTTGTACAGTGTGAACACCACAGTAAAGAAGAAATAAAAAAATAAAATTCATTTCAGAAGAAAGAAAACTCGAACTCAAAACCTGGTTTAAGTGAGCCTAAAAAAACAACCCTTAAAAGTCCTATTTACGTGCTGAAGTTGTGCTTCTATGCAGTAAAAACACCTCCATGGGTTTAACGACAGCACATTTCATTATTCACTTGATTTAAAAAATATAAAACTGCTATTAATCTACATAAACTAATTTCCCTTCTTACATTAAATATCCCAAGTAGAGTTCTGGTCGTCATATTTTTCTATTTTAATTAGAAATATTTGCATTATATTTGTGTTAGTTTCTATGTGATTACGCCAAACTATGTGGGTTAATCATATTGTAAATAAATATATATCTTATTAATATATGTTATATTTTGACAAGTGTATGAACAAACGCTTGTATTCTTTTTAAACCATACTATTATCGTCTACCAGCCTGTTTTGCTTCGAATAGTAAAATGAATGTGTCCTTAGACAGGATTTGAAAATATACCTTTTAAAAAGAACTGCGACATTTAACCAAATAGACCTTTTATTGAAAATCTTTAAACATTTAAATGTAACCTCAATCGTCATCTTCTGACTCCCCGAATTCAGCCCTTTTTATTTTCCTTTCTACTCATTAGATTATTCTTATTCTCCTCCACTTCCAGTAACCCATTGCATGTTATTGGCATTAACAGCTTACTTAGGGTGAACTGATTAAACACTATGTATAAAAAGAAAAATGTCTTGTTACGAAATTTAAAAAAAATCCATTTAATTAATTGGAGTTTATAAAGTATATATGGGCTGTCTCAAATTTACCTGTCATAGATACAACAGTTTACCAAAACATTAAAAGCGAAAGACAGAAACTGCTAGGGAGAAGTCGTACGATTGTTTTCGTTCAGCATATAAACTCCTTATGGGGTATTTAATGCAGAAGTTTTATTTCCTTGAGAGCGTTGGTAATTTGTTTGTTACTATTAAAATCTATTACTGGATATATTTACTATAAAAATCTTCGATAGCCTTTTTTGTGGGGGTCACTCTTTTCCCTAACAAGTACTACCACCACGAGTAGGGGCGAACTTGGGAACAACAGCAATTAAGATGTAGTTCCACACTCCTCGAAATCTCTCGATGGTACTTGCTACTGGATATACTTTATCGTCATACACAGGGCGTGATGTCAGAGGAACATAATTGAAAGTTTTTATTTCTTATAAAGAAATCATGCTAACAAAGTTTAGAAATGCATTGCATGCTTTCACGCATACCTTGAATATTATAAAAGAATATCTTTACTCACAATTCCAGCAGGTAATTTAATAAAAGACCGTGCTTTTTCCACGTGGCGAAGAAGCATTTCATGTTCATGATATCCACCTCCAAACGCATCTGTTATGACCATCCAAGCGCGGTGGATACTAATTAGGATAGAAAAAGGAAAGACGCGGCAACACATGTCTAATCTTTAGATATGAAAATAAGATTGTCAGATACCGTCTTCAAATATCTCTATGAGAGGTGTGCTTTCTTTCATGAGGATACTTCAAACTTTATTTGCCTTGAAGCCATACGTATCCGGGCGAAAATGCGGTTTCTCCTACCTAGGGGCGACGAAGGTTTGGGCCCGGCGAAAGGCACATAAAAAAACCAATTCAGAAGACAAATATATATTGTTTAAAAAAGAAGAGGGTCGTCAACCCGAAGACACCAAACACAAGGTTCGTTCACAGAATGCGGTTTTTTCAAGTCAATGATTGTTCGAGCCTGAATACGTCCCATGGCACGTGATAGATGTAAAGGTTGGAACAGGTGACACGAAGGAATGTAGCCTGTCTGTATATCTGCCATGTTCCTGGAAAATATGTTTGAAAGATATAGGTCACAATCTAAATGTTTTATGCCGAATAAAATTTTCATACAAGACATTGCCTCTTCACATTCTTCAACGATAACTATTGCCGACATTGCCAGAATGTTTTCAGGGATACCAAAATAATGAAATGAAATCCAGTTTCGACATAATAATGCAAATGTAAACTTGGAGATCCATCTTAAAACCACTGGACAAGAGAATTAAATATAATAATTAAATGAGGAATAATTCCGGCAATCTATAAAACTGGTATTTAATATTTTAATTCTTGGAAAATGTGAAGAATGAACAGATGAAAATCGATGAACGTTTTTAGAATATCAAAGATAAGAATTAAATAGAAAATGATAACAAAATCTAATTTGTTGCCTATACCTTTCGATATAAAATTTGAGAATCATTTATACGAAAATGTTGCGATCGTAAGTACTTCAATTTGAGGGTTTTCCGATTTTGGAATATAGGCTATTTTGTTTGTATATAGTATATATAAAATGGAGCTGCTTGGAAATTGAACCTAAATATAAATACGATATCCCTTTGCCTTTTATAATACAGCTTATATACATATACACTGAATGTAGTTTTATATAAGCGGTGTATGTTTACTCTACTAATACACGATCGAGATCATCATTTTTTGTTAATTTTTGTTCGTCACATTCAGTATAAAAATTTAACAATGTCTCCTTCTGTTTTCATAGATCACACGCGGTGGCTGTTCCAATGTCAAACTCCTCAGTCAGACGTTTCACACTCAGAACACTGTCTAGATTTTCCAGCAGTTTCACTTTCTGTGATATTGATAAACATGAAAGCTGTCTTTCTTCTTTTCCCTAGCCATATGTGTATCTGCAGGACTTTTTGATATTTTCATTAATATCTTTACTGGACACGAAACACCTGATAAGTAGTCCACGAACGAAGGTGTTGCTGTGAAGATCGTTAAACAAAAACGACGCCAAAGTAGGCAACGTAGTTGGGCTTGGGAACTCACGCCCAGGGAAGATGAGATCACTTACAAAAGCTGCACATCACCAAAGGACCTTACCAAATGATTTCTGAAATTTTCCATTCATGTCAAATCATGTCAACAGTTTCGAATTTTGGAGGTTTTCGAGTTTTGGAGGTTTTCGAGTTTTGGAGGTTTTCCGATTTTGGAGATTTTAGGGTCTTGGAGGTTTTGGATCTTGCCGGTTTTCGGATTTTGCAGATTTTCGGATTTTGCAGATTTTCGGATCTTGGACGTTTTCGGATTTTGGACATTTTCGGATCTTTGAGATTTTCGTATTTTGGAGGTTTTCGGATCTTGGAGGTTTTCCGATATTGGAGGTTTTCGGATCTTGAAGGTTTTCGGATTTTGGAATGTCTGGCAAGGATGCTAAATCAATATGTATGCATATTTTTGCCTGCATTATGAAATATCCAAAAACAGGTTATTGTCAATATTGTTAATAACTGTAGATATCATCTGTTGAATTTCAGCCAATGCATCGCTTGTATAAAGTAGAACTTGTAAACGTTAACATCGGCCTAATTAATTCTCGTTTTTGGGGGAACAAATCTAATGACGTTTGTATCATCTTAAAGTTCCTTGAATAGATCTCTACCGCGCTATTTCTAAATATTGGATTTTATGTATCTCAATAACCTCCTATCTCTTGCAACCCGGGATAAAGCCTTCCACCTCCAGTTCCGCTATCTATTCGCACAATCGGTTAGTTGGCTCGCTAGCTTACCCTGTCTCATTTGCCTTTGACATGTCTCTTGAAGATCACATTCTTCAAGTCTTCCTTTCTCGTTATGTGGCCAAGTGATTTCAGCTGTCTCCTTCTGATTGAGTGTAAGTATCCTTCCGTTTCCATATTTCTTCAGACTAGTCCGTTACTTACGTATTCCGTTCACAGTGTTCACGCCATCCTTCTGTCAAACGATATTTCTGTCGCCTGATGACTCCTCTTCGTTTTTGAGGAAATTGTCCAGCATTCACTTCTGTAGAAGAGGATACATATTACATTACAATTCATCTATTTTTTCGTTGTTTCTAAGGAAATTCTACTTCTACTCAGTACTGGTGTTTTGAATGACAATGACTTTTTTTTATTCCAATGAGCCTTCTAATTTCTGTGTCCTACTTTCTATACTCTTTCTGAAAATAGTATGATTTATAACAACAAAGGCGACGAAATTGCTTTGAAAGTATCAACGTACACTACAGGGTGCGATGGATAAATTGTCGTATAAATTACGCAGATATGAAAATAAGACTGGCATCTCATTTTAACAGATTTTTTTACCAAAATTACACCAACTAATCTTGAAATAATAAAGAGTAAATATATCTAATAAATTCGTCATTGGCTTCAACCATGGGCTCCGGACTACTTCCGAATCTCCTGAAACTATTCTGGATGAATGGTCTCCTTGTTTAATTTGGTGAATACTGCCATAATCCTTGCCTTCAGTTCAGCTTTGGCATTACAAGGAGTTTTGTTGGTCTCTCGCTCGATTGCGACCCACACATAATAATAAAAGGGTTTGCAGTCTGGGGGTGTAAGTTGTCTAGATGTAAGGGGTGATGTGGTCGCAGAATTTGTCTGTAATGGTGCAGAATCTTGTTATCAGACATAGTCTTCCACTAGCAACCCTCTTGATCCAGGGTAGAACTACCTCCTCATTTTATATAGGCGACCTTGTTGAGTCTGAGGCCATGTGGTCACTCCAGACACTTTCGCAATCGCTATTAGTCTCATCCAATTTCTGAAACCTCTGCAATGTCCTCGGATTGACACCCAAGTATTCTGAAATGTTCGTATTGGTGCTCCCGGCGCGAATGCCAAGTAATACAGCATGATGTTTGCGAATGTCTGGCGGAGTGAATTGTGTCACGGTGCCCAACTTTCCCTACTTTACTGGATAGTCGAAAAATCAAAATCAAACAATACGCCTGCGTGAAATTAAAAATATAAAACGGCGTCAAATTACCCATCGCACCCTGTATGATAATTAAATGTTTAATTTTGAAACACGCAAAATCATTTAAGACACATGTTGCAGACTTACAAGTCGACATTATGCAAAATTCATATCTCTGTGTTAAGGAATTGAGATTGATTGACGTAAATGCTCTCTAATTGACTTTGAAGTAAATAATGGTTGTAACGCGATAACGATTTCTTATTTCTCAATAACTGCTTGTAAATTCCTACTAATTCTTGTTAATATTTATGAAGAATTTGCCATTTTATGGTCTTTCTGGTGCTATGTAATCACAAACAAATAACTTTACCAAATGTGTCCGTTCTGGGTAAGACAATGAACTACATCAACCTACCTGTGTAAGACGATAAACTATGTCCAACAGCAATGCCTCTGATCAGGAGGTTTTGAGGAGCGTATAACCACCTCTTACTAGCTGGTGTTACTAGGTCTACCCTGACACGATGTAGTAGCCCCTGTTAGTTTCCCATCTATGGACAAATAGTTAAACCCCAAACTGTGTTCAAAACGTGTAAAAATAGGTTTTAAAACCAGCAAAAAAATTTTAAAAATATTTCCAGCTATACATTTTGAAGAAAAAATATTACCAGTTAGACATTTCTGAAAAAAGAACATTACCAGGTAAATCTGAAGGAAAATATTACCAGAAATAGATATTTGTAAAAAGAAATATTATCAACAATAAACATTATGTCGGCATTAAATAACCCATTGAGGTTGATATGCTGTAATACAAAATAACCCAAACCAATCTAAACCAAAGAATACATATTCTATTCATACGAATCTATCTTAAAAATTTTGTCGCCATTAAATAACCCATTGACATTGATATGCTGTAAAACAAAATAAACCAAACGAATCTAAACCAAAGAATACATATTGTATTCATACGAATCTATCCTAAAAAAAATTCGTCGGCAATAAATAACCCATTGAGGTTGATATGCTGCAAAACAAAATAAACCAAACGAATCTAAACCAAAGAATACATATTCTATTCATTTGAATCTATCCTAAAAATGTTGTCGACATTAAATAACCCATGGAGGTTGATATGCGAACCAAAACAAACCAAACCACAACCAAATGAGTGAAACCACATCATTTGAATACATTTCAATAACATCTACATCTAAAGTGGATAGCACGTGCAAATAGAAAGAAAAACAATGGCACAATCAAGATGGTGACATTCTACACAAACGTAAATAAATATTTAGGAATACTCGTGAGAACGTAAAAATTATTGAATTTTGAAAACTATTTTCCTGAAATAATGTTTGAAGAGAAATAATTTATAAATTTTAACCGAAACGAATTCTAAAACTTCGGTTATTGAATACTGAATATTAGTTTATAAAAACAGTGGTTTAGCGAAGGATCCGCCTGCAACGCGTCAGAGAAATCGATATGAGAATTAAGTCTTGGCAAAAAAAAGTCAGCTTAATAGAGTGGACCTTGCGAAGACCAGGTCAAAACGATCCTGACTAAGAGGCCACTGAGTGAAGCTACATTTCTAAGTTCTGATAGCTCAGGCATTAACAGCTAGAATCCGCCACGGCACGTACACATTGTCTAATAGTCCTCATCCACTTTCTATTCTATCAGTATTTATGGTACTTCCTTTCCGACAGTTTCCTCCCGAGAAACGCTACTTTGTGGACCAAACTTCGGAGAGAGTTTTCTTCGATCGTTACAATCTTATCATTTTCAAGTCGTGCGGCAACCATTATATATCCAGTATTTCCTTATAAGCAGCACTTCTTACCTCTTCCTCTAAATTTTATACAATAACCTCATTTATGTACATTCTAAATTGAGTGGCTCTTGTGAAAATGTAATAAAAGAAAAGACGAGGTTTACTTATTTCTCTCTTCCAGATGTGTTAATGACTTTTTCTACTGTGATTAGTGTTACGATATTTCATAATTTCCCAACGTTATATATCCCTCACTTTAAAATGCCAATTATTTTAGATTATATACTTTTTATCTAACTATGCCAATATTTACAGATTTGAAATTGAAAATATAATTTATATGTATTTAATTGTGAATGAATTTGTGGCTCGGCGTTTCTTATTGCTATATACGTTATATTGAGCGGATACCTGTTCGCGGAGATGACTCTGTTCTTTCTTATACTGTATATATTGGAGTACTGACTCGGATTCTTCTAAGGTCAATAATAAAATAAATTTTGACATATCACGTATTAAACCTGCGTCTCCCATAAGTGCCATAATTTCCTGCTTACAAGATGCACTATTTTTCCTAAAAAATACCCTGAAAAATATCTATGCTTCTTCCAAGACGAATGTAAGTCACCGACCAGGCTCAAGTAAGCTTGGACGGTCACCTTATTAACTTGACTTACAGAGACATGGATTTGTATGTTGAGTCATTACACTATGTTAGCTATCTATATAATTCAGGTTTCTATATGATGCAACCTCAGTTATTAGCTGTTACAAGTATTTCCAAGACTATGAAGGTTCCCGGAACTGAGCCACAAGCTTAAACACGCTCTGTTTACTATGTTACTCCTATACTAACAAAATCTGACTAGAGATTAAACAATGCGTAGCGTCAGAATGTTAGGGACGTAGGGTGAGTCTGTTTGTGCTTAAGAATTATTTTTCTTCGAAATTTCTTTCCAATATTGGGGTGTGTCTTCAAAGCGGTAGCGTTATGTAAGCCGGAAAATACGGTAATCTTTTTTCGATAAATGAATGGGTTTTTAGATAAAATGACAAACAAAGAATCGTATTCTTTGTAAGACAGTGGTCACTAGCAGCCTAAAACAGAGACAGAGAGAGACGAAAGACTTCTCGTTGCCTTGCGAAAGGAAGACGTCCATTAGATGGTTCACCCACCCCATCAATTACATTTATTTATGCCTCGCTCGTCTACAGTAGAATAAAATTTGCATACTGCTACAATCTCGTCCCATGTTTTTATTTAGTGAGTAACAATCAGGCCAAAAATTTTCGTTTTAAGACAAAAGCATTTGACTAGAAGAACCTGGTGTCTGGTCTGAGCTGCAACGATATAACGTCTAATGTTAGCATTAAGATTTTAATACACACACACACACATATATATATATATATATTTATATACATATATATACATATGTATATACATATAGATATAGATATAGATATATATATATACATATATATATATATACATATATATATATATATACATATATATATACCTATATATATATATACATATATATATACATACATATATATATACATACATATATATACACATATATATACATATACATATATATATATATATATACATATATACATACATATATATACATATATACATATATATATACATATATATATATATACATATATATATATATATATATATATATATATATATATATATATATATATATATATATTGATCGCGTCCACAAACTTTAGAACAGTGCCAGATTTACGGAGCAACACCTCCGGAACGAACCTGATCTCAATGACTTCCGTGACAAGAACTTTAAAGAACACAAAACAGTAATAACTTCAATGTTACCTATTTAGGAGGAAGCTTAGATAATCTGATCTGATATCGTGTAGCTTTAGAAAAAATGCCTGGAAGAAGAAGTTTTTATAAAATGAGTCAGAAAGACCTCCCACAGAATCTTACGATTATGTGGGAGGTATTTCACACATAGATGAAGACGCCATTGCCACTAATGTCTTACCGTTACGTGGGATGTATATATTTCAGCTGCACTCACTAATTCAAAATCTGAAAGTTATATACTGAATAACTTAATTAAATTCCTATATTATAATCACCTGCAAGTGGGATTTTTGAATATTTTCAAAATACTCAAAATATTTCTATATGTTCTAATATATTCATATATGTTCATATGCCGTAGAGAAGCTTGATGGAAATGTCATTGGCATGAGGAGCATTACACATTCAGCTCGCTTCAGGTGAGTTTCAATTACTTTCCAGTAATTTCCTTCTTCTAAAGAGTCCAGTAAAGGATTACATATTTTCCAACCTTTGAACCCTTTTCCAGAAAAACGCAAATGTCACAAGCCTATCGCTATCACAAATTTCAGTTGTCCGAACGATCTTTATTTCTTTGTTCCACTGATTCAGACATTCTTACCTAAGACCTGCCATCTATCTTTCACAGAGTCAAACTACTTCCTGCGTGGCCACTTCCTCCAATGCTGCGATCTTTTCGGTTCAAGGGTCACTCGTTAACTATACCCCATACACATATAAGCAACATTTTCAATTTCCGACTGTTAAAAACCTCATTAAATAATACTCTACATTCATGTCGCCGTTGGGATTTACATGTGATAAGTTGCTAGGAAATTCGGTTCTCTGTCTCGTGCTAGACATTTTTTATGGCATCTTTAAAAAAAAAAGATTTTTTTAGACATTTAACATATTTACAAATCTACCATTCGTACATGCTTTGAATGTTACTGTCAAACATGGCTTGGTGCCACACATGGTTTGGTGCCACACATGGTCTGGTGTTCCTGCTATATTTTTAGAGATCCCTGATAAAATAAATAGAAGAATCTGCAACGTCATTGGTTCTGACCTGGCTTTTCGGTTTCCGTTATTTTCCCACCTCTGTCATGAGGTTTCCCTGGGCCTTTTCTATAAATACTTTCACGGTAAATGTTCTGATAAACGTTCTTGTCTGGTACCTAGGATTTATCCATTTAAGCGCAGTACTAGACTGGCGGTAAGGTCTCATCGTTTTACAGATGAAATGAATAGATGTAACCGTAAGTTATATGCTAATAGGTTCTTTACTCAAACTTCGCGCAGAAGGAAATCAACTTCCGGCCTTGGAATCAAAGAGTTTAAAGCAATGTCAGTCAGAGGGATGCAAGGAATCATAAGAGAAATCCGTAATATTTATACTAAACTATCTGATTAATCGCTCTTACTAAGAAATTAACGGAAAATACCAAGATGTTTATGATCCCCATCAAGTGACTCACGTTTTCAGTTGCCTTCCATTCACGCTAGCATCGTTTCATTCGCTTTGTGGCAT
>OZ038488.1:27192256-27207256 GCA_964036315.1 Acanthosepion esculentum
CATACATATATATATATATATATATATATATATATATATATATATATATATATATATATATATATATACATATATATATATATATATAATTCCAAGCTTTGTATAGGCAGCTCTAAATAGAGGCTGCTCAAAATTAGCCTTCTGGCATAAAAGTGTTCTATGCCATGGAAATGAAAGAGCATTTAAATATAAAATTAATAACCAGGTAGGCAATAATGACTGGCCACTATATATCAATGGCAAGCCATGTCAACCGAAAACCGCATAACACCAACTCTTTTTACATCTCCAGCACTTTGCTCAGTATCGCGAAAGATCGAGAGCCAATGTAGTCTCTATATCTCCAACAGAACTAGATTTTCTAATCAATCTAATCTGGTTTATAGTGATTTATCACGCTTCTAAGTGAGTCTATTATCGACAAACCCCTAACATACATACTCTATTTCTTTCTCCGCCCCCGGGGAAAGTTTTTTGCTGCCAATAGTCATATCTTCCCTTCCATTTACATGATAGTTAACAGGCGAACCCGACTACAATATGATATATCTTTTATTCTTTCTTCACGACTATCGAAGCATTCACTGTCTCCGGGATTAATTGCTCGATCAGGATATCAGTATCCCAGAGTGTACGATGATGTTTTTTCGAAGAAAGTACATGGCAAACATAGAAAGAAAACTGTAAAAAAATCCGTTAAAAGTCTGTAGAAAAAGCGTGAAGAACGGAGTAACCATGAAATGTAAAAAGACAGACTGTATGGTTGTCAACAAGACGAATAACCTACGATGCGAGTTAAAAATTACATTTGTCAACATCGATCAAGTAGGAAAGTGTAATTATCTGGGAAGTGTTTTAACAGAAAACAGAAAATGTGTCCACCAAATTCGAATGGATATTGGAGTAGAGAATTACACTTGCCATGAGCTAATCAAAGTATTAAGAAACACAAAATTGCATTATCAACAAAGAAAACATGCTGAACTCTGTAATATTAGTCCTCCTCTATGGCACTGAACCTTGGCAGATTTTTCCACATATAGAAAGGAAACTTGATACAACGAATTTGTAGATCTAGAGAAGGATGCTGAGAATAACATGGACCGAACATGTAAGCAGCGGGAATATTGTAAAAGTAGGAAATGAATACCGAATTGTAATTTAATATCAATCTTCATTTATGACACCAAATACTGAAAAATCTCTCAAACTTGAAATAATAGAGGCGTGATTCTAAAATACGATGCTGAGAATTTTGATTGAACATGTTAGTAACGAGGAAGTTTTAAGGGAAATAGAAACAAAAGGGACGTTTATACTTAGAATCAGAGAAGAAATTTTACAGTTGAAATTTCTTATCTCTATCTATAAAAGGAACGATGTGTGTGTGTGTGTAACGAATGCACGGTCGCAATTTTAGACGGATTTGCACCAAAATGTACATGCACATGCTTCAAGTTAGTATTAAGACCAAGACTGAAATTGCATTTCCCAACTCCCATCGATAGTGGAAATAATCGATTTTTTCATGCTTCTTCGGTAGTTTTCATGTAGTTTGCGGCCATCTTCTACTGACCAGAGTGGGAGCCTATACCTGGCTGCCACGAATAAGCAGGAATATTCTATTGGCCAGCATGAGAGCCAACAGCTGACTGACACGAATTTTATCTAGCATGCTAGCATGCAAAAAAATCGATAGCTGCATTCGTCACAAGTGGGAAAAATTTAAATCTGCATGGCACTTTACTCCAATTGGCTCATTCGTTTGCTTAAACTCAACGTTGATTCTGATTCCGCAGAACTGGGTTGGGTGTGAAAAAATATCTGTTGTTAACATTCTTTTTTTATTCTGTTTTTCCAATTACGAGTCCTTTTTTAAAGGTGATCGTTTTGTGTTCATTTTGTTTAGTTCTTTTTTAGTAAGAGATTTAATCTTTAGTATATATCATAGAACAAATTCGCAGCGTGAGATAGGCAAGAAGTAAGGCATGTAGCAACATCACGGCATAGAGAACTCGTTTAAAGGCAAGGAAGGGCAAAAATATTTTAAGTCAAGTGATAGCGATTGCTGTATGATTCGTACGACTTTTGAATTAAGCACGGGCAACGCCGGCCCATGCTGCTAGTATATACATATGTACACCCTCGTGATTATCCATACGGATTACCGAACTTTTCATTAACTCTTATATATATATATATATATATATATATGTAGGGAAGAAAAAGTTTGGTAATCCGTATGGATAATCCCAAGGAGGATGTATTCCAGAGAGCTCAATCTCAAACAAGAGGAATTATTAATTCAATTTAATTAGAAAACAGACAAACTTAAGGGTTTATTCATTATATTTTATTTCCCCAGGTAAGTTTTTTTTTCATCTGGTTCATCCAAATAGTTTATATATATATATATATATATATATATATATATATATATATATATATATATATATATATATATATATATATATATATATATATATATATTAAATAATTAAAAAAGAGAAAACATTAAGTTTCCATGACTATAAATTATTTCCCCAGAAAATATATTTTTCCTGGTTTATCAGGTCAATCTCTAGTTACAAAGGGATGTGCTTTCTTTTATTTTTAATACAAGTTTTGTGGGATAGTTTTAGATGGATATAATTTGACAGGAGTGGGTGGGAGTTGGAGAACTATAGAATGATGCATATTGGAATTGGAAAGCAAGGATAGGGTTGTTTTTAAGTCATCTTTAATAATTTACGTAGGTTCAAGTGTACTCAGTCAAAAGGCTAGACAATGTGACCTCATAAATGATCTTCAGACAGGAAGAGATAAGAAGACAAAAAGAAGACAAATTCTAAAGCGGAGGAGGGAGGAAAAGTTGTGGGGGAAAAATGAGTTAAACAGGTGAGTGGGGAGGAAGAAGGAAAAGTGAGTTATCATATGTTGGCATATCACAGTGATACTTGAAAAACACACATAAATATAATTTATAGTTAATACATAACGTATTAAAGATTACTGGCAAAGTAGGAATAAAAAAAAATTAAGATATATTAATAATATTATTAATAATATTATATAATATATAAAACACTACCTTAAAAACCGCGCTCTCATCGGGCGGCATTTGAAGTAGCTCCTACGGAGAGATATTTATTGGGACTTCATCAAAATAGTTAAGGAGGAGTAGATGCGATAGGAAACAATAACCTACAGAAGAACTCAACTTGACGCTGTATTTAAGTATTGCATTAATATTTAAGCTTTCCTTTTAAATGTTCAACGATGTTTATGCCGCCGCTTTATTTAAAGACAATTTGATGTACGTAGGTCCTTACTCTCCGTACAAACAATTATTTTTTATTTCATGGGGTATTTTTGCTGAATTTCGCAATTTTCGCTTATTCACAAATTTATTTCCAAGCTATAAAAATAGTTCTCGTATAAAAAATTCGTCGCAAAAAATCGCCGAAAAAAGTCGCAGTAATGAAAACTTGGGAATTCAATATTTCAGGGTTGCGGGTCCGGATCTGACCCGGTATGTTTACAATTTGCTCACTGAGTTGGCCTGATTTCAAAATGGCCTGTTATGTTGGGCTACGGCCCCTCGGAGTAAGGTTGAAAACGTGCGACGTACTGACACTCGCATTTATTATATAGAAGGAATTAACATCATCACTTGATAATACACCAGAAGTGTTGAAACAAAATAGCTATTTTTGTAGTTATTTTATAACATATTTATGTTATAATATTTAAATAAATAATTATATCTGCTCTACTCTGTATTGAGCACTCTTTTAAGAATAATAATTGTTGGTTATTGGAATTTATTCCGTATATACCAATCCTATGCTTGGATATCTTGAGGCATTCGGAAGTTTAGTCGCACTGAGGAGCTGTGATATAGCGAAACAGTACTGTCTGTGAATGACATAATATATATATATATATATATATATATATATATATGTGTGTGTGTGTGTGTGTGTGTGTGTGTGTGTGTGTGTGTGTGTGTGTGTGTGTGTGTGTGTTACTAATAGCGGTATTTCTTGAAAATTGTAAGCCTTTCCCCACAAAACGATTGCCCCAGAAATCGTTGTGTGCATCACATAACGCAACATGGTTTGTTATTTTCTTGAAGTTTGAGGTTATTTATCTGAAAATCCCTGTTCGCTTAAGTGATACATATTTCCCCTGATGTCATAAGTTCTCAAGTAGGTATTTTTTGCAGATGACACTACCATTTATTCATGCCTCAGTAGCAAATCTGTCAGAGATGACAAAGCAAATCAGGATGATGCCTTTGAAAATGACCATAAATCATTAAGTTAACTAAGACACGAAATAACTTGAAAATTTTAACGCCTCCAAAACAAAACCGCTCTCATATAACCACCAAAGAGAAACTTTTCTGCATTTTTCTCCTCAGAGTTCATTTTTTATATTTACAAATCTACCATTCGCCCGGGCATGGGATACTGTTGCCATATCTGGTCTGGTGCTTCTTCTTCACTTCTCAAGATTCTTGACAAAATCCTAGAATGATCTGTAATGTGATCGATCCTAACCAGGAATCTCGACTTCAATGACTTTCTCACGTCGTGATGTGGCTTCTCTCTGTCTCTTCTACAAATATTTCCATAGCATTTGCTCTGACGAGCTGTTTTTACATGGTTCCCCGACTGCATGAATAAGCGTGCTACTAGACTGGCTGTTAGGTCCCACCTTTTAACTCTTGAAATAGCTAAATGCAACCACCACTTCTAATCCAACACTTCCCACCTGTTGAACTTCCTTCCGTTTACTTGTTTCTATGATAAATACAATCTTCATGAATTTGATTGCAACGCCAATCGCCATCTTTCTTCAGTCCTCCCTATATCCAGTATTTTATCTCACTGTCACTCCCGGTAACCCCCCTGCGTACTAGTGGCATTCCCGCCTTGTTTGGGGTTAAATGATTCAAAATAAATAACACATTACTATAACAGCAGTAAAAATGATCGACTTTAAAATAACTAAGTTTTACATAGTCGCGCTGCTAACATTGTTTCAAGTTATTACGGAACTACAGTAAAATGGCAAATGGAAACAGGCAGATATTTTTAGAGAGATGTTCATTTATGGATGTCATGTCTGCAGCGATAATTAGCCTTCGCTGTTCTGTTTTTACATGAGCTCAAAGTGTAGTGCCCCTGGGAGTGAAATGACTGATTGAATTTTTTCTATTAATTTACAAAATAATGAATTTTTATTTACTAAAATTCACATCAAATTCGCACTTCAGTTGCTCTCCGGTTCGTTTGGCCTTTGCTATCGCCTCAAATGTGGGCCACTCAGGTGAGCTATTTCGCACTCAACCCGATAAACGAGCAAAAAACAAATTTTCCTAATTTTTTTTTTAATTCTAAAAAATTACTCCTAAGTACCGCGAATATCACCCGCCCTTACGAGATATGAGTAACTCCCTGGGTTTCGGAGATTTTTATTCTGAGGTTTGGCGACTCGGGTGAGCTATTTCACACTCAACCCGATAAACAAGCAAAAAACATATTTTCTTAATTCTTTTTTTAATTCTAAAAAATTCCTCTAAGTACCTGCTAAGTACCGCGAATATCACTCGCCCTTACGAAATATGAGTAACTCCCTGGGTTTCGGGGATTTTTATTCTGAGGTCTGGAATTTTTGTGTAGCAAGCTAAACAAAATTTGATTTAACATTTATAATTTTAAAAGAGTACAAAAAATTTAATAAAAATACAAACAAATTTCGAATTAAAATTTATAATTTCAAAAGAGTTCAAAAATTTAATAATAATAAAAAACAAAAAAACAAACTTTGATTTAAAATTTATAATTTCTGAACTAATATTTGCGATAAATAATTTTACATTATTAGAGTTGAATTAACAGAAAAGATATGATCGATTTTTTTACGGCTTATAAAGCACTTTATGGTCATCTGAAGGCGAAGCATATAATAGGACGGTACTAATATTAACCGGTGGTCCCAAGCGATTCCCCCATCTAAATACTGACCGGGATCGATGAGTAACCACGGGAAATCCGTAACTATCTTAGCTGTCTAGAGAATGAATGGTGTCATTATTTTCTCATTTTATTTTGGCATTGCACAAAACTAAATGTGAGAAAGATTATCGGTGCGGAAATGGGTTTACACTAGTCTTCTCAATAAGAATGGACTCCTTAAATCATTTTGTCGTATATAAATGAAAAGTATCACCGCTCTCTCCGGAATTTGAACGTGAACCTCTAAACTGTAAAAATGTAGACAGAAATTTACTACAGATAAGGATATCATGCGACTGACTGTGATTGATGCAATTACCTGTTGTACAATCAAGTCTTGAAATCTCTGCCTTCGGGCAGTGAGGAACACAAACGGGAGGTGAACTAGCTCGAGCCCGTGCATGCGGGGACTACGGAGATTTTTTGTCAGAAACTACAGGCTCGGTTCATCCCACTTAAAAAATCGTCCTTGTGCGACATCCTGCCTTTTGGGGAGGTTGGTAAATACCAGTTACAATTACATGTTGACTATTGTGTTAACCCGGTTGTTAAAGTCGAGTGGCCGTGTTTCACGACGAATTAGTACATTACTTAACAGTTCTACGCAGTCGTGTATTAACTGATACTAATCAACATGCTTTCCGTTGACTTTTTTAGTTCTTTGTTGTTAATGTATTTTAATTGCGTTTGGTAATTAAATACTCTACTACATACTTATATGAAGCATTTCCGTTATTGCATTATATGCATTTGACGTATTACAAAACATTTATAAATCACAACTTTTATCAGAAACTAGGCTAGCAACGACCATACTTTTTAACTATATTATTAATGGATATGATTAGCTTTCAGAATATTTAATCGGATTTAAAATAATATTGGAAGTCCCATTACGCAATTCAAGAACACGACTATTACATAAATGTCATAAATTTAATATCCGTTGATATATATATATATATATATATATATATATATATATATATATATATATATATATATATATATATGTGTGTGTGTGTGTGTGTGTGGCTAATATCAGTGGAGAAAACCTTGAAAACCTAAAAAGGAATTTGTTAAAATCCTCAACCAAGCAGCATTTTAAATAATTATGCAACCAATATTAATAGTTAATAATAACAGGCATCAAACATAGTTTGGAATGTGTTGATGCTTGCCGGCTCTGACAGTGATATAACCGAGTTCGAATTCCTGTCAAGTTGGTTACAATTGACGTTCGCAAAAATAGACTTGTGAAAGGTGTGAATATATTTCTCCACCCGCCTCAGAGACTTCTGGGCTTTCTAGCTGTCTCTCACGAAACTATTTTAGCAGTCTCCAAGTATGTCTACAGTACAATTAATGTGAGAGATTAGATGCTTTGATTTAAAATATTATTGGAAGTCCGATTTCACAAACACAGAAAAAAACCGCGTATTAGACAGGACATAATTTAAAACCTTTTGGTATATGGACAGTACATATTTAGAAATATTCTGCAAGACGACATTTTGTTTAAACGTACACAAAAGGGTAATTGCTAGAGTTAGGGAGAGAGATAATTGTTTCATCGTATGGATCAAATATTTTTCTTATTTCCCAAAATAGTATACAATTCAATCATGAAAATCATGAAAAATTTCTTTTAAATATTTTCTCTGAGATTATCAGGTCAAAACGATATTAGAAATGTTCAGCAATTTCTTTTTATTTCAGCGTTTTCTTTGCTTCCGGTTACGTCACGTTGAATCACCGGTTTCCGTGCGATAACGTTCTATGTAAACTGTTTGTCTTTCTCTATCGAATGTCTCGCTCATGGAACTCTCTTCCGGATTCTTGCTTCCCAGTCAACTTTGATCTTCAAAAATGCAATGTCAATGACCTGAAGACGGCCGGAGCGTACAACGGCCGAAATGTCGTGAATATGGAAATAATGATGACGACAGCAGTCCGAACAATGTAAAAAATGTAAATAATTAATTGTATACTTCATCTCAGAAATATGGAAGATATTGCAATGTCAATCGTTATTTTTTCTATCTTGTTAATTATTGTCTTTTTATTGTGCTCTTTCATTAATAGTGTTCAGTAACCCCTTGAATCTTAGTGGTTTTATTGCCTTGTTTGGTATGAAATGATTACAAATATATGAAGATTAATATTAGTTAAATTTTCAACACGTGTCTATTTTTAATGGATGCATAAATGTTAATAATATGTCGAATAATCCATAGCGATGGAAGAAAATCCTGATTTGATCGAAGTGAGGCATCGATATCAACTGGAAACTCCTGTGAAGAACAAAGGACATTTGTTATTATGAATTTAGTTCTGGCCTTGTAAATAGTATATTCTTTACACAACAATCAACGGGGTTATTGACAATAATTTTTGTGACAAGAATTTCTACGTCATGAAATTTTTTTTTTTTACACTTGCATGACATAGCAGCTATTTTCTGGTTTCGTATGGCCATGGGGCTGGCAACGAATGCCCTTCCATATTCCGTAACTATTAAGGAGTTCAATCTATTTAAGAATCTTTCATCCTTCAGTGGCTTCCAACATTTGAGCATATGGAATATTCTCGAATTAAAAACAGTATTGAAGAATTCACAATTTCACTGATAGGTTGTGTGAGATAATGGAAAGGCAACATAAATATTTTCAAGATAAAATCAAGCGAATCTGAATTCATAGGATTAAAATATTCTTAATATATGCAGCAAACCATTTTATCAAATTAATAAACGCAAATGCATACGCACACATCTATATATATAATCTATCTATCTATCTATCTATCTATCTATCTATCTATATGTATATATATATTTATATATATATATATATATATATATATATATATATATATATATATATATATATATAAAAGTGAACATAGAAGTCAAAATTTAGAGGCGACAGTCTGTTTCATGCTAGATACAATTTATCGGGCCACTAGTGCTGTTATTTTTCTCGGCTATTTATATATACGGGTCAGTGGTGCATTGTGGGTAGTCATTTTTGGCAGATATTTTACCGGAAGTCGTTTATTTGTTTATTTATTTATTTGTGGCCCGATGATTGCATCTAGCATGAAACAGACTGTCGCCTCTAAGTGTTGACTTCTATGTTCACTTTTATATTTACACACGCTCTATCTCTGATATTGAGCACTTTATCCCATAACTATAGCACACATTAAGACTATATTTCTTCATATATATATATATATATATATATATATATATATATATATATATATATATATATATATATATATATGTATATATATATATATATATATATGTATATATATATATATATATATGTATATATATATATATATATATGTATATATATATATATATATATGTATATATATATATATATATATGTATATATATATATATATATGTATATATATATATATATATGTATATATATATATATATATATGTATATATATATATATATATATATATATATATATATATATATATATAGTGTGTGTGTGTGTGTGTGTATAAAATAGGATACAAGTTGTTAAGAAATTTGATAAATGGAAAAAGTTTAATTGAAAATCGATTTGAGTCAGCTTTTCGTCATTCTGGGCTTCATGAGATCCAAAAATGAAAGAAAGGAAATTGTTCATGTGTAATTTGTTGTATGTTTAAATAATGAATGATAGTACTTTTCGCTAACCTGGCGTTTATCGTGAGTAAAGAAGAAAGAAAATGAGTGACGTTGAAAATAGCAGTTATAATTTATACTGTATCTTTTTATAATTATTAATTCATGTTAATTCCATGCAAAAAAGTTGGGAAAATATGTTGATAACTTTCGGCGTCAATTAAGAATTATTATATATTGGAATAATTATTTCAACTCAAAAAATAGTATTTATGTTGGCCACACTACGATCAAGTTTTCTCGTAGGCTGAGTTTTCATTTGAATGATGCGTCCGACCTTTCTAAAAATTTACAACAGCATACCTTTACAACTTCCCACATTCGCAATTCAGAAACATTCTTGTTGAAAATACATCTATAAATTCTCATGAAAATAGTAAACATAAAGAAACAATCCCTGAATCTATTAAAAACTGCAACCAAACCATAAATGAATTAATTATGAATACTGCACAAATGTTGTAAAAGGTTTACCGTAGGCAGTCTAAAATATAGAGGGTAGTACAAATAGTTTTAATACGTTTTCTTAAAAAAACACTCTCGACAAACTCATATTATAGTTATCTACCCTGAAGTGTCACTAAAGCTAATCGCACAGCACTAAATTCAGCGTTATTCACTTCACAATTGAAAATGTTACTTTCATATGAACACATCAATTTTATCTTTAAAAATGATGAACACTACAATATTTGTCTTGAAATAAGCATCACCCTTATGATGACGATGACACTGGGCGAATATCGAAAGTAACCCGGAATAAATAATATGTATCAACACGGTAATTTTCTCTCTTACTGTAATAATGACATCAAAGAGCTCGTCTGTGAATATGAAAGGATCCAACTGAAAATAAGTAGAAAAAACTTGGCTAAATTATTCAATGAACCACACACACACACACATATCCACAAAACCTCATATATATATATATATATATATATATATATATATATATATATATATATATATATATTGACATGTTCACCTTGCTCTGGAAGGATCTCTGTTGTGTTGAGTGGTTTTTGCTGTTCTTTCCAAAATTCCTTTCGTGACACAATGGGTTCGAAGAAAGAAAGTTGAAAGAGCAGTGGTGAAAACCCGAAACGTATAAATACGCTTGATGTAAAACGGGAAATTATTAAAAGGAACATGAAGAAGTCTTACGAGAGAGTACAGTTCTACATCAAAGTTGAATAAAAAATATAGAATTTGTACAAAAATTAAACATTAGTTACAGTAATGGATAAAATATAAAAGTTTAACAAAT
The DNA here is from genome assembly GCA_964036315.1 of Acanthosepion esculentum. Classification (NCBI taxonomy): domain Eukaryota; kingdom Metazoa; phylum Mollusca; class Cephalopoda; order Sepiida; family Sepiidae; genus Acanthosepion; species Acanthosepion esculentum. The sequence continues at coordinate 27,203,251 of OZ038488.1, forward strand.
TAGGTGATAAAATTAATCTTCAATATTGTAGACTAGGCTAGCCATTGCTAAGCGAGCTGTTGTTGTCCCTCTATCACTCTTTCTTCTCCACCTGAAATTCATGGTTTAATACAGTTTATTTCTTTACAATTTTATTTCTCTTTTATTTTATTGTTTGTAAACTACATTGCTTGATTATTCACACGTATTTAGATTACACTGTGAGTCTATTTGTTGTTACCGCGGTAAATTAAAACCTTAGAATATTTTCTTATCAATAGAAAGTATTATGTTCTGAGAGACATTGAACAGAGAAGGTTTAATACTGAAAACCCGTGGGAAGAATTGAAGATTTCATTCCCACATAAACGACATGAATTGTATGTCAAGCTGTTTGGACAAGGGAAACGTGACACAAACATAAGGGGCCATGATGCAAGCTGCAAAGCGAAAATTTCATTTTTCGTAAACAACGAATTTGGAGTTGATTCGCCTGGTCGGAACGTGAGTTGGAATAACAGCAGGGGGTGGATAAGCCACCCACTGAGTGAATTTAGTGAGAGGTAATAATATGCGAGAATAGAAGAAGGGAATTCCCTAGAATTATCGACTTAATCACTTAGTTCGCCAGTTTGGGCGAATGTCCATAAATACGAATGCGCGAAGCGCATTCGTCAGACGGAGACGAGTCGCAAAAGAGATTTGGGAGGCAGAAGAGACGGAGACGAGATCAGAGCCAGGAGAGAGGCCCGTATAATTATCTGCTGACGAAAGCCCCGGAATTTCTCCTTGTACCAAAAATTACAAACAACAGCAAACCATATTTTACCAGGGCAACAATAATATATCTTCCGATTTAGACGCGGGTTGGTCTGATAATTAATTGCATGCGAAATCTGATATAAACTAATTATTGTATGGAGGACTGTTATAAAAACAGTATTTTGTTCAATTTATTCGAGTGCTGTTTTTTTTCCTGTACCACCTTCGCCCTGCTTGGACAAGCCCAACACGAAGATACCTGCGACGATTGCATCTTGGATGCCTTATGATCAAACTTAAATCACAACGTGGGATAAGGTTAGCTCGGGATTGAAGCGGACACTTAAGCAACCAGCCACGGTATTGGAACTATTGGACGACCGGGAAGGATTTTCACGATTACAGCACGAAACCCAGAAATACAAAAATAGGGGTGAGTTTTAGGAAAATAAGGGTGATTTTTAGGGGTCTGGAACGGTTCGGAAATATTCCCATTAATTTCAATGGGAAAAATTGTTTTGAGATACGAGTCTTTTGAAATAACAGCTCAATGATGGGACGAAATAAAATCGTATCTCCCGGCATTACTATATATACTAAATTTGATCAGTATCAGCAGAGATATGATGAGATATATTATACCGTGATACACTGGGCCATGTTCGATATATGATTTAATGGAGATGGATTGTCGTTAAAAAGAGATTACGTGTTGCTTAAATTCAATTAATATTCCGTCACCAGTCTACGAAATTATTGATATACCATCGTGCAAAGACACTACGATAAATAATAAAAAAAAAAAAAATAATAATCAAGTTCTTGTATGTGGTCACGCCTCGGATCATAACAGAATAAACATCGAATTTATTCTCCTTTCGAATTGCCAGGTGCATGGTTGACATGACAGAAGACATCATCAGCGCCAGAATGCAAGTGTAGAAAAGAGCTGTACTACAGATATATAAAATACGCACCTAAAAGAAAGAGAGAAAGAGATTGCATGCTCCGGGTTAAGTGGCACGGATCCAGTTACACGCTCTGGCCGAGAGTTACCCACGAAGTACCCGTGTGAAATAAAAATGTAATGTTAAATATGAGAGATTAATTTAAGTGTTTACGTTAACTTATTTTTAACCATTTCACCCCAAGCAAGGCGGTAAGCCACTAGCACTCAAGGGGTCACAGAGTTGGAGCGAGAGCAAATAGGAGTGATAGAGTAAAGGATTACGAGACGGATATGGAATAGATCAGGGCATCTGGAGACGTTGATTGACATTACATTTGAATAGTTGGAGATTATAGCTATCAGGGAAACAGAAAAATGGGAGGGAGTTCCACAGGTGAGAGGTGCGAGACATGAAGCTATTGGAGTAAAAGAGACGGCTACATTTAACAGTTTCGACAGTGAAAGGGTGAGAGCGAGATGCCAGCCTAGGAGAACGCTTAAATTCATAAAGTCTGGGAACCAGCGAAAGCAGCTCATCGGAGCAGTTACCATGAAAGTATTTGTAAAAAAGACAAAGGGAGGCGACGGCAGGTCTGTGAGAGAATGACTTACATTGCATATCCGTCTCTGGATCTTATCAAAAACCTTGAGATAAATAGAAGGGACCCAAACCATATATGGCAGCAATACTCCATGCAAGGGCGAATAGTTGATTTGTAGATTTGAAGGATTGACTCCGGCGAGAAAAATTTCTTGGCGCGGCACTGGGAGCCAATTTTCACAACAATAACATTACAACTGTTTTGTTTTGGCTTTGACTGCATTTGAACCTGATTTTCAACTAATTCTCAGTCAAAAGATTCCGCACTACATCTCAACACCCCTTCTTTTGTTTTGCTTATTCTATTTTCTAGTAAAACCATTATTCCTTGTTATTGGCATAACATTCAACAACGAGCTAAAATCATAGACAATTTTAGAAAGTAACAATATGGATCCAAAAATAGCATTAATTATTTAATGGACTGGACCTTATTCTATATATTGTAACAGTAATATGTGCTGTTTCCCTATTAGGAAAATTTGGCGTTCATTGACCAAGGAACCGGTGATGTTTTCTTTTGAAATTTATTTCTTATTTCTCTTTAAAAAAATACTTATTTTGGAAAACAGTATCTTCAAGTCCAGTAGCAGTTATCGCTCTTTCCATTATTGATGGAGGTTTCCTTCCTAACGTTTTATTTCAAGTAGTGTGAAAAGTCATTATCTTGATTTTGTCATTATTTTCTCTTCTCATGTCCAGTAGCTGTAATCGCCCTTTCCACTATTGATGGTGGTTTCCTTCATAACTTTTTATTTGAAGTCGTGTTGAATGTTAACATCTTGATCGTTTTATTATTTCCTCTTCTAGTTACATGTGCTATCCATTTTATTTGTTGCTGCTGTTGGTTGTCCTCGAGTGGAGTGACAGATATTTGGAATAACTTGAAATAAGTTCATAACACAAATCAACGCCAAATTTATCCCACTCATTTTAAGCCAGTTGAAGTTTAGGGAATTTTTTAGAACCTCAAAAGTTACATTATTTTAATAGATTCTCTCTAGGATTTACGTCAAGCGACTGCCTGATTGTGTCTAAAACATAATTTGCATTGCCTAGAATCAATCTTCTTTTGATTGGAATCGTCAACTTCTCATTCGTTTAAAAATTAAAAAAGGAAGTATTTTTTTGTTCGATGATGTTCACCCTGTACAAGGACCAAGAGCCAATCGAAATAGATAGTTACAGAGGCACCGCAACAAGCAAAGTGATAAAGCCTCCAAGACCAAAGTGGTCTTTTCTTCTCTTCAACCCCCAGAAGGTACCGCAAACGCAATCCTAAACAGGAAACAATGGATGGCCCCCTATTCCTGCTCAAAAGATTAGGGAAGTTTACGAACCGATAGGGAAACTTATATGTTTTAGCACTAATTAGTGCTTCTTCTATTGGATATGGTGCATTTGTAACACTTGAAGAAAGGAGAGCATCTTCCACTTCTGTATTTCACAATACGTAGCACTATTCAATGTATCTAAGAATAATATGGGGACGATTAAGACATCTCTCCGTATTCAGTAACTTGTTATGAATAATAAGTTATACGACGGTTATGAAATGTTCGAATAAAACTGATTATCATTGATATTAAATAAACTTGAAATGAAGTTTAAAATTTTCAATTTTGTTCCATGCAATGAAATCAATTGAAATAGCAGACAGACTGGGGATCATTTTTGTCTCTTCGATTTCTTCATTTTTGTTTTTTTTTAAACCG
>OZ038488.1:27212256-27219756 GCA_964036315.1 Acanthosepion esculentum
CGATATTCATTGGTTTATATTTTCTTGCCGAAATATGAAGACGAAACGGTGCACACTACACCTGACATCCAAACACTTTCAAATATATCTCCAGAGAGCTTATTCTTGGCAAAGAGCATACAACTGGCGCTACGGATTTACAAACAAGTAATCAAATAGCAAAAAAAAAAAAGACGTAGCTAGTGGACTTTCAACAGCAGCAACAACTAAAATGGATAGCATATATAACTCGAAAAGAAAATAATAGCAAGATGTTAATTTTGTATACGACATAAAAAAGGACAACCCTATCAGTACTGGAAAGATCGACTACCGGACTTGAGAATTCTGTTTTATGTTATTTTTTTTATAAATTCCAAAAGGCAGTACAACTGCCTGCTCGGTCAATGAATGCCAAATATTTCCTTTTAGGTAAACGGCTAATATTAACATTACCCTTATTGATCATTAATTCAATTATCTTCTGAATTTTCGTGCCTTTTCCTGCCACAGGGAGACATTAATGTTTACACAGGGAGATCTTCTAGTGTATATATTTTAGTAAGATACTAAAATCTATACTTAAACTCGCTTGCTTTAAATAAAATCCTTACTTGAGATCGACCTCGCTATCTGAAAAACGTTTACCCCAAGAAAAGATCTATTCTAAATAACTGGAAGAATTCAGTCACACTGGTTTTTGATTCAGAATGCCTAATGTTTTTTGGGTGACTAAAAAAAAAACGATAAGTAAATTCAGACCTATGAGCTGAACAGTTGAGCGACCTGATATTACATCAAAAAGTCTTCTTCTGGATGGGTGTCGGAACAAGAATGGGATGTCCATCTTGCCCTGTAAATTAACAAAAATGTATTAGCAACTCATTTTTCTTCAGACGGATTGCACTATTACACATTTTGGGAGAGCCAAATACAGAGAAGTGTGATGCAAGGCATGGCACAAGATCCCATCTAAGATTACCTCCCTTGCATAGGAACTCTTGTTTACAAAAAAATCGTAACCATAACTGTTAATGTTACAATAATTATAACAAAAATCACCATCATTTTATTCAGACGGATTGCATTATTTACCCCTAAATTGAATGACAAAAGATTCTACCTCTCCAGGTTCTAGTTGTAATGAGAATAAGGACAGCAAATAGATAAGCCTATATTCCCCAGATCACAAGAAATCCTCCACCAGTGGCTCATCGTTGGATAGCGTTTACAGTTCTGTTATAGCTAAAGCATGCATTTCAGCACTGATATATATATATATATATATATATATATATATATATATATATATACATATATATATATATATATATATATATATATATATATATATATATATATATATATATATATATATATATATATATACACAAGTATAGGATTGTTGAATACGGAATAAACTCCAATAACCAACAAATACTATTCTATTTTTAACAGAGTGCTCAATACAAAGTAGAGCAAATATAATTATTTATTCGAAAATTATAATATAAACATGTTGTAAAACCGCTACAAAAGTCGCCATTTTGTTTCAACACTTCTGGTGTCTTATCAATTGATGGTGTTAATAACTTGATAAGACACCAGAAGTGTTGAAACAAAATGGCTATTTTTGTAGTGATTTTATAACATGTTTATGTTATAATTTTCGAATAAATAATTATATATATATGTGTGTGTGTGTTTGTGTATGTGTTATGTGTTTCATTAAATAATATATGTCCATTTATTTTTATAATAATATTTTCTAATTATTTTCCTGGTGTTCAGTTGAAACTCATCAAGGAAGGTTCTCTACTTTTTGTTGTCCCAAATACGTTCCAGATATATTGACGAGATTTTCATATTAACAGTCAAAAAAATGAATTAAAAACCCCGAAATAAACATTCGGGAGTAACTCACTTCTGCAATTCATTTATGAACCCAACATTACAGATGGATACTCTAGTACATGCTAATAATGATTTTATCACCTCAATTCCTAAAATGAAAATAGTAAAATTAATATCTCATTAATTATAAAAGCGATTGTCCACACTGATATAAAGTAGGTTTTGTTAAATACATAATTTATCATGCGAAAATCATTTTCCTCTCTGGACACATTATTTTGTGGAGAATTAAGCAAAATAAAACAAACATTTATCAACATTAATTTCCAGAACCACGTTGCTGATGAAGAAATATAATCAACTTATTAATTTAGAAAAAATAATATAAGCAATCAACTTGATATAAACAAAGATAAATACTCCGTTAAATTCTTTTATTCTAACGAGATGCACGCAAATTATAACCAAGAAGAAAAGGCTATTGAAATTATAATCTGCCGATATCTAAAAGTTATTGAGCCTAACAAATGCCTTGGATTAATAATTAACAATAAAAAATCTAACCTAATTTTCGAAATAATTAATCACTCCCCAAAATCTAGCCTATTTAAAAATAATGTTGTATATGCATTCTCCTATCTTTTGGGAGATTGTATCTTTAACACTAACAAGAAACGAACAACAATCAATTCTTACATTGGCTACGTATGCACCACACTCTTATGTAGGTTGACTTGTCATTTTACATGATTTATTGCAATTCATGCACATATAGATCAGTATATGACAAATAAGCAAACTAATATTAACATCAGACAAATTTTAGTAAAAAACACCAAAAAGATATGAGCCACAGTGTAAAGAAAAAAATCCAAATTTTGAGAAGCACTCAGCATTAAATAGGGTAGCTGGCTCCATAGTGGATCTTATACTGAAATATATTTTAAAGCAAATATACATAAATATACCAGTTTGACCGATTAAATTGCATCCTATTTAGTGACTTGAAATTGGTTCCAGCAAACGTGAGAACAACGGAATTAAACAACACTCATAGTGTGAATACACAACATACATATATATATATATATATATATATATATATATATATATATATATATATATATATATATATATATATGAAGGTTAACATTGAAGTCAACACTGAGAGGCGACAGGCTGTTTCATGCTAGATGTATTCGTCAGGCCTCCTGATTATTGTGTCTAGCATGAAACAGCCTGTTGCCCCTGAGTGTTGACTTCAATGTTCACTTTTATATTAATATTTACATACGCTCTATCTCTGATATTGATCACTTTAACACATAAATATCGCACACCATAAAACTATATTTCTTCATATATATATATATGTATGTTTGTTTGTGAATACATATAGGATACAGGTTGGAATCCTGTCGAGGGACGAATATTTTCTATGAAAATATCTCGGACATTCAGGCCGGTAAATGTTATTTAATAATATTTATTATATACAGAGCATTTACTTAAGTATTTGTATCTATAAAAAGAATGTTAAACACAAAAAATGTCTTAAAATAATTGTCGGACTTTGTCCATTTCATAATATATATATATATATATATATATATATATATATATATATATATATATATGTGTGTGTGTAAAAGTACTAAGAGCCATGGAATAAGATACCTTATAAAGGTAACGGTGTGTCTGTATAGATTTCTATAAATCTAGAGCTCTCTTGCCAGAGAATTTTATGCACATTGTTTTCACTATATTTCTGTATTTGGTAAACACCTGTTTCTAATTTGAAGTTGATTGGTCTGGAGTAATTTTATATTAATATTTGCCGTATATGCTGTGTCGGTGCATTAGTCTTCAAGATTGCCAATATAATAAATTCAGGCAGTTCTACCTCAACAGAAAATCACAGTTTTTGTTGTCTTAAATACCACAGCACATATCGGCGGCATTTAATACCAATTGGGGCTTCTTTTTGTTATCAAACTTGATGAACTTTGGAGAGAGAAATTTTATCTTACCAGAAAATATCCCATTTTCCATAATTGCTGATTCGTCAATTCACGGACCAATAAAAAGACACTGATGTATATATTTGCCTATTTTTTTGCTTTTTTGAAGGACTTGTGAACTTTATCTGATCGTATTAAATATTTTGATATATTTCTAAAATGCGTGGTTATTTATTAATTATATTTAAACCTGGTGTGGCAAACATATTCAAAATTGTTATATAGATCTTTCTGTCTCGCTCTCTTTCTCTCTTTCTCTACACACACACACACATACATACATATGAATATATATATATATATATATATATATATATATATATATATATATATATATATATATATATGTATATTGATAGATAAGACGAAAGAACAGTAATATATATCAAGGAAGGTGGCTTAGTTTTATCCTACCCATGTACTTTCTATCTCCCCCAAGAACATCCTTAGTGTTGAATTAGAAAGATAAACTTATTGTAACTGTGATAAAATCTGCATTTTGTTGTGATCTTTTAAAAACACGCACGAAGACGGATTATTATTAATTTTCAATTCTTAATTTAAGTGTTATAGCTATGGTATTTTAAACAATAATTATCACAATTACAATAAGTTTGTCTTTGTGGCACACAAACACACGTATATAAATACATATATATATATATATATATATATATATATATATATATATATATATATATATATATATATATATACACATGTATGTATGTATGTATGTATGATCCAAGAACAGTTATCATATAAATCCCACTAAGTACGAATGAACTTTGCGTCGACTGCACAAACATATATTGACCCAAACCAAAGCAATCAGACTGAATTATGAGTGAGAAATTGTTACACTGTTCCGTGACAGAAAAAATCACTTTGATTTACTTGGCTAAAAATGAAGATAAAAAGCACAAAATGGTGTCCTCTGATGGCTGTTTTTGTCACATCCCATCAATTTCACTTCAGTTATTTGAAGTCATCGGTGAAAAAAAAATGCTGATTTAATATTTCTTTCGATTTTTTTTTTTAACGAAACTTAAGTCAATTACAAAACCTTGTTGAATAAAAAATTTAATTAACAGTTGGCTTTAAGAAAAGTATAAAACTTTTAATGACATTTGTCAATTTTTAGCCAACTACTTCTAAGTACCCCTTGCTTGCTGCGTGTGAATATATATAGCAGCACCAGTTTTATCTATCTATCTATCTATCTATCTATCTATCTATCTATCTATCAGTTGTACAAACCTACACTTAGTAACTAAATATGTATTTCCCACTCAGCATATATATATATGGTGTTTCCTCAAAGACGACTGACATGGTATTTCGATTAAGGTTTTTATTTAATATTTTAAAGTTAATAGAAAATAAAAATTAAATAAAAAGCATAATTGAAGTTTCCTGTCAGTGGTTTTTAACAAAACGTATAAAAGATGTATTTCTGCCTAAATAAAACGGCAATATATATATATATATATATATATATATATATATATATATATATATATATATATATATATATATATATATATATATATATATATATATATATGTATGTATTTGGTCATTCCATACGTTCTGTCCGAATTTTAACTTTTTGTTAAAATGAACGAAATTTAAAGTGTTTTTTATAATGTCTAATGGAGCTGAACATTATTTTTTTATGTTTAGATGCATTTAAACTGATCAAAGTTTATTTTAGAGAAAAATAAAATCAAATCTTTGTTTCATTAAAACCCTGCTAACATAGAATTACCCAAGAATCATTTGAGGCACATAATGCCTTATGAGTTCAAGAAAGGAAACTCGGCAGCCGAAGCGGCTAGAAACATTCACTCAGTTTATGGAGATGTATGTGTGAATGAAAGAACTTGGAGAATATGCTTTGCAAAATTCAGAGGTGGAGATTTCACCCTTGAAGATGAAGATCGTACCGGATGTCCAGTTGAGTTTGATTAAAAGCTTCTTGAAGCAGCCCTTGAAGAAAATCGTGCTTTATCAGTTGCGGAATTGGCAGTAGTTCTCAGTCCAAACCATACAACTGTTCATCGTCATCTTCAACAAGTTGGAAAAGCTCCTAAACTTTGAGAATGGGTGCCTCATGAATTGTCTGAAAACAACCTCAAATCCCGAGTTGACATCTGCTCTTCTCTCCATTCTCGCCAAATTGTTTAAACTTTTTTGGATAGACTTGTGACTGCCGACGAAAAATGGATCTTTTATCGAAATGTTAAGCGTCTTTGTAAAGGCTTGGTAAAGGGGAAGGACCCCAGCCACAGCTGAGAAGTGAACTTCATGGGCAAAAGGTATTTCTTTCAATCTGGTGTGATTGCCACGGAATAATCCACTTTGAATTCTTATCACCTAATGCAACAATTAATGCTCAAATATACTGTCAGCAATTAGAGCGTTTGAACCAAGCTTCGAGGAAAAAAGTACCTGCTCTCGTGAATCGAAAACGGGTGATGTTTCATCAGGACAATGTGCGACCACACACAGAAAAATCACGTCACAAAAATCGAACAACTTGGTTGGGAGAAAATTCCTCATCCACATTATTCTCCCGACCATGATACTTCATTTGTTTCGTAGCTTACAGAATAATTTGGCAGAAACAGCTTTTGTAACACAGGAATATGTTAAAACTGACATCTGTGAGTTATACGAATCAAAGCCCAAATGATTTGTCAGTAATATATATATATATATATATATATATATATATATATATATATATATATATATATATATATATATATATATATATATATGTGAACAATACGTAAGAGTTAGTTGTTTTTCTCTGCCAGTGGTATAAACTCTGACTGACACCAAATCGGTCGGGTTTCGGTGCTGGCTTAAAGCATTCCGATGTCTAGTCACACTGAAGGGATGGGATACAGCAAAACTGTACTGTCTGCGAATGACATAATATATATAAAACACCCACATGTGTGTATATATATATATATATATATATATATATATATATATATATGAAAGTAAACTTTTCTCATCATTAATTACATGTCATGTCAAACTGTTCGATGAAGATGAGGATCATTCCGCGTGGTCAACCTAAGATGAAGGAAAAAGGCGAGCTCGTCGTCGATTCTTTTTTGTATCGTCTTACCTGAGGAGGAAGTGACATAAGTCGGTGGTGATTGGTCAGCAGTGGCTTTTATTTGAGGAGTCCATTTGTTGCGTGCTTTACGTATTATTTTTGTTTCAGGATCGCCCGCCGGAATAGTACTGTTTCGGTAGGGTCTCATGGGCGAGCAAGTATGATGTTGGAAGACCCGAAACTTTCCATGAGCCCAAGTCATAACATCACTGACGAGGCGATCCTGAACACTCATGGGAGTGTTTTCATAACAAATGTGTGTGTGTGCGTGTGTGTGTGTGTGTGTGTGTGTGTCTATCTGTGTATTATCTTCTCTCCGCAGAGAGAAACAGCTAATTATAGCGTATTCATTTATAACACACTCCACACTCTCTCTCTCTCTCTCTCTCTCTCTCACACACACACACACACACACACACACACACACACACACACACACACACACACATATATATATATATATATATATATATATATATATATATATATATATATATATATATATTG
>OZ038488.1:27227256-27312256 GCA_964036315.1 Acanthosepion esculentum
ATATTCTACATAATGTAGAGTATATATGTGTTTGTGTGTGTGTGTGTCCAAGCAACTCCTTCTCTCCTAGCAGTCCGTTTTCAATGATTCATAGCTCATACAAAAGCCCTAGAATAGTTTAATGCAGGGAACGATTTTCGTTGAGCTCAGATTCAGGGTTTATGCGAGGCTAAAAATTATATATTAATATATTATACTAGCCATTATCGTTGATTTCATGGTTCAAAGAAGGTAACACTTATTTTGTTTTTGTATCCAAAATTGCAGCTAGATTAAAATTTTAGGCTAGCTAAAATTTTAAGCTAGTTTAAAAGCCCGAAGCTAACTCATGTGAAGGACTCTTGGTTTGGCCATCATCACAATAGTTACGAGAAATAGGTACGATAGGCATCAATAAACTAGAGAAGAACTCAAAACTGATCGCTGCATTTAAGTATTGAATAAATATTTAAGCTTACCTTTTAAACGTTCAACGATAATTCTTCTGCTGCCACGTAATATAAAGACGATTTTATGTGCGTAAGTCCTTACTTTCTGTACAAACAATTATTTCTATTCCATGGATAACAGAACCTGAATATAGTGTAAAGATGGGAAAACAGAAATTAAAATTAGTTATACATTCAACATTTGAAGTGCTAGCGAAACAATACAAACAATATGGAATCTATATGAATAAATGCGAAATTGGAGCTTAATTCACCCAGAAAGTCTGTGATTAAAATGCCCCAGCTCTACTTTATAATAAAGAACACATGGCATTTTCTCTGTCTCCCCACTGAGACGAGATGTGACACAAGGTATTTGTGTGTCGACCCGAACGTGAACACCCAGGCAAGGGACAAAAATTGGCCACAGCCCCCGCAACCGCCAGTTGCGTTGGCCTCGCTGCGAGTACCGATCCCTCTATCGGGTGCCATGAGAGGGTTCGGCCTCGGGCTGTTGTTCCACAGGGCTGGACAACTCTCATTATAATTTTCCTCAGTTGAGTAGCCCCTGAGCGGACTCTGCCCAAAAACAGAGACGCAATAAAGAGATGATAAGTAATGTTAGAAACTAGTCGAAAGGGTAATTTACACATAGTATTTACTTGACCCCACATCCACTGAGTATGTTTGTGACACAAGGTCGGTTTTTAACGTGGGGATCCGAATGAAGACACTCGGGCCGCCGGTCATAGCTTGTCCAAGCCGGTCTTAGCTGGTCCAAACTAGTCATAGCCGTGATACTACCAGCGCAGGAATGGATCCCTGTGACCGGTAAGTAGAGATTTGCATGACCCCACCCCGCTGGGTCAGGTAGTGACACAAGATCAGTTTTTAACGTAGGGACCAGGCTGGTCTAAGTTGTTCCGCTGGTCCAAGCTGGTCTAAGCTGGCCGTAGCCTGTCCAAGCTGGTCAGAGTCTGTCTAAGTTAGTCATAGCTGGTCTTGGCTTTTCATCGGCTGCGCCAAGCTGGTCAGAGCCTATCCAAGCTATTTGTAGCCGTAATACTACCAGCACAGAGGGGGGATCCCTGTGCCAGGTAAGTAGAGATTTACTTGACCCCCCCCACTGAGTCAGGTTGTGAAACAAGGTCAGTTGTTAACGTATTTTCACTCGTGCCGCTAGTCTAAGCTGGTGTTAGCTTGTCTAAGCTGGTCAGAGCTGGTCCATGCTAGTTAGAGGTGGTCCAAGCTGGTCGTAGCCGTGATACCACCAGCACAGTGACGGATCTCTGTGGCAGGTAAGTATCCGAATATGTATAGCCCTCCAGAGAAGAATTTACACATTAAAGGCTCACAATCTGTATTATATATTATCTTTTTCTAGGCAATACCACACTTCCGGTTTAAATAATTTGCATATTGATTTTCATATCAAAAAATAGTTTTGTTTAGGAACATCCTCATATATAGGGCAGAAAAGTGATTGACATTTGCATTTTACTTGGCTTTTAACATCTTGGCATTTATTTGTAAAACTTTCCTTAACTATAACAAGCCAATTTATAAATGAATTGTTGAGTAAAATTTTCATTTCAAAGATTTCAAATAGTGAATATATCTTACTTTGCGAAGCGACAGCCAGCGCTGAAGCCTTGTAGTTTACTATAAAAACTTCAAAACAACTAATTTATTTATTTCCGATAAGATTGGATCTTGAAATTCCCCCAATGTAAAGAAATACTGTTTCGCAAATCGCCTGAGTCACTGCATCGCCAATATCAACAAGGATAAGGCTGTATTCAATACTTACATCAGTTATACGTCTACCATATCCTCTCCCCCGTTCAATTCGTGCGCATATCAAGTAGCGTATTGAGAAAAACTAAAATACGACTATCAATATAAGATAAATAATAGTAGGTAACACCAAAATACTCTAAGGAACCCAATGTAAAGAAGAAAAACACCTCAAAATCCTAGAAGCTATTATCATAGAAATGAAGGACCTACATTACATTAAAATTATTTCGCCACAGAAGAGGGTATCGTGAAGTGAGTATGAAATATTTACTTAGAAGAGAAGGGAAAACAAATAATGAAAAACATTATTTTATTTCGGTCTGGTTACACTTAAATGTTACACATTAACTCTTGTCCTTCCCAGAGGATAAAAACAGACCAACTAGATAGATGTATTCCAAGAGGCCATCGCAAGATGAAAAATATAAAAATGCGAATGCATACTAACAAATATCGTCGTCGTCGTCGGCATCCGTCCGTCTCGGGAGACGATGGAGTAGCGCTCTAGGTGCTAGGCGATGGAGTTATATCGCCTCTGGTGACAGTGTAGTCGCACACTGGAGAGGCACTTCCCGTGTTGTGCCGATGTCTTCCGACGTCGCTGGAGTGTCCTCTCCAGTGCGCTGGGCGGGATGTATGGAGAACCAGGGCTGCCTGGACGTCTTGTTCCCGCATTTCGGCCTTGCTAGCAGAGTCCAAAGGAGAGGATGAACCAATACAGTTTGGTACCAGCGCGTCTGCAGGAGTTGCCAGAAGGCAGCACAGAGTGCCGTCCATCCGCCTTAGGGGCTCCACTCTGAATTTGTGTAGGGTTTAATCCTTAGGCTTTTTTTCTCCTGAAGATTTCCAAAAGACAGTGGGGCTATTTAACCCATAGCTGGGTTTTGGTTCATGACCACCAGAGCGTGTCAACACACCGGTGGGCCAGCATGCCGCATATTAAGAGGGCCAAACTTCTCCGTCTTCCCCTGTAGTTTAGCCCAAGTCCGCAAGGTGCTCGGTTGCCATGTGTCGCCACGAGGACGTACTATATAGGGCTTACTTTTGGAGAGGCTATATGCTGCCAGGGGAAAACTTACGCACACGGCTCACCTTTTCGCCAGCGGCGGTAGCTGAAAGCGTGAAGCGACACGCACTACCACTACAGACTACCACACTAGACGCATAACAACAGGCAACATTAACAAATATAGAGGAAAAAAACTAACTAGAAACATAAACAATTATACTGATATAAAATGATATATGCGAAAAAGATCATACACACGCAAACACACATATAAACATATAGTATAATATAAACCACACACACACATATATATATATATATATATATATGTGTGTGTGTGTGTGTATACATATACACGTGTATGTGTATACATATATATGTGTATGCATGTGTATATGCCTATGTATATATATATATATATATATATATATATATATATATATATATATATAAAACAAACAACGCGCAAATTTAAAATATAAAATGACGACAATTTACCCATCGCACCTATGCATACAGGCGCGCACGCACGCACGGACACACACACACACACACACACACACACACACACACACACACACACACACATATATATATATATATATATATATATATATATATATATATGTTAAAATATAATTTTAAGGTATACTATATGTATTGATTAAATTGCTCATTATCAGGGATATATAAAACTAGACATTGATGCCAACTCCCAGCGTCGAGAGACATACAAACATACATATATATATATATATATATATATATATATATATATATATATATATATATATATATATATATATATATATATATATATATATATATATATATATTACTTTTTAAACCAGGTAATACGGAGTGGTAGAGAAAAAAAATAATATCAAATCCTAGCACAGTGTTTTAAAAGTTTGGTACATGAATATGCTAACATAATCGTTTTGTTTACTCTCTGGGCGGATAGTGCAAACACAGACTCGGCGGAAACAGTGCGAGCCATAGAAATGAACAAGAGTAAATCAGGAATCACTAGAGACGGAACGCGAAACCAGAACACTCACAATAAAATGTTCTGTTCGAAATTCCCTGAATGTTACCTGGATCTGAAGAAGGCTACAGAACATAACGAACGGTTGTGATATTAAAAAGTAAGCTGAGGACATTAGTAGGAATATAAATACAGATAATCACTCACGATTTAAATTCAAGGATAAATTGTTAAAAAAAAATATTTGCATTTATTGCCACGCGGATTTTGTGATAAAATCTACAAAGATTGGTTTTCGTTTTCTACGGCTTATTAATACATTGAAAGTTATTTAAATTCAGAAAATATGTTTTAGATTGTAATAGTTATTTTTTGGTGGGAGGATAATAATGGGTTAGTGATAAAAATCATACTAATTAATCCATAACTGATGGGGCATAAAATGTAGATTCATCCCTTTCCGTAGTGAATATAACGGATTTAACTGGAATTGGAACACTGTCCTCCGATTAAACATTCCATGTTATTATCTATTACTCCACCCGCATGTCCAAACTTTCAACACCTGGTGTTCCCAAGCGGTTAGCCATCCAATTACTGACAAGGCTAGACGTTGTATAACTTCGGTGTTTGTACGCGAACCCTTGTTTCAACATGATATGAAGTTGACGGTATTTGCAAAACTTTATAGCAAGACAATATATATACAATCTCATACATACACTCTCACTATTTTTTTCCCCGGAGTTGTTTTTTTCTGTTTTCTTTTTGAATTTGTGGGTCTGATGAATTGGATCGTTTTCAAGATTCCAATGGAATAAATTATGACCATGGAATATTAATGTGTAAGTCTTTTTATTATATCATTACTCTGTCCTAGACATTGAGTTCTACCTGGATTTTATCCTCTTGGAATTATTTTTTTATACATATATCTATATGTTTGTATGTATATTTATTTATATATTTTAGATATACGATTGCATATGTATGTGTATATTTACCACTAATATTATATATATATATATATATATATATATATATATATATATATATATATATATATATATATGAATATATATATATATATATATATATATATATATATATATATATATATATATATATATATATATATACATATATATATACATATGTATGTATATATGTATGTATATATATATATAAATAGATATATGTATATTTACATATAAAGAACGATCTTAGAGAAAATACTATATCAATATGAATAACCTTTTCGCGTGACGCGTTTCGACATCAGATTAAATTAGTCAGATGAAGTCTAATGAAACGAAACGCGAACCACGATTTTTTTTCCGTAAACCCCCAAAGTTATAAAAGTTTATCTGACACGAAGCGAAAGTAGAAGTTAACCTATTGAGATCCAAAATCATTATAAAATTCGGGAAATTACTTCTACGGTTGAGATATTTCGCAGTTAGTACGCACAGTTTAGTAGTGTGTCTATTTTCTTCACGACGATAGCTTGTTGCGGGATGTTTGTATGTTTGGATAAATATTAGTCTCCATTATGTTGCAAGAATCAACAGTTAGGAGAGTAAATATTTATGATTACCTGGAAAATTTTATCACGCCCTTAAATATTGACTGACTCAATGTGAGTCCAAGTAAAAAAAATGTTTGCACACAAAATAAACATAAAACAAACAACAATGCAAGTAATAACACAAGGAATTACGCGTGCCGAATGGAAAAATATGAAACTATAATAAGAATGTGGTTGTTCGTGTGTCTCTATGCGTGTGTGAGTGAGTGAGTGAGTAAGAGAGATAGATAGATAGATAGATAGATAGATAGAGAGATGGAGAGAGAGAGAGAGTACAAAATACAAGAGAGAAAACCAGAGGGGGAAACTTTAGCCACGTTTGTCTATATCTGAAAGCAAGAGCTAAAAGGAAAATCTGTAAAAGAGTATAGGGAGAGAAATGTACACCTTTTTATTGACAAGAGCCCCCTCCTAGGGATGTTTTTTTGGCAAAGTCACGTAGGCTAACCTACAAGTTTATGAGACTGGCTTGCTCATCTCTTGTCAATGAAAATGTGTACAAAGGCAGTTTCTATTATCAAAATTGGCTCTTTCCATTTTTTCCCGCTTCTTTTGTCAATATTTTCATAAGCTTTCAATCTTTAACTGAAAATTGAAAATATTACTCATATTATCATCATCTGCGCATTAAACCATTCCGGTTAATTAAAATATTGAATGCATTACGCTGGAAAAGCGTCAAGTAACATAATCGCTCTTTTGCAAATAAATAAAAAATAACAAACTTACGAGCAATCTTAATGAACAGGTTCCAAAGACATCGCATGTTAATTTATGTGTCTATTAAGACAAAATTAAATTGATGTAGTTAACTGTATTTTAGCATTCACTCGTAGATAAATGTATTTCTTGAAATGACGTTGCGTAATAGAGAGTTTAATCTTCCTGCAGTTGATTTCGTCTTTTCATCGACACAATGCAACATGATTCTAATCGTAATCAATAAAATAAATCCATTTTACGGACAGCAGTAACCTTTACAAATCTGTAAATTCGTTATTTTCCAGACGTATGTATTTTCAACGTTACAAATCATATAAAATGAAGACATAAATAGATGTACAAATACATTTTTTAAAAGTTAAATATCCGTTTATTGAAGTCGAATGATCATTAGGAAGTTAGTTTCATAGATCAATTTTACACAGACATATATATATATATATATATAGTGTATATTTCGGAAGCAATTTTTCATTAATGCATGTTTCATTAAATAATATAGACAAGTTGTGACTATTTATTTTAAGTAAGTTCCTTTCATATTGTCTGATAAGATTAATCACATTATCGTTGAAAGACGAAAGGAAAACACCATATTGATACATGTTTAAATCCAATCTAAGCTTTCGGCTTACATAAGCCATTATCAAAGATGACACACACACACACACACACACACACATATATATATATATATATATATATATATATATATATATATATATATATATATATATATATATATATATATATGTCATCATTTTTAGCTGCACTGACATAGTAGCATGCTACCATATATGGTAGAGATAGGAAACAAGAAACTGTGTTTATTGTAAGACTCTCCCAAAATTAATATGCTTACTAGACTGACAAACATACATACGCGTGCGCAAACACATTATCATCCATATTCCACATAAACGTACCAGAATTATGATACACTTACACAGATAAAATATACACACGAACGATGCTTGACATAGCAAAGGTGTGTGAAGTATGTCTAAGCAATGAAAATCAAGCAAAACAAAAAAAGTAGAAGTAATGTTTATCCATATCTCATTCTCCGATGAGGCTTTAATAAATTAGTAATATGTAATGAGATTTTAACTATTTGTTTCCTATTTAAATTCTGTAGTGTGTATATTAAGGGGTCTGGAAACTACATACATACATATATATATATATATATATATATATATATATATATATATATATATATATGTATATATATATATATATATATATGAAGAAAAATACTCTTAAGGTGCGCTATATTTATGGGATAAAGTGCTCAATATCAGAGATAAAGCGTGTTTAAAAATAAATGTGACCATTGATGTCAACACAGATTCGACAGACTGTTTCATGCTAGACCCAATCGTCAGTCCAGGAGTGTTGTTTTTTTTTCTCGGCTATATATATATATATATATACGGGTCAGTGGTACATTGTTGATAGTCTATTTTGGCTGTTATTTTGGTTTTAATTTATAAGTCGTTTATTTGTTTATTTATTTATTTGGGCTAAATTATTTTGCTTGTATTTATGAATTTTTTTTTTATTTATTATTTTTATTTCTTATCGTATATATATATATATATTTGTTTTTATTTTAATCTGTGTTTTATTAACGTAGTAATAATCGCTGATTTAATAGTTTTGTTTTGGTTTGGGAAGATATTAAAGCTATTTATTCAATTATGGGGATGAATGTTGTAGTTTATATATAAATATAGAAGTGATCATTGAAGTCAACAGTCAGAGGCGACAGACTGTTTCATGCTAAAGACAATCATCAGGCCATATGTGTTAAGTTTTTTCTCGACTATTTATATCTACGGGTCAAGGGTTTATCATGAGCTGTCTATTCTGAAAATCAATAAGAAAAAAAACAAGTAAAAATAAATTAATACAAATACATAAATAAATAAACAAACAAATTAACAAACCACACCCGCTAAAATAACATTTAGGACAGACTGAAAAGAATAAATAAAATAAAAATAAATAGACAAAAAGAAGTAAAAGCAATCATTCCAAATATATAAATGAATAAAGTAAATAATAAACAAATTAAAAACCCACTCCCGCCAAACGAATGAATATATATATATATATATATATATATATATATATATATATATATATATATATATATATATATATATATATATATATAAAGGCTGAAACGCTAATATTCCATTGTCATAATTTAGTCCATTGGAATCGTAAATACGATCCAACTCATCAGACCTACGAATTCAAAAAGAAAACAGAAAAAACAACTCCGGAAATAAAAAATAAAATTTAGTGAGATTGTATGTATGAGAGTGTGGGACGAATGCTAGAGTAAATGAAATCTATAGGGAGGGGTAACGGACGAGAGAACAGGAAGGTCTAAAGACGAAGAGGGGATTAAAATTTAACAGAGAGAAGTTTTAAAGAGGGGAGTCAAAGAAGGTTTAAGTGAGAGAAATATGAATATTTTCAAATGTCTAATACATTAAAGATACACCAGAAAAGAGTGTACATTTTGCGGTGACATACACACACAATAGACGGTATAATCTTAAAGATCAGAAGTTAAATTTTAATCCCAATTTTAATCGATATCATTAAGCACTCCCGTAAATCATTACTATTCCACCATGAAGAAAAATGTATAAAGAAAGATGGCATATTAGACACTACAATGGAAAGCTTTGACGGTGCAAGGAGATGCGAAATCGTAGGTATATACTTACTACACGAACTAAGCAAAATAATAGATAGAAATGACACAGAGACGACGGTCTCATAATCTTAAGAAGCTGTAACAAACAAAACACAGACAAAACTAGAAAAGCAATAATAAAGATTTTCAAAAATAACGGATTCGACATAATATCAAAACTAACATAAACGAAGTAGATTTTCTAGATGTTACCTTCAACGTAAGAAAAAGACTGATTGATAACATAACTATCCTACACCAAGAAAATAACAAATTTAAATTACAAATCCTCGAAGCAATCTACATTTAAAAAAATTTGAAGCCAGCACTGAAAAGAATTATAACATTCCAGAAAAAAAGTCCATAATAGATAACTTTCCATGTTCTAATGAACGCTAAATCTTAAGTGTCAGCCATTGCATTTAAACCAAAAACGAAGAAGAAATCAGTAATGGATAGCTACACACTGTTTTTGCCTTACCAATTGTACTCCTTTTATCTGTGTAAGTGTATAATAATTTAAGCATATTCCTCTTCAAGCTTTGATAGAATTTAATGTTGTCATTAGCTACTGTTGCCACCCAAAGCTAACGAAGCCCGTTGGGAAGGGATCGCATTACCTACCTAGCGGGCTTGTGTAAATGAATAATAGTTGGTACATGGATAACTAAAGACAAACTATACTAAGATGTGCAAGGGAAAAAACATTATGGAGACGCATAATTGCCCATGGCTTGGTGGTACACTGCAGATAGAAGTATAAAAAGAAAAAAGATGCCCAATGAAAATATTATAGAGCCAGGAAGGCAGGCAATTAGATCAAATGTTCCTAGACACCGATAAGGTATGATAAGGTATCAATGTAATTTATCATGTGGGTTAGTCTTCGTAGCAATGTCTTCAATTTCTTGATTTCTTCAATGTCTTGATTTCTTCGGTCAAACACCATTCATTTTCTTCATGTGGAAATTATTTGGGAGGTAAGCATGAGGCAAAAGATAATAACTCAATTGCCGTGCTCTTTACTTATATTTTTAATACTCTACAGCATGATTGTTGAGATAGAGTGAAGGCGAACTAACTTTTTTCTTGGAAGATTCATGATAATATTGAGTAAGTTGAATGTCCGACATCAGTTATCTTGGGTCCGTACCGATCCTTCAATATCTGTATATAATTCTGAGATGTAAGTATATACACAATTTACATCATCGTTGCCATATTCACGACGTTTCGTCCGTTGTAAGCACCGGCCTTCTTCAGGTGATTGGAATTTCGAACTGAACCCTTTATTTCGTCCACCGTGTATCAGTTTCGGTTATTGCCCTTTAAATCAACTCTCCAATTTTTTGTTCATCTCTACTGCAGCCGGGTATTGAATTCACAACTTTTGAGTCAAGTCCTTGAGTGCACATGGCGTTAAAAACGTTGGGTGGTGATTTTTTTTATTCTGACGCCACCAATAACATGGATATCGCACGTGCCGGCGATTTTGCTGACAACCATGCACCCAGCCTTCTGATCATTAATATGTAGCTAACTGTCTATATTATTTCAAAGGTGGTAGTAAAAACAGATCAAGAGTTTTCCTGGAATGTATTAAATACTTTAATAGAAACATACGAAATATTTCGAACATGGCTGTTTAGATTATATATATATATATATATATATATATATATATATATATATATATATATGCGAGACATATCATGGCATTTCCACACGTCTCAACTTCTAAGTTCAATTTTTGAAAATCATAGAACTGTGAAACTGGTAAAATTACTCAAAATAAATATTCTTAAATACTTCAGTTGCATTTTTTTTACACGTATGTGATATATGTTAAAAAGGAATTTACGGCTAATATGTATTTTCCGAGTGTCAAAATGCCGGTTCTACAAAATTCAACCATTTTATTTTAACTACCGTCACTCAAAAATATATGCTTATAATTGGAATAAAACCTAAACATATCAAAGTGAATTTATACATTTTCTTCGTCCTTGAGAATTGACAATAAAATAATAAACACTATTTATTAGATTGTTTATTTGCAATATTTATTTATTATACATCTATATATATATATATATGTATACATATATATATATATATATATATATATATATATATATATATATATATATATATATATATATATATATATATATATATATATATATATATATTAGAATGAGAACCAACATATTGGTTATTTATGGACTCATTTATAATTTATAAAACTTTAAATATTAAAGATTTACTAATAGTTGGTTCACATATATTAATAGTTTAGTAAATGTTTATGAATTGAAAATTGTTTTGAAATTTATTTCATTATAAATTGGTAAAGTATAAGTACCTCATTTCATTACTTCTAATTGTTTTAATTTCTAGAATATTTTAGGATATATATATATATATATATATATATATATATATATATATATATATATATAGGGCTGGTCGATAAAAGTGACTCACCTGATTTTTATTACTTAAAATCTTTTTCGCCTATTGTTTTTGGGGTCAAACTAATTTTTAATCTTACTAATATAAAGAACACTTCCCGACCACCTAGTAAAAAAGTTTACTCACCCTAAGGTATTCTATTGATAATTATAATTTTGGATATAAATGGGATTTAGGGAAAATCTCTGTGCAAAAAAAAATGACTCACTTATTTCCTGCAACTAGTAATCAATAGAAACATAACCGAACATCTTTAAATAAAGAATAACAGAGGCATAACTTATTTATAATAGGTAATATAGTTTGAAATATTTAATAATCTATGGGTCCTCCTTTATTTTGAATAACCTTTTCAACCATTTTTGGCATTGACTTGATTAGGTTGCGGCAAATTTAATCTCCAATCATTGAATTCCATTCGGATATGAAATTCACAATCAAATCCTCTTTGTTGCTCAACTTCTTTCTCGAGAGCCTGTACTTTATAATGATCCATAAGTTTTCTATGGGGTTGACGTCAGGAGATTGGGGCGGCCATTTCATAACACTCACTTGCTTCTCATCAAAGTATTACTTCATCAATTTTGATTTGTGACAGGGAGCATTATCCTGCATAAAAATGAGCTTGGTGGGATCGATTTGCACGCTTTCAGCAGAAGGGAGCAGACAAGACTCTAAAATTCTCTTGTACTGTTCGCCACTGAGGGACTAATATTAGTGTTTGAGCCTTTTACATTATATTCTTACTTTGTCCTGGACATTGAGTTCTACCTGGATTCTATCCTCTTGGAAATTTAAATATATATATATATATATATATATATATATATATATATATATATATATATATATATATATATTGACCACTAATTGGATCAATATATATATATATATATATATATATATATATATATATATATATTGACCACTAATATGATCAATATATATATATATATATATATATATATATATATATATATATATATATATATATATATATATATATATATATGTATATATATATATATATAATATATATGGATAAAATAACTGAAAAAAATTCTAAATACTGGATTTTAAAATTAGACACATAAACTAGGGTTAAACAAAAACTTGGTTATTTAAAATCTGTATAAATATTTCAGTAGTTAAAAAAATTCTTTAGATATAGTTAAAAAAAAACTTTTCAAACCACATCTAAAATACTATCGTTAGATTTACGTTAAAAAATTCAAACATAGTTGCATTCCACATCACGTGACGTCCGCGTCTAACGACGGACGCTGTAAAGTGTAAACAAACTCCCAAATACAGTAATACATTAATTCAATTAATTTCTGAGGTAGGACCGAGGTCCTCTGAAATATTAAATATATATAAAAACATATAAATAAATACTTTCGCAAAAAACACCCAATTTTTTTTCAGTTATTTTATCCATATATTATATACATATCAAGAACGTATACGTGGCTTCTCATTATGCTATATATATATATATATATATATATATATATATATATATATATATATATATATATATATATATATATATATATATATATATATATCTGTGTGTGTTTTGTGTGTGTGTGTGTGTGTGTGTGTGTGTGTGTGTGGTGTAGAAGCTGAGGAGTAAAAATGTGACACAGAAAGCAAAAGATGTTTCACAGAAATTAATCCAATTATTAGAACGCAAAAAAATTCTGTTAGAAACCAACAAAAGTAGGCTAAACTCCCAATCTCTGATATCGCACTGAATGTTGTCGAATTTCCTCACAGTTGAAATATGGACTTGAAGCGACAGATCATATGAAGAGAGAGGAACTCATTAGTAAAATTGGAAGAACAAGAAAACTTATACTGAAAAAAAAAAAAAAAAATCTTGGAGACAGTGAGGAAAGATGGCCTGGAAATCCTAACACCCAAATAAAATATTGAAGTCATATTAAGCTGGAAGAAAGAGCGAACATCCTGCATATTGTTTTTATGTGATTTAATGACAGAGCAGGGAAAAGGGAGGATGATGATACATAAAACGAAAGAATGCAGTGGAGGGCCATGATCGTTCACTTTTCCTTACAGAAAAAAGGTTACTTTTTTTTCTATATCACTCAGAACAGAAAGCTATTATTTTTCTATATCATTCAAAACTTAATTTCATTGCATACCCGGGCTAAAATAAGAGTTTAAAAGAAAAATATTTGTAATTACACTTTATAGTTAAATAGTTTGCAAATTGTTTCCTTTCATTTTTGTTTTGTCCCGCCATATTTCCGTTAACATTATATTCGATGGTAGAAATCAATAATAATTCGTGTCTAACAATGCAGATGAAGTGAGGTTTTAGACGAATACTTCTTGTACTATTTTATAAGTCTCATTTTTCTTTCGGTTAACCAATTCTTTCCGCCTATTTATATGGCACGTGAAAATTGTTCCAGGCATGACTTAAGAACGAACGGAACTGTCTTTAAAATTGATGATTACCAATTGCTGTTCTATAAACGTACTTTCAATTTTTTATATTTAAAAATGGTCAATTGATTGAGTGTCTTTTTTTTTAACTTCTTATCAACCTTTGAAGAAAGCTAGAAATAATTTTTAGATTTTAAGATGTTTCTGGAAATAACAGTGATTTACTGATAAAATTCTATTAATTAACCCGTATGTGGGAGCACAAGAGACAGGTTTATATCTATCCCAACGGTATTTGTGCGTAAGCGGATATAAAGAACTTTGTTGAAATTAGAACTTAGTACTCTTATTTCCAATCCTGAGCCTTTATCCCTTATATCACCCGCGCACCATACAGCACAATATATTCCCAAGCGATCACCCATTTTGGTACTGACCAAAACTCGACATTGCTAAACCGGTGTTTCAAAGTGCCATGGTCGTAAGCTCTTTAAAATGCTCGAAATTTTAGCTCAACTTTCAAAGTATTGCATATAATCTGTAATATAAGTCAACTTCATTTTATTTAATAAATGCACTATTTTTGAAATGTGAGCGCATTTTTACGTTTTATCATATTTTTTTTCATAATATTGAACGTATATGTTTTAATACAATTCTATAATGATTTCGTTTAATCGTTTATTTAGTATGAGTTTAGCAGTACTGGGAAAAATTGATCAGCGTCATTTTATTATTTACTTTAAATCAAGTGACCAATGACCAGTAACCCGTAGTAGGAAATATTTTATCTTTATGTCGTTCTTCGTTATCGTCGTTGGCGGAACTCGTTGCCGAGCGTGAGGTATTCATCGATATGTTCTTCTGTGTGTCCTATGTTAGATCTGAGGTGACGTCAACAGCTACTGCATGAAAGGGTAGGACGGTTCAGAGGATGGAGATCTCTGGTTGTCCTTTGGTATGTTTTCCTCTCTTTTATTTGTCTTCATGTGTTTTCGAAGAATTTTTTCCGCTTTTTTTTTCCTGCTTTTCTGCAATTAGTTCATTCAGCAGCTTCGCCCACACGATTGACCGGTTCGATTTCTGTCCTTGCCAAGGTGATTTTGAAATGAAGTACCACGTCGTCTCTCTCGAGATACGAGCTTTAAGAAGTGTCTTTGTTCGGGTAGGCGGGTGTTTATATTGCAAAACAATTACTAAATACCTATCAATATCCTTATATATAATTTCGCATTAAATATCTTTGTGTATAAATATTACATTTTTTACTCTAACTGGGTTGAAATTCAATATTTATATCTAGTATAGGTTTTATTAAAAGAATGGTAATTTAATCATTTTTTCATTAAAGATATCATGAGACGTACATAATTTTAGATTAAATACTTTTCGAAAGTCTATTTTAAAGGGGATTATTTATTTTTAAATAGAAGGTGCCCATAAATTTCGTGTCCACTTTACAGAATTTATTACTTTATTTGTATTTGCGATAGAAATAATTTGTAAAAGGGATTAGAAGGAAGTAAATCAATATTTTTTAAGGTTTTATTGAAATTTTATTGAAGATTCCACATGTCCTCCATCATTAGCAATACAAAGGGTAATACGATTTTGCAGTTCACGGAAAACATTTGCCAACTGATTTACAGTAATGCCTAAAATCACATTAGTTATTTTAGCTATACTTAAAACTAGATACATTAAACATTATAACATTTTTACAGATTATACAAATAAAGTTATAATTTTTTAAAAGTGCACACGAACTTTATGGACACACTGTATGTATATATATATATATATATATATATATATATATATATATATATACCCTGCACTCTGTATGTATGTATATATATATATATATATATATATATATATATATATATATATATATATATATATGTATGTATGTATGTATATATATCTCTTTTCATTGATTTGATAATACTGCGCTACTGCGAACTGATCGTATGTTCCTTACCAACTGCGAAGTGTTTCTAATTGAAAACAATCGCTGCCTTTTAGAATTTTTTTTTTCACAATAACTATATATTATCCAGCTATTGATTTCACTTTGACTTGACCGATTTAATTGGGATTTTTTTTTCTAAGGGGAACTCAAAAAATTAAATTTTAAATAATCACCTTTGGTCAAGATTTAAATATTCTAAATTTGTTATTGTTGTTTCATTTATTAAAACAATGTATATTCGCAGGATATGATCACGATAATCATTTGAAATTCAGAATAGGTTGCATTTAATATTTTGATAAGACACTTCTGTTATTAGTCGTTTTGTTATTTTACACAGCTACCATTAACAAATATTAAGCGAACCGTTTTTTTTTACTCCAAATCAACCCAAGACAGTCAATAAAACTAATAAAACATAAAAGGGTTTCTGGAGATGAAAGAATTAGAATACCAAAGCATTGCTGAGGAGCGAGAACAATAGAAGAGTAATCAGGAAGACAGTAGATAATAATTGGCTTTGCATTTAAATTTTTTAAAATCAAACTTACTCGAAAGAAAGACGCCAGATAAGAGTTCCACTAGCGAAAAGTACGAGAAAAAAAACTGGTAACATAGAACTTACGGTTACATGTATCCAATTCAAATGTAAAACGATGATACCCTGTTACTAATCTAGTACTGGGCTTAAATTCATAAAGTCTATGTAACATTGCAAAGAGCTCATCCGAACAATTATCATGAACGTATTTTTAAGAAAGGCACGGAGAAGCAACTTTACGGCGGTGGGAATGTGACTGAAGCCAAAACACTAGTTCTGGACCAATAATATGACTGGTTCGTCTTTTGATTTTATCAAGAATCTTTAAATATATAGTAGGATAGCGGACCTTATCTGATAGCAATATTCGAGTCATGGAATGTGTGAATGGTAGACTTATAGATATGTAACATAGATTCAGGAGATAAATATTGTCTAGCACGACACAGAGAACCAACCTTCTTAGCAGCTGACCTAGTAATGAATTCAATATTGTCGTTAAACTTCATGTCAGCGGAGAATGTTAGCACAAGAAGGAACAACGAGTCACCGCTGGATGGCAGAGATTCTTTCAGATGATTAATAGAGAACAGTTTTGTTTCGAAAACATTAAAATTAACAAGCCATCTTTTGTCCCAGTTAACAACAGACTGTATGTTATTTCTGAGATCAGCCGTCAATTTGATATTATCGATCTGATGAGGCTTTTTAGTGAAATATTTATTCAGTTGTTTTTCTTTCTGTTATGAGATTCACGTTTTGAGGACTGTTTTAAAGTATTCTTTTGTCTTGTCATTTCTATTGGAATTGGGCCGTTGTAATTTGTCATTTTTTAAAACTTCAAATCAGCCGATAGATAGGTCGACGCTACGCCCAGTGCCAAACAACCATCTGCTTACATTTTAGCAGAGACGCTATTACAAATCATCTTTTAGAATGTAACTATTATTATGTATGATGTTTTAATTAAAAATATGTTGCTACTTGTATTATTTAAGGAATTAATGTACATATTTTGTGATGAAATACACATCAGAAATGTAACGTAAGTAAAAATTCTATTGGCGCCAAATTCGCTGTTGATTTATTGGGAAGACATTTGAAGTATTTTTAACAATGATATTTTTGAAGAACTTGACTGAAGTTTTGAGTGGAAGTAATGAGGTAAACAGGATAAGATAAAGATGGAATTTTATCTGAACAATTGGACACATATTCGCCATTCAAATATATTGAAATTACCAATATTTTTCACCATTTTTCCATTGTATTATATATCTATTTGAACAACAAATATTTTGCTGTGTACACAGAAACCCCACCACGTATATACATGTATATGACGCAAACTGATTCTAGATTGAAATAGTTGCATATATGAAGAATAAATTAATTCTAATATTAAAAAAAAACAGTCAAAATATCATTAAAACCCTCGTCATACATACATAAATGCATAAATATATGTATGTGAAAATTCAGATATAACTATAAATATAACAATATCAATAAAGACAAAGGGAAACTTATCTGAACCAATGCATTTTGTTCTACCATCGGTATTATTAAGGCAAATTTAAGGATTTTATTTTACAACAAACAAGTAATTATAAACAATATATTGAACGGGTGAAATAGAATGTTGGAGGTTTTCAATAACCTCCGATATTATCATGATCCAGATAAAAACAGACATGTAATACTACCTACTGAATCATTAAAATCTAATAGACAAAACAATTTATCCAATCTTAATAATATCGACATAAGTATAATCACATTCAAAACTATGATGCATATAATCAGAATTCTGAAGTATTTATATATAAAACAAACTCTCACAACTGTTCATTACAATATATATATATATATATATATATATATATATATACAATTTTAAAAACTAGGAATTTATTAATTTTAATTTTATTAGTCTCTAAGGCCCTTTCAACCAACATCTAATCAGGAGACAATCGTTGGATAATTGACAAATTAACAAAAAAAAAAAAACAGTGACGAAAATGAAGAGCAAAAAAGGGGGAAACACGCTAAAATAACATATAAGTATATATACTTATAACGAGGAAAGGGGTAATAACGTGTAAATAATTATCGAGGGACAGTTAAAATAAAATATCTCCCAACAGATTAAGGGACTTCACAAATTCTTTCTGTCGGCAGAGAGAAGGTTTCCTTTATCCTATACAGACTGATTCCAAAATCTTCAAATGATTGTTTGAACCAGCCGTATGAATAATTTTGGACCACTCTTTTGTATATGACTTGGCACAGGCTATATTCTCAACTAAGTCTTGAGCAATAGCCGATTCCATATTTATGGGAGGAAGATAATACATTTTAGCTATCTTACCAAGTCGTATTTTGGAAGGTACATGTTGGTTAACCCGAATTCTGTTTGACTGCTGACAGACTGCTCGTTTGCCCGAATTCTGTTTTGAATTGTATTTGGTTAAGTTTGTTTTTATTATTTTCTTTTGACTGTTTCAGGAAAAAAAAGAAAAAAAAGAAAAAAAAAAA
This sequence comes from Acanthosepion esculentum, assembly GCA_964036315.1. Lineage (NCBI taxonomy): Eukaryota > Metazoa > Mollusca > Cephalopoda > Sepiida > Sepiidae > Acanthosepion > Acanthosepion esculentum. Next base: position 27,246,456 of record OZ038488.1, read on the forward strand.
AAAGTCCTTTTGATTTTTGCTTCTCTCCATTTTTTATTTTTACCCCCCTCTTTTAATTTCTGTTATTTTTTCTTTTTATTTCAGTTTTTCAATTTTCCCCCTTTAATTTTTGTTTTCCTTTTAATTTTCTTTTTACCACCGGTAATTCTTTCTTTTTTATTTTTTACCCCTTTTTAATTTCCAGGCTTTTTCTTTTTATTCTAGTTTCTCGTTTTAATTTCCTTCCAACCTTTAATTTTTGTTTTTCATTTCCACGCTTTTTTTTTTAGCCTTCGTTAAAATTTTCATTTTCCTTTAATTTCTGATTTTCGCGTTTATTAATTTTAATTTCTGTTTTCTTTCCTAACCTTACGTTTTTCCGTGTTTTTCGTTTTATAATTTGTTTGTACTAAATTCGTTTTGTAATCGTTGTATTGTATAATTTATTTGTTTATTTTTCTTTTGTTTATCGGTTCGACTCGGTCGGCCATTTTGAATTTTTGTTTCTAGCTTTGGTTGTCGTCGAAAGTTACGTATTTTCTTTTGTTTATTGTTTCCGACTAGTGTCGGCCATTTTGAATTTTTGTTAATAGCTCCGGCTATTTGCCGAAGTTTATTATTGTCTTTGTTTACCTTGTTTTGAACCGTTTTCTTTGTATTATTTAATTTTCCTCCTTATTTTTTTTATTTTCGCCTTTAGGTGATATTTGTTTAAGTTTTTACGTGTTATTTTTGTTGTGTTAAATTTGTAATTGTTTAATTTAGCTGTTTATTTTTTTACTGGTTAGTCTCGCTTCTTAGAGTCGGCCATCTTTTATTTTATTTTTTCGGCTAGAATTTAATCTTATTAGTTTTTCTTATCTATCTTTTCTTTGAACTTTTTTGTCTAATTTTCCCCTTTTTATTTTTTTTTTTTGCGCCTTTTGGCGTTATTCGTTCTTTTTTGTTTCGCCTTTAGGCGAAATTTATTAAATATCCCTCCCCCTATTCCTCCACTCCCGACCCTCCCCTTTACTTCATCATGGAGAAGAAGGAAAAGAAAGCCCCTTCTTTCCTGATTACAAAGAAAAAAACTTCGACCCTGGCTTCCATCAAAAAATCGGTTAGGAAGCATCTTTTTAACCCGAAAAAAGACCCCCCAGACAAAGATAATCCCAATGAATATCCTGCCCTGCCACGAACCCCTACTAATGAGGAGATTGTGGACGTCCTTAAGAAGGCGGCCAAAGCCAGGATAGCTAAGGAAATCCTGGAAAAGGAAAAATGCAATGAAAAGCCTAAAGTTAGTACCGAGGTCGGGGATTCGCCCTATTGTTGGAAGTCCCCTCCGAATTGTATTATCGACATCGCGGAGTTCCTGGAGCGTGCCAAGAGTTACGCTCACCTCGTGGTGAAAGACGGGCTCTTGGAGGATCCAGTGGAACTGAAGAGAGTCGAGAAAAGAATAGTGTCTGTTTTTGTCGTCGACAAGCGTTCGCGCAAAATTTGTCGTTCGACTAAAGACACAGTGTTTAAAGCACTGGAGTCCCTGGGGTTCAAACCCCTAATAATTGTCAAGGGCAAGGGTTTCTTCATGTGGGACGTGCTGCTGCCCACTGCAGAAGACTGCGTGAGAGCCACCCGGAGGGAGTTGATCACCAAGGATCTCATCCTCCGAACAGAGTACGAGGGTCGGCGAAGGACCAGGGTGGCAGTGTACGAGGTCCCTCCTCAGGTTATCGGGGAACACCTCGCGGCTTTCCTGGCCCAATACGGGGAAATATTGGCCGCTTCCTGCGATAGCCTGACTGGGGGATGGAGCTTTGATATGATGCTCGATCGAAAGGCCTTCAGCTCCGTCCCCAACTGGATTGACGTCGGTGACCTGAAGCTGCCGGTCATCGTGACCGGTCGTAAACCAGCATGCTGGAAGTGTGGAGTGACTGGTCATCTCTCCTCTTCCTGCCCAGAGAAGAAGGCCTCTGGAACTCAGGTCACAAAAGACCAAACTCCCCCTCTGACCGAGTCTGCAAAATCCGCCGCGCCTGTAATGGGCATGCCAGCTGCCGGGACCGGAGAGGTTGCTCCCCCGGTTGGGTCACCATCCAAGCCCCCATCCCCCGAAGAGCCCTCTTCCGCCGCTCCTGTGGCTAAGAAGGGGGAAGAAGGGGAATGGCAGGTAGTTGGCAGGGTCAGAGGGAAGCGTCAGCCAGCGGGTCCTCAGTCCCCTGAAGCCTCGGGGACTAAAGACACACACAGTCCCACTCCCTCTATCAACAGCAAGGGCGACGCCCCGACCTCCACTCTTTCAATTGAAGAGCAGAAGTTAAAATACGAGCCGAGCCACGAAAAAGCGGAGAAACTTAAAAAACTCAAAAAACAATTGGACGACCAAAAAAAAACAACAAAATCTTCTCCGAAAAAACCCATCCCCTTACAGTCACCTAAATTAATTTCCCCCATCAAATCTCCCCCGAAAAAGAAGGCCACCCTTTGTGTATCCTCCATCCCCATGCCTCCCACTTCAAGTCCCTCAACCCCGCTCTCCAGAGTGAAGCCTTCTCCTGCTATGCCGTCCACCTCTCATGCCCAACCCCAAATCCCGCTCAGTAGAGATCCCAGTCCCTTGAGACAGCCCTGCACTCCTTGCCACACTCCCAGTCCTTCTCCCTCTAAATCCTCTCAGATGTTACCACCAGTCACCAAAAGGCCCCGAAGCCCCACTCAAGATCCCGGCGAAAAGAAAAAAAAACCAAGGGCATTTTCAATCATGGATTGGACATTTGTAAGATCTCCCCTAGGCAGGCGGAAAAAGCTAGGGATTATGGAAACCGTATCCCTAATCTAAAGTTCCTCCTGTCCATCAAGCAGTTCAGTGATAGAGACATTGACAACCCGTTGAACTTTCCAGATGCCCAGCGGGTTTTAACCGTGGTGGGCGTGGACACGGGTGCAAAACAGATTTGGGCCATGTTAGATGAGGCCATATCCTCTTTCAACATGAGCCCGCCCATTGCTATCATCCAGAGTGACAAGCTCCGGAAAATGAATTCATTTTGCGCAGGGAGGGTCCCAATTTTTGTTCACCCCTCCCTCTATAGGGCTCTTAAACTTACTTTCCCGTGGGATATCGGCGGGATCTCCCAGGACGGTAACATCAACACTGAGATGGGCCATGGGACTATGGGAGATGCTGTCGGTATCCTCACCCCGGCCATGTTCAAAGCAGGTAAGCAACCCTAATCAGTTTTCACTATGGCTCTCTGGTTGGCTACGTTAAATGTCCGGGGCCTGAGGTCGGAGTCTCGCGGGGCGAGGCTCTCTCGCGACCTTCAGCGCCTCGGGGTTAATATCTGTTGTGTGCAAGAGACCCGGTTTTCTTCTCATGATCGTGAGGATGTGCTGTCTAAGGGGTTCGCCCTTTATTCAGCATGTTTTGATGGTCGTTCGAGGGGTGTCTCTTGGCTAGTGAGCAGGTCTTTAGACGCTGCATGTACTCTTGTTTTCGCAGATCCGGCGGGCAGGCTTTGTGTGCTGGACGTTACCATAAAAGGTAAGGCTTTACGTCTCATCGGCGTTTATGCGCCTAATACCCATGCTGAGCGACCTGGTCTGTTTCGGCAGATCGAGCCGTTTTTGACGACATCTCGTCGGGTACTTTTAGCGGGCGATTGGAATACCGTCCTTGACCCCGATATAGATCGTATAGGGAAAAAACGGGGTACTAACAATCCTGATGTGAAACCATTTCGGGACTTTATCGGCGGGTTTGATCTCGTCGATAAGTACCGGAATGAGCACCCTCGGGAGGTAGCATGGACTTGGACTAATAGTGGCAACTCGGCTCCTGGGACGCTTGCGAGCTACCTCGACCGGGTCTTAGTTAAGAGAGTCGATGTAGGGCTCTTAGGGTGTCCAAGTTTCCATTACATAGTTTATTCGGATCATAGGCTTGTCCGGGTCCGGGTAAACTTAGATAAGCCTAACGTTAGGTTGGCTGGTTACTGGAAATTCAACTGTTCACTTTTTGGTGAGCAGGGATTTCGGGACCAGCTGGTACTAATGATACAACGGGAATTGTCGGGAGCGGTTTTTGGGAACGCCTGGTGGGGTAAACTTAAATCCAAAATTAGAACGTTTGCTGCCGATTTTAGTCGTCGACTCAATCGAGATAGATTAGCGGCGCAAACTGCTTTAGAAGAAAAAGTTGATCGGGCCGTGAAATCCCGTGTTAGTGGGGATGTAGCCTTAGCTAAGGCAGAGTTGGCCTCCTTGCTTATCAAGAAGGATCAAGCTCTGGTAGTTAGGGCTAGGTTAAAAAGAATGTCCTCTGAGGCGACGAATATGGCCGCTGAATTGCGTGCAGAGGAGAGTAGGAGTGCGTCTCGACGACATATCGCGTGCGTCACATTACCGGATAATCGGACCGTGACTACAAACGCGGGCATATGTGAGGTCTTTCGAGATTACTTTCAGGATCTTTTCACCAGGGAGCCCGGTCTGAGCTCTGCTCAGTTCGACTCCTATTTAGCCGACTTTCCCTGCCTCGAGGCAGCTGAAGCGGCTGGGTGCGAGGGTCCCATAACAGAGTCTGAGATCTGGGATGCGCTGAAGCAGGTTGGCCTGGATAAGTCTCCGGGACTCGATGGTCTTCCCTACGAAGTGTACTTGAGGCTGTCGCCCATTTTTGTTCCTTTGCTGGAGCTGATTTTCAACCACTGGATGAAGCAGGGGTCTATACCCCAACGCTTCACCAGGGGTGTGATCAAGTTGCTGCGTAAGGACAAGAACGGTGGGGATGGGTTAGGGAACTTTCGCCCTTTAACAATGTTAAACACGGAGTTAAAGATTTTGGCGAAGATCTTAGCCAACCGTTTGCAGCTTGTCCTGTCTAGTCTGATTGGTCCCGAGCAGACTTGTGCTGTGAAGGGCAGGACTATTCAGGATAACCTGCATATGGTACGCTTGATCTTAGAACAAGTCGACGGTGAAGCCGCGCTGATCAATTTAGATCAGTCCAAAGCCTTCGATAGGGTTGACCATCGTTTTCTGGAGGCTGTCCTTTCGGCGGCCGGTTTCGGAGCCGACTTTTGCTCCTGGATCCGACTCTTGTATGCGACCCCCGTTGCGCTGGTGGAAGTGAATGGAGTAAGATCGAAGCCTTTCGTATTGTCTCGCTCTATTCGTCAGGGTTGTCCGCTCTCGCCTTTGCTGTACGTTCTTGCGTTGGAACCTTTCCTTCGCAAGTTAAAGGCGAATCCGGTCCTGCATGGAATATCTCTACCTGGGGCCACCACCTCAGCAAGGTATTCTGCCTATGCTGACGACGTTTCGGTTCTTGTGTCGAGCAGAGCCGAGATTGACGAAGTCAGCAAAGTGGTCAGTGGTTATGAGATGGTGACAGGGGCCAAGATCAATGGCGATAAGTCTGTGGGCTTGCGATTGGGTGCGTGGAAGGGAGTTTCTCTTCCCGGACCTTTCCTCTGGACGGATGGGCCGATCAAGATACTCGGCGTCTGGTTCGGCCCGGATCTCCAGTTGGAAATGAATTGGTCGGAGGTACGAGGGAAGGCCGAGATCGCGGTTGGTCTGTGGTCTCGGAGGAGGCTTTCCCTGAAGGGAAGGGCGGAAGTATGTGTTTCTCACATATATCCTATTCTCGTGTACCGACTCTCTGTACTTCCACTTCCGTTTACCGCACTAAGTTTATTAGTAAGGCTCTTGTTCTCTTTCTTGTGGAGAGGCAAGGCCGCTATGGTATCTCGGAAGATCTGTTGCCTTCATACCGCTGAGGGCGGCCTGGGTATGCCAAGCATTGAGATTCGTCAACATATGCTTCGCATTGCATTCCTGGACCGATTGTGTCGCGAACCGGACGAGGTGGGAGCCTTCTGGAAGGAAGATGCCCGGAAAAATTTCCCGTCCCTGAGAAGTGTGCACTCGTGCGAGGGGGAGGCCCGCCGTAGAACCCGAGCCGAAAGCTCCTTCTATCATGAATGTCGTCGCGCTCTGAAATGCCTCTTACGGGCGTCGGAAGGCCTCTCCAACGTCCAGGCGTTGTCTCGTAGGGCATTGTATCAAGTGTTAGTTCGGGGGTCCGTTCAAGATGCTCTGATTAGCGAGCTCGGTCTTACGAAGCAGCAGGCTCGCTCAATATGGCCTTGGGCGCCAGGGTTGAAATGCCTCAATAACGACGAGGCATCACTCACCTGGCAGGTGATTCGTGGAGCCCTCTGGGTCGGCAAAAGACTTTGTGCAGCGGGCTTGGAGAATTCTCCAAACTGCCGCCGCTCTGTTGGGGAAGTCGAGACCATTGGTCACACCTTCTTTCAGTGCAGAGTGGTAGTGCCGTTGTGCAGGTTTGTTGAAGGCCTCATGGTTCGCGTCTTGCGGAGAAAGACCTTTGTCCTGGATGTCGTTTCTGTTTGCAGCAATGTGGTACCGCAGATGTCGAGGGCTGAGAATTATGTGTTCTGTTGCTTACTAGGCTTTATGAGAGTCGTGATTTGGACGACGCGTCAGAAGGAATTCTATGGTGGCGAGAAGTTTGTTTCTTCCGAACTGATCTTGTTCTTTAGGCATCTGCTTAAAGTCAAGATTAGGACGGAAAGGCGGCGACTCACATCATCTGAATTTGGCGAAAGGTGGGTGACTCTTGCGCGTTTGTGCCGTGTGAAAGGGGCTGACCTTGAGTGGCATTTTGATGCCGGTTAGGCATAGGATATTGTTTACCTGGGTTGAACTTGGGCAACCCATCCATGCTTAGGCTAGATTAGGGTTTGTGGTGTTTTATTTTTAGTTTCTTAGGATTATGTAAACTTAGCTAAGGTATGTTTGCTCATTGGCCCCTTTTTTTTCCTGTCCCCTTTTCTTTTCCTTTAGTTTAACTCCCCATCCCTCCCCTCTTTAGGTGCTCAGTGATTTCAGTTCTCTGGATGATGCGGGACGCCTTTCGTTTTCGTGTGTGTGATCCTTTTCGTATGTTTGTGTGTGAATCAGTGCGTGTTTGTGTGAATGGTTGGGATGGATAAATGTGTATTTTATATTGTCAAAGTCCCGTGTCGATTTCGCCCAGTTAATTGATTTTACTGGCACATTTAGGATTTGTGGGGTGGGGGTTTAATTACTAACATGATTTTGTTTAGTTTTCTTGTACATATTTGTATTCATATTGTATATAGTCATTGGGGATTATTTTATTTAATTTTTATGCCCGCCCCCCAACAGACTTTATTGTACATATGGGGTTATTTAGGATTTTCATAGAGACAATGAGGTATTTTGGTGGTTGTAGAACGAATGGTATGTATGAATGTGGTGTTTTGGTGAAAGGAATATTGTTTTGTATGCTTGGGTCAGTGCGTGCGACTAGCTAAGTTTAATTTTAAGACAAGCGATGACCTTCCTTTCCCAACCCCCATTTTTGGCTTTGTGCCACATTTACTGTGTTTTGTGTACAGTAATAAATATTATCACGAGATCCAACTAGAGACTCTGATCGACTGGGTCTTGCCGGATTCGCCACGCAGCCAAGACACGTTCGAGGCGAACCACGAGATTTTCTGTCCGTCTTAAGTGTTTTTTTGGACCAGCCATAAGCTAAGTTTAATTGTTAGAAAAGTTTCTTTTTTTTAATTTGTACGCATTTTTGAACCCGTTCTTTTTTCAGTTTGACATTTGTTTAGTTTTTTATTTCTTTTATTTTGCTGTTACCCTCCCCGTCTTTTTCGTTTACTGTTCATTGTTGGTTTTATTTATTTGTCTCGGATTTTGGTCCGACCTTTTTATTTGTTTTATTTCCTTTTATTTGTCAAATAATTCTGTCAAAAAAAAAAAAAAATGGAAAAAGTAAATGATTTAAAAAAAAAATAAAAATCTTTGAAAGAAAAAACAAAAGACTGTTTCTCCGTCATAATAGTGTAAATCTCTATTATGGCGGAGTCGAATCCTACACAAGAGTTGAATCCAACTCCGGAGGATCAACCACCGGTAACGAATGAAGGAACAACCAAAAAGTCGGCCTGGACAGAGAGTCGGCCGAAAAAGGATTCAATCTATTATGAGGAGTTAAGGAAAAAATATGAACAATTCACGAATGGAACGGATCTGTTAACCATTCAAGAGGCGTTCGACAGCGTCAACGTGAGAATCATTTCCCTGCTGACGGCCGATATTAAGAGTCGGAGTTTGACTGGCGTCAGTAGGGAGACGATGGAGGAGGCTCTTAAAAGCCTAAATATTACGCCAAAAATACTGGCAAGAAGGACAAGGGCGTTGTGGGACCTTCTTATGGCTTCAGAAGAAGAAGCACGGAAATTGGCCGGCACCGTCCTGACATCAAAGACACTTCGGCTTCAGACCGAATATATGGGCACTCGAAGGACCAATGTAACGGTCCATGGAGTGCCTATAGACATCAGTGAAGACCGTCTGGGAGCTTTCTTCGCCCAATACGGGAAGATAGAGAAGGTGGCGACGGTAATGAGTAAAGCCGGGATAGGAAAAGGTGACGTTACAATAGAGATCACCTTAACTCAGCAGAACTTCCAAGACATTCCCAACATAATAACATGTAGGAACAGACGGATGTTGGTTGTAGTCGAGGGACGAAAACCTTTCTGCTGGGCTTGTGGAAAACCGGGGCACATGGCCAAGGTATGTCCAGGAACAAAGGTGACCCCGCAACCGGCAGCAACAGCAGCTTCAGCACCACCAGCAACAGCGGAAGTCACTGAACCAAAGAAGACCCAGGACGAGGGTTGGAAGGAGGTGACTAGGGGACGCAAATCAAAGGCTGGTGCCTTGCCTCCCCAGAAGGAAGCTCCACCAGAGAAACAGCAAGAGCAGCAAGAACCGCCAAAGCAGCAGCAGAAGCAGCAGTCAAGGCAGCAGCAACAATCACCAAAGAAGTCAGTGGCAGAAGAGCCACAAACAAAACAGCATCAAAAACAAAAGCAGCAGCAGAAAAAAAGTCCAGCCAAAAAACAAGAAAAAGAGATGGAGGTGGAAGAAATACTTCCGTCACAGTCTTCAAAAAGGATGAGAGACGAGGAGGGAGACGAGGAGGAGGAAATCAAGATCAAGAAGCACACTGGACGAAGCAGGGAGGGAAGGACCAGAGAAAAAGTCAAATGCGTATCCGCCCCTGCTTCGCCAGCGAAAGATAAGCAAGAAAACTTAGCAGAGATAAGTCTCCCTGCTTCCTTTCCTAACTTGCCCCTTACCGTTACCATCCCCCCAACCCCACACTCACCTATCCCCTCTACCTCCGATACAACTGACCCCCATCCACCACCCGCTAAACCTACCCCTATGGTTGTCTCCGACCCGCCTCACCCGGACAGGGAGAAAAAACGAAAAAAGAAACTGTTCGCTTCAGCAAGTGAGATATGTCGAGTGGACAGGGACGAGATAGAAAAAGATCTCTCCGCTCGGAAAAGGTCTCTGTTGGGGCCTTTGTTCAAACTCTCCATGGTGGATAGCAAGACGGTGGAGGACCCCAAAAACTTTCCCAATGCTCCAGGGGTCATCGGCCTGATTAGAGACTCTGGGAAACAATTGAAGGTGTGGAGCCACCTTTTCGAGGCCAGAGAGGCCTTCCAAGGTATCCGCATGGTAGAGTTGGGGGCTGAAGATCTCACCAAATTACAACATTTTTGTTCAGGGCGGGTCCCGGTGCGCCTCCATCCCTCACTTTATAGGGCACTAAAACTCATGTATCCCATGGACGTCGGTGGGATTGTCCGAGGTAATCGCATGTCAACGGAATTGGGAACTGGGAGCCTCGGACAAACCATCGGGGTCCTGTTACCTGCAGATTTCCGCCCGGTATGTGATTAAGGTTTTTTGCACTAACACTTTTTTATATTTGCAGGCCTAGAAAATGGAAATAAAGATAGCCAGTTTGAATGTGAAGGGCTTGAGAGATCGGTGTAAGGCTGCCCGCCTGCGTCGGGATCTCCTGTCCTTCGGTGTAGATGTTGCCGCGATCGAAGAGACCCACTTTGTTTGCACTTCCGATGCGTGTGTACTGGAGGATGACTTTGTCGTCTATTCAGCATATGGGAACCGGTTGGCCAGAGGAGTTTCTTTGTTAGTCAAACGTACTCTTGATGCGAAGGTTGACCTTGTGCATACCGATGCCGAGGGCAGGTTAATCGTGGCCGATATTGCCGTGAAAAGTGGTTCGTTTCGGGTCGTTGCGGTTTATGCGCCCAACGACCGGGAGGAGCGGTGTTCTTTTTTTCGGCGGTTAGGGCCGTTCCTAGTCGATTCTTCGCGCCTAGTTCTAATGGGGGACTGGAATGCCATCCTGGACCCCAAGTTAGACAGGGGGCGGGGCGCTAGCGGGAGAAGGGGCGATCGTAGCCTGGTCGATCTGATCGGCGATTATGGTCTCGTCGATAGATACCGGGTCGATCATCCCAGTGGGAAAATGTGGACGTGGGCGCTTAATTGGCCGTCTGACAAGGTAGTTAGCTACCTTGACAGAATGTTAGTTCGTAGAGCCGACATAGACTTATTAGATTGTCCCACGTTCCACTGGGTAGGCTACACGGACCACAAACTCGTTTGTGCCCGTGTGGCGTTAGAACATAGGCCTAGAACGGCTGGTTACTGGAAGTTCAATCTGTCTTTACTGGACAGGCGGGACTTCCAGGAGCAGCTAATTAGATTAGTGCAGCGGGAGCTAGTGGGGGCGGTTATCGGGAATAGGTGGTGGGAAAAACTGAAAGATAGAATTAGGTCTTTCACCACCGATTTCAGCAAACGGCTCGCTCTAGATAAGGCTGAGAAGGTGAAGACACTTAAGGCTAATTTTTCCCGGGCGGAGGCTGGGGGGGATCCCCTAGAGATAGCCCTAGCTAGGGAGGCCCTGCAACGGTCGAATAGCGATCGTTACATGGGTCAGGTAATTAGGCATAAGTTAAGTAAGATGTCTAACGAAGCTGTGAACCTGGGCGCAGATCTGCGTCGGGAAGAAATCCGTCGAGGTGGGGATTGTTACGTTCGTCAAGTCAAAACCCCGGAGGGGCGTACTCTGCGGTCGACTGACGACATGTGCGAGGCGTTTCGGCGGCATTTCGAGAGCCGCTTTACCAAGGATCCTGGTCTCCGTGAGGAGTAGTTTCGTAGCTATTTGGCTGACTTTCCTCGGCTTGAGCCGACTGAAGCAGCTAGCTGCGAGGGTGAGATCACGGAGGGCGAAGTCTACGAGGCACTGAAGAAGGTCGGCAGAGGCAAGTCGCCCGGTCTGGATGGTTTGCCTTACGAATTGTACTTGAGGCTGTCGCACATCTTTGTTCCGATTTTGACAGTAGTGTTCAACAACTGGTTTCGGTCGGGGTCCATCCCCAATCGCATTTCCAGGGGTGTGATCACTCTGTTGAAAAAGGGCAAGGGTGTTGGGGGGAAACTAGATGATTATAGGCCCATAACTCTGCTAAACACAGAGTTAAAGATTATGGCCAAGATCCTACAGGAGCGTTTGCAGTCAGTTGCCGAGTCTCTGTTAGGACCTGAGCAGACTTGTTCTGTGAGGGGCCGAACAATTCAGAGCAACTTTCATTTGATCCGCACGATCGTAGAGGGTGTAAAAGACGACGAAGAAGCCGCGCTGATAAATTTGGATCAGTCCAAGGCATTTGAAAGGGTCGACCATCGCTACCTTGCTGCTGTCCTGCAGGCCGCCGGATTCGCACCCGACTTCTGCCGCTGGATTAGCCTCCTGTATCGTTCCCCCAGTGCTGTGGTACAGGTGAACGGAAAGTTGTCGGGCGCTTTTGTTCTGTCGAGGTCGGTTCGTCAGGGTTGTCCGCTGTCGCCTCTCCTTTATGCTTTGGCGTTGGAGCCTCTCCTGCGCCGGCTGAAGAACGAGGCGTGCAGTCCGGCCCTACGCGGGATCGCCGTTCCTGGAGGGTCTCGAGCCAGGGTTTCCGCGTACGCCGATGACGTATCTGCTTTCGTGTAGTCCCTTAACGACATTGAGGCGGTACAGAAGGCGCTTGATCGGTACGAGAAGGTGACAGGGGCCAAGATAAACCGCGACAAGTCTTCCGGCTTGCGGTTAGGTGCCTGGAAGGGGCGTGATCTTCCAGGCCGCTTCGGTTGGACGGACGGTCCTGTACGCATTCTTGGAGTGTGGTTTGGACCCGACCTCCAGCTGGAGAAGAATTGGTCTGAAGTACTAGCAAAGGTCGTTTCTGCCGGTAAGACTTGGAATCGACGGAGGTTGTCCGTAAAGGGCAGGGCGGAGGTGTGTGTTACATACATTTTCCCCCTGATTCTTTATCGCTTGTCAGTACTTCCTCTCTGTAAGGCCCACATGAAGGCGCTCGAGCAGGCGCTATCCTCCATTTTATGGGGGGGGAGGCGCGCACTGGGTCGACAGACGAGTCTGCACTAAACGTCCGTGTCATGGGGGGCTGGGAATGCCACACTTGAAGAGTCACATCCGTGCCTCTCGGTTGGCTTTCCTACGCCGCGCATTGACTAGAGGAGATCCGATTCTGGAGGGGATTGTTAGGGACGCCTTCCCTAGTCTTACCATCATTCCCCCCATCTCGAAGGCTGAGCGCCATTGTAAGTCTCGAGTCGAATCGCTTTTCATCAGCGAGTGTCGGTCAGCCTTGAGGGCGATTCCGCGGTCCAGTGACCTTTCACGGCCTAGGAAGGTCTTCTATCGGGGATTAGTGGAGGGTCGCGCGAAGGATCCTCTACGTGATACGCTCGACTGTTCGGAGGAGAAGTATCGCTCCTACTGGTCTTGGGCGCCAGCGGCGGATTATCTCAGCAACCCTGAGTTTTCGCTTACCTGGCGATTGGCTCGGAATCGGCTGCCTCTCAACGACATGGCTTTCATATGGGGCTTGGCGGATTTGCCAGACTGTGAACGGTGTGGCCTTGGATTAGAAGAAACGGCTTCGCACGCCTTCTACCATTGCCCCCGGGTCCGCCCCTTATGGGACCATGTCGGAGAGCTGACGGCTCGTCTCGCTCCCGAAGAACTCGTGTCCATTGATCGCGCATACGCGTGTGACAATGTGTCGCCCCCGTATTCCGGGGTGAAACGAATGGTGTTTCTAACGCTGCTAGCCACGGCTCGAATGGTGGTATGGACGACGCGAATGGAGGAGGTCTTGCGAGGCAATAGTCTTTCGCATCAGGATCTGATCCGATTCTTTGAGCATCAGCTCAAGATGAAGATTAGAACTGATAGAAAACGATTGCATTCGACAGTCTTCACTGAAAGGTGGGTAAAAGAGGCGAGCTTGGTTCGTTTGAACGGGGTTAGCCTTGATTTTCTTTTCTAGGTCAACCAAAGTCACATCGGGGTGGTTTCCTGTGGAACCCTCCCCTCTGTTAGGTTAGACATGCTTAAGTGTACCTAGTTAATATGAATAAGTGTTGTTCCCGGCCTGTTTCCCGGCCTTCATTTTAGTTATGATCCAAGTCGAGATTCCCAACCTCCCCAGTTTGTTTTGGCCTCCTTTTCATCTCAACTGGATCAGCCTTTTACTTCCCCACGTCCCAGTTATTTTATCTCTTTCCCACTCCCTTAGCGAGAGTGCCTCTTGATTTTGTCCTCTGGGCAGAATACAGCGGCCTCTCTATTTTGAGGGTTGGACGGGCCCTACTAACATCAATTATGTTTAGTTTAAGAATTTGTTGAAATTTTAGTTTGTTATGGGGTTCATCTCCCTCCCCTTTCATCCGCTCACGACGATATTATGTATTTTCATTATCATTAAATGGGGCGCTTTTTTGTAGGTCCCCCCTGGTGTGGATGTGGTATTATGGTGATGGACGAATTCTTGTGGTGAATGCGTCAATTGTAATGTATGAATGGGTCACGAATCTGATTAGCTAGGTATAGGATAGTTAGTCAAGACCAACCTTACCCCTCCCCCTCTCTAGGCCACGTGCCACAATTTGTATTTTTACAAATAAATCTTGAGACTCTGATCGACTGCGACTAGTCAACACATTCTCCAGGAACGTCTTCCCAGAAATATACAGAAATACTATATGTACTTATTGTGTACACTTTCTTGTTATAATACATTCTTGTTCTAAGTACATTTTGTGTTGCATTATTATTCCATGCAATAGGCGAGTTTCAACATTGAGTCAAGACTCAACAATGGCGACGAAGTAGAACGAACCATACGTTAAGTTTCAACAATGGCCACAAAGTAGAACGAACCATACGCCAAGTTTCAACAATGGCAAAGAGGTAGAACGAACCATAAGGAAAGAAGAAAGAATTAATAGTGAGAGTTTTCAACAATTGGGACAAGTCATTGAAGAACCCAGGCTGAAAAAAAAACTATTAATTAAAAGTCCAACGTTAACGTAACGACGAAGGATTCTAAACTTCTGGATATGTAAAACTCGTTAAAATACGACTAAGCATAAAGGAACGTTCACTCAGAAAAATTGGAAAGGTGTCGTAAATGAATAACGGTAATTTTAAATTAAAAAATTATCTACACGGAGACACCCTCTAAAAAGAAAAATTGGCCGACTACAAACACATGCATGGATTAAAAGGAGCACAAATACACCGTGTCGACTGTGAAAGGTAACAAACTTTAAAAAATTATTTTTTTAAATTATTTGTTCAACAATATAGTGACGAATTACCTCTGATAAGAAAATCAGACGTTGTCATTGAAATACGCGAACAGAAGTCGAAAACGAAAAAAAAAGTCCGACGCTCTCTGTTCACGAAAAAAAAAAATACCAAAGTTGATTAGCACGGGCGTGAATGTAAAAACAAGTCATAAAATTAAAAAGTCGTACGTTGTTTCGATTTTTTTGGTCAGCTTATGATATTCGTGGATACACAAATTAAAAGTATATTTCTTGTTGCATGAACACTATCAGCTAAAAATGGATGAACTATCCAAAGTCATATCTGAATTATTAAAATCCCAGCAGTTGAGTCAACAACGTCAGCAGGAACAGTTTGCCTTATTAATAAGGGAACAACAGATGGCACAGCATAAATATCAAGAGAAACTAGATGAAAGACAACAGAAATATCAGGAAAAATAAGATGAAAGACAACAGAAATATCAAGAAAAACAAGATGAAAGACTTTTGGAAATTCAAAAGTTAACACTGGAGAAATTAAACAACTTTCCGGCAAATGAGGGAAATTGTTATAATAACACCATATTTAATTCGCTGGAAACTTTCAACTATGTGCCAGACGAAGAAAAAACGTTTGAAGCGTACTTTAAACGATATGAAGATATTTTCTACACAGACTGTGAAAACTGGTCGAATTCAAGAAAAGTCAGTCTATTACTAAGAAAGCTAGGTACAGCAGAACATAGCAAATTTGTAGATTTTATTCTACCGAGAAAAACAACTGAATTGGAATTCTCGGAAACAGTGAAATTGCTAAAAGAGCTGTTTGGAGCAAATATGTCGCTTTGGCATAAGCGATGGTTATGCATGAATGTCTCTAAATCCGACGATCAGGATTACTTAACATTTGTGACAATTTCAGATTGGCAGAGATTACGGTTGAAGAATTCAAGTGCTTAATTTTTGCTCAAGGACTGGTATCCAGTAAGAGTGCCGAAATAAGACGTCGAGTTTTGTCTAAACTCGAATCTGAACAAGGCCTTACCCTGCAAAAGTTAGCAGAGGAGTGTCAACGGGCCGTAAAGTTAAAGAAAGAGTCGCAAAAAATCGAAGAAGCTGGTATTGCTTATATTAAAAAAATAAAAAAGCAGTCAAAGTAACCAGTAGAGAAAAATTGGAGAAAAAATTCAGCGTATTTTAATAATAGACAAGAAAATAAAAAGAACGAAAATAAAAAAGTCCCACCATATAATTGCAGACGTTGTAACGAAAGACATTGGGAGGTAAATTGCCCATATAGAAATAAGAAATGTTTCGTGTGCCAAAAGATTGGTCACAAAGGATCGTGCTGTAAAACGAAAAAATTCAAGAACCGAATTAGACAAACAAATTCGAATATCAAATCAGATAGAGATCTGAGGAAATATGTGACGACTGAAATATTCAAAAAGAATATCAAATTTCAACTCGATTCAGGGTCAGATTTAACAATAATGAACGATAAAACATGGAAAATTTTAAAAAGGCCTACAATAATGAAGTCAACGAAACTCGCTCGAACGGTAACTGGAAAGCAAATTAACTTCGAAGGCGAGGATGTACTTCCAATGAAAGTGAATGGGATCGTTAAAAAAATGAAAGTTTTCATTCTGAGAAATGGAGAAAACTTGTTGGGTACAGAATTTATTGAAACATTCGAATTGTGGGATAAACCGTTAAGCTCTTTCTGCAGAAAAATAGAAAGTAATACGCAAACAAGACAGGACATTAAAGATGAATTAAAGAAAAAGTTTCCGGAAACCTTCACACCTGGTCTTGGAAGATGTAACAAGTTTGAACCTAAATTTGAATTAAAAGAAAATACTATGCCTATATTTAAAAAGAAACGTAACGTGCCTTTCGCAAATGGTGAGAGAGTAGTAGTACCAAAAAAGTTGCAGAAAAAAATCTTACGGGACTTTCATATGGGTCACCCGGGGATTAATAGAACAAAAAGCTTAATGCGAAGCTTGGTATATTGGAAAGGAATGGATGTGGATATCGAAAACATGGTTCATCGATGTAAAGGGTGTGCGTTAGCAGCTAAGGCACCACCTATAGTACACAAACCATGGCCAAAGACGGATCATCCGTGGGAAAGATGACACATTGATTTCGCTGGTCCAGTAGAAGATTATTACTACTTAATAGTGGTAGATAGCTTTACAAAATGGCCGGAAGTACTACGCTGCAAAAAGCCTACGTCCAATACCACAACAACTTTTTTGCATAAACTATTTGCACGGTTCGGTGTGCCAGAGTGTATTGTGAGTGACAATGGTACACAATTCACTTCTGACGAATTTAAGGAATTTTGTGAGTTATATCAAATTAACCACATAACGACGCCGCCGTATCATCCGAGATCCAATGGACTCGCAGAAAGATTTGTAGATACGTTAAAGCGCGCTCGGAAGAAAGCCTCAGGAGTTCCAACGGAAAAGGCGTTTCAGCAATTCCTACAAGTATACAGAATCACGCCTAACCAGAGAACACCATCAAACATGGCACCAGCTGAACTAATGTTCGCTAGGAAAGTTAAGTCAGTGTTTGACAAGCTTTTGCCAGGAAGAAATAGAATAAAGAACACTATGTATACAGCTAGAAAAAGATACACCCCCGGAGAGAAGGTCTTTTTCAAGTGCTATAGAAACAACATTGAGTTCTGGGAGCGAGGCATAGTGGATAAGAGAATCGGTGACCTGATTACATAATAAAAGGGCCGAAGAATACTCATAAGAGGCACCAGAACCAACTCAAAACATGCTACGTGCTAGAGCATGAAGAGAGTATACCGGATGAGGAGGAAGATCCCATTGATGTAATGTATGATACTTTTCAAGTAGAACCTCAGCAGAGTGCTCATGAACCGAGAAGATCCGGTAGGAAACGAAAGTTCACGGACCCATTGGACGTGAATCCAAAACGAAAAAGATATTGAAAAATAAAAACAGAAATATATATGAACTATGCAAAGGGGATCTACAAAGAAATAACCATAATCATCATCCCATATAGAAGCCAGTTTGAAATCCAAAAGGATTCCAAGGCTTGGGAGGGGGTGTTTGTAGGATCCACCTAATCTGCATAGGTGACTACCAACTATATAAATAATGGTTGATACCGGAAGACGAGGGAAGGGGAATCACGAGATCCAACGGCCGTCTTGTTATTCCTTTTCTCTTTGTTGTAGACCGCAGACCGACTGCACGTTTGCCCGAATTCTGTTTGACTGCTGACAGACTGCTCGTTTGCCCGAATTCTGTGTTGCATTGTATTTAGCTAAGTTTGTTTTTTATTATTTCCATTTGACTGTTTCAGGAAAAAAAAAAAAAAAAAAAAAAAAAAAAAAAGAAAAAAAGTCCTTTTGATTTTTGCTTCTCTCCATTTTTTTTTTACCCCCCTCTTTTAATTTCTGTTATTTTTTCTTTTTATTTCAGTTTTCCAATTTTCCCCCTTTAATTTTTGTTTTCCTTTTAATTTTCTTTTTACCCCCGGTAATTCTTTGTTTTTTATTTTTTACCCCTTTTTAATTTGCAGGCTTTCTCTTTTTATTCTAGTTTCCCGTTTTAATTTCCTTCCAACCTTTAATTTTTGTTTTTCATTTCCACGCTTTTTCTTTTTAGCCTCCGTTAAAATTTTCATTTTCCTTTAATTTCTGATTTTCGCGTTTATTAATTTTAATTTCTGTTTTCTTTCCTAACCTTACGTTTTTCCGTGTTTTTCGTTTTATAATTTGTTTGTACTAATTTCGTTTTGTAATCCTTGTATTGTATAATTTAATTGTTTATTTTTCTTTTGTTTATCGGTTTGACTCGCTTTTTTGTGGGTCGGCCATTTTGAATTTTTGTTTCTAGCTTTGGTTGTCGTCGAAAGTTACGTATTTTCTTTTGTTTATTCTTTTCGACTAGTGTCGGCCATTTTGTTTTTTTGTTAATAGCTCCGGCTATTTGCCGAAGTTTATTATTGTCTTTGTTTACCTTGTTTTGAACCGTTTTCTTTGTATTATTTAATTTTCCTCCTTGTGTTTTTTATTTTCGCCTTTAGGTGATATTTGTTTAAGTTTTTTACGTGTTATTTTTGTTGTTTGTAATTGTTTAATTTAGCTGTCTAGTCTCGCTTCTTAAAGTCGGCCATCTTTTATTTTATTTTAAATCTTAGTTTAATCTTATTAGTTTTTCTCATCTTTTCTTTGAACTTTCTTTTCTAATTCCTCCCCCCCTTTATTTTTTTTTTTTTTTTTTTTTTTTTTTTGCGCCTTTTGGCGTTATACGTTCTTTTTTTTTTGTTTCGCCTTTAGGCGAAATTTAGTAAATATCCCTCCCCCTATTCCTCCACTCCCGACCCTCCCCCTTACTTCATTATGGAGAAGAAGGAAAAAAAAGCCCCTTCTTTCCTGATCACAAAGAAAAAAACTTCCACCCTGGCTACTATCAAAAAATCGGTTAGGAAGCATCTTTTTAACCCGAAAAAAGACCCCCCGGACAAAGATAATCCCAATGAATATCCTGCCCTGCCACGAACCCCTACTAATGAGGAGATTGTGGACGTCCTTAAGCAGGCGGCCAAAGCCAGGATAGCTAAGGAAATCCTGGAAAAGGAAAAAAACAATGAAAAGCCTAAAGTCAGTACCGAGGTCGGGGATTCGC
Organism: Acanthosepion esculentum; assembly: GCA_964036315.1. Lineage (NCBI taxonomy): Eukaryota > Metazoa > Mollusca > Cephalopoda > Sepiida > Sepiidae > Acanthosepion > Acanthosepion esculentum. The sequence goes on from OZ038488.1 coordinate 27,265,700, forward strand.
CCTCTTGTTGGAAGTCCCCTCCGAATTGTATTATCGACATCGCGGAGTTCCTGGAGCGTGCCAAGAGTTACGCTCACCTCGTGGTGAAAGACGGGCTCTTGGAGGATCCAGTGGAACTGAAGAGAGTCGAAAAAAGAATAGTGTCTGTTTTTGTCGTCGACAAGCGTTCGCGCAAAATTTGTCGTTCGACTAAAGACACAGTGTTTAAAGCACTGGAGTCCCTGGGGTTCAAACCCCTAAGAATTGTCAAGGGCAAGGGTTTCTTCATGTGGGACGTGCTGCTGCCCACTGCAGAAGACTGCGTGAGAGCCACCCGGAGAGAATTAATCACCAAAGATCTCATCCTCCGAACAGAGTACGAGGGTCGGCGAAGGACCAGGGTGGCAGTGTACGAGGTCCCTCCTCAGGTTATCGGGGAACACCTCGCGGCTTTCCTGGCCCAATACGGGGAAATATTGGCCGCTTCCTGCGATAGCCTGACCGGGGGATGGAGCTTTGATATGATGCTCGATCGAAAGGCCTTCAGCTCCGTCCCCAACTGGATTGACGTAGGTGACCTGAAGCTGCCGGTCATCGTGACCGGTCGTAAACCAGCCTGTTGGAAGTGTGGAGTGACTGGTCATCTCTCCTCTTCCTGCCCAGAGAAGAAGGCCTCTGGGACTCAGGTCACTAAAGACCAAACTCCCCCTCTGACCGAGTCTGCAAAATCCGCCGCGCCTGTAATGGGCATGCCAGCTGCCGGGACCGGAGAGGTTGTTCCCCCGGTTGGGTCACCATCCAAGCCCCCATCCCCCGAAGAGCCCTCTTCCGCCGCTCCTGTGGCTAAGAAGGGGGAAGAAGGGGAATGGCAGGTAGTTGGCAGGGTCAGAGGGAAGCGTCAGCCAGCGGGTCCTCAGTCCCCTGAAGCCTCGGGGACTAAAGACACACACAGTCCCACTCCCTCTATCAACAGCAAGGGCGACGCCCCGACCTCCACTCTTTCAATTGAAGAGCAAAAGTTGAGATATGAGCCAAGCCACGAAAAAGTGGAGAAACTAAAAAAACTCAAAAAACATCTGGACGACCAAAAAAAAACCACAAAATCTCCTCCAAAAAAAAACATCCCCTTACAGTCACCTAAATTAATTTCCCCCATCAAATCTCCCCCGAAGAAGAAGGCCACCCTTTGTGTTTCCTCCATCCCCATGCCTCCCACTTCAACCCCTCTCTCCAGAGTGAAGCCTTCTCCTGCTATGCCGTCCACCTCCCATGCCCAATCCCAAATCCCGCTCAGTAGAGATCCCAGTCCCTTTAGACAACCCTGCACTCCTTGCCACACTCCCAGTCCTTCTCCCACTAAAACCTCTCAGATGTTACCACCGGTCACCAAAAGGCCCCGAAGCCCCACTCAAGATCCCGGCGAAAAGAAAAAAAAACCAAAGGGCATTTTCAATCATGGATTGGACATTTGTAAGATCTCCCCTAGGCAGGCGGAAAAAGCTAGGGATTATGGGAACCGTATCCCTAATCTAAAGTTCCTCCTGTCCATCAAACAGTTCAGCGACAAAGACATCGACAACCCGTTGAACTTCCCAGATGCCCAGCGGGTTTTAACCGTGGTGGGAGTAGACACGGGAGCAAAACAGATTTGGGCCATGTTGGACGAGGCCATATCCTCGTTCAACATGAGCCCGCCCATTGCTATCATTCAGAGCGACAAGCTCCGGAAAATGAACTCATTTTGTGCAGGGAGGGTCCCAATTTTTGTTCACCCCTCCCTCTATAGGGCTCTTAAACTTACTTTCCCGTGGGATATCGGCGGGATCTCCCAGGACGGTAATATCAACACTGAGATGGGCCATGGGTCTATGGGAGATGCTGTCGGTATCCTCACCCCGGCCATGTTCAAAACAGGTAAGCAACCCTAATCAGTTTTCACTATGGCTCTCTGGTTGGCTACTTTAAATGTCCGGGGCCTGAGGTCGGAGTCTCGCAGGGCGAGGCTCTCTCGCGACCTTCAGCGCCTCGGGGTTAATATCTGTTGTGTGCAAGAGACCCGGTTTTCTTCTCATGATCGTGAGGATGTGCTGTCTAAGGGGTTCGCCCTTTATTCAGCATGTTTTGATGGTCGTTCGAGGGGTGTCTCTTGGCTAGTGAGCAGGTCTTTAGACGCTGCATGTACTCTTGTTTTCGCAGATCCGGCGGGCAGGCTTTGTGTGCTGGACGTTACCATAAAAGGTAAGGCTTTACGTCTCATCGGCGTTTATGCGCCTAATACCCATGCTGAGCGACCTGGTCTGTTTCGGCAGATCGAGCCGTTTTTGACGACATCTCGTCGGGTAGTTTTAGCGGGCGATTGGAATGCCGTCCTTGAGCCCGATATAGATCGTATAGGGAAAAAACGGGGTACTAACAATCCTGATGTGAAACCATTTCGGGACTTTATCGGCGGGTTTGATCTCGTCGATAAGTACCGGAATGAGCATCCTCGGGAGGTAGCATGGACTTGGACTAATAGTGGCAACTCGGCTCCTGGGACGCTTGCGAGCTACCTCGACCGGGTCTTAGTTAAGAGAGTCGATGTAGGGCTCTTAGGGTGTCCAAGTTTCCATTACATAGTTTATTCGGATCATAGGCTTGTCCGGGTCCGGGTAAACTTAGATAAGCCTAAGGTTAGGTTGGCTGGTTACTGGAAATTCAACTGTTCACTGTTTGGTGAGCAGGGATTTCGGGACCAGCTGGTACTAATGATACAACGGGAATTGTCGGGAGCGGTTTTCGGGAACGCCTGGTGGGGTAAACTTAAATCCAAAATTAGAACGTTTGCTGCCGATTTTAGTCGTCGACTCAATCGAGATAGATTAGCGGCGCAAACTGCTTTAGAAGAAAAAGTTGATCGGGCCGTGAAATCCCGTGTTAGTGGGGATGTAGCCTTAGCTAAGGCAGAGTTGGCCTCCTTGCTTATCAAGAAGGATCAAGCTCTGGTAGTTAGGGCTAGGTTAAAAAGAATGTCCTCTGAGGCGACGAATATGGCCGCTGAATTGCGTGCAGAGGAGAGTAGGAGTGCGTCTCGACGACATATCGCGTGCGTCACATTACCGGATAATCGGACCGTGACTACAAACGCGGGCATATGTGAGGTCTTTCGTGATTACTTTCAGGATCTTTTCACCAGGGAGCCCGGTCTGAGCTCTGCTCAGTTCGACTCCTATTTAGCCGACTTTCCCTGCCTCGAGGCAGCTGAAGCGGCTGGGTGCGAGGGTCCCATAACAGAGTCCGAGATCTGGGATGCGCTGAAGCAGGTTGGCCTGGATAAGTCTCCGGGACTCGATGGTCTTCCCTACGAAGTGTACTTGAGGCTGTCGCCCGTTTTTGTTCCTTTGCTGGAGCTGATTTTCAACCACTGGATGAAGCAGGGGTCTATACCCCAACGCTTCACCAGGGGTGTGATCAAGTTGCTGCGTAAGGACAAGAACGGTGGGGATGGGTTAGGGAACTTTCGCCCTTTAACAATGTTAAACACGGAGTTAAAGATTTTGGCGAAGATCTTAGCCAACCGTTTGCAGCTTGTCCTGTCTAGTCTGATTGGTCCCGAGCAGACTTGTGCTGTGAAGGGCAGGACTATTCAGGATAACCTGCATATGGTACGCTTGATCTTAGAACAAGTCGACGGTGAAGCCGCGCTGATCAATTTAGATCAGTCCAAGGCCTTCGATAGGGTTGACCATCGTTTTCTGGAGGCTGTCCTTTCGGCGGCCGGTTTCGGAGCCGACTTTCGCTCCTGGATCCGACTCTTGTATGCGACCCCCGGTGCGCTGGTGGAAGTGAATGGAGTAAGATCGAAGCCTTTCGTATTGTCTCGCTCTATTCGTCAGGGTTGTCCGCTCTCGCCTTTGCTGTACGTTCTTGCGTTGGAACCGTTCCTTCGCAAGTTAAAGGCGAATCCGGTCCTGCGTGGAATATCTCTGCCTGGGGCCACCACCTCAGCAAGGTATTCTGCCTATGCTGACGACGTTTCGGTTCTTGTGTCGAGCAGAACCGAGATTGACGAAGTCAGCAAAGTGGTCAGTGGTTATGAGATGGTGACAGGGGCCAAGATCAATCGCGATAAGTCTGTGGGCTTGCGATTGGGTGCGTGGAAGGGAGTTTCTCTTCCCGGACCTTTCCTCTGGACGGATGGGCCGATCAAGATACTCGGCGTCTGGTTCGGTCCGGATCTCCAGTTGGAAATGAATTGGTCGGAGGTACGAGGGAAGGCCGAGATCGCGGTTGGTCTGTGGTCTCGGAGGAGGCTTTCCCTGAAGGGAAGGGCGGAAGTATGTGTTTCTCACATATATCCTATTCTCGTGTACCGACTCTCTGTACTTCCACTTCCGTTTACCGCACTAAGTTTATTAGTAAGGCTCTTGTTCTCTTTCTTGTGGAGAGGCAAGGCCGCTATGGTATCTCGCAAGATCTGTTGCCTTCATACCGCTGAGGGCGGCCTGGGAATGCCAAGCATTGAGATTCGTCAACATATGCTTCGCATTGCATTCCTGGACCGATTGTGTCGCGAACCGGACGAGGTGGGAGCCTTCTGGAAGGAAGATGCCCGGAAAAATTTCCCGTCCCTGAGAAGTGTGCACTCGTGCGAGGGGGAGGCCCGCCGTAGACCCCGAGCCGAAAGCTCCTTCTATCACGAATGTCGTCGCGCTCTGAAATGCCTCTTACGGGCGTCGGAAGGCCTCTCCAACGTCCAGGCGTTGTCTCGTAGGGCATTGTATCAAGTGTTAGTTCGGGGGTCCGTTCAAGATGCTCTGATTAGCGAGCTCGGTCTTACGAAGCAGCAGGCTCGCTCAATATGGCCTTGGGCGACAGGGTTGAAATGCCTCACTAACGACGAGGCATCACTCACCTGGCAGGTGATTCGTGGAGCCCTCTGGGTCGGCAAAAGACTTTGTGCAGCGGGCTTGGAGAATTCTCCAAACTGCCGCCGCTGTGTTGGGGAAGTCGAGACCATTGGTCACGCCTTCTTTCAGTGCAGAGTGGTAGTGCCGTTGTGCAAGTTTGTTGAAGGTCTCATGGTTCGCGTCTTGCGGAGAAAGACCTTTGTCCTGGATGTCGTTTCTGTTTGCAGCAATGTGGTACCGCAGATGTCGAGGGCTGAGAATTATGTGTTCTGTTGCTTACTAGGCGTTATGAGAGTCGTGATTTGGACGACGCGTCAGAAGGAATTCTATGGTGGCGAGAAGTTTGTTTCTTCCGAACTGATCTTGTTCTTTAGGCATCTGCTTAAAGTCAAGATTAGGACGGAAAGGCGGCGACTCACATCATCTGAATTTGGCGAAAGGTGGGTGACTCTTGCGCGTTTGTGTCGTGTGAAAGGGGCTGACCTTGAGTGGCATTTTGATGCCGGTTAGGCATAGGATATTGTTTACCTGGGTTGAACTTGGGCAACCCATCCATGCTTAGGCTAGATTAGGTTTTTTTGGTGTTATTATTTTTTAGTTTCTTACGATTATGTAAACTTAGCTAAGGTATGTTTGCTCATTGGCCCCTTTTTTTTCTGTCCCCCTTTTCTTTTCCTTTAGTTTAACTCCCCGTCCCTCCCCTCTTTAGGTGCTCAGTGATTTCAGTTCTCTGGATGATGCGGGACGCCTTTCGTTTTTCGTGTGTGTGATCCTTTTCGTATGTTTGTGTGTGAATCAGTGCGTGTTTGTGTGAATGGTTGGGATGGATAAATGTGTATTTTATATTGTCAAAGTCCCGTGTCGATTTCGCCCAGTTAATTGATTTTACTGGCACATTTAGGATTTGTGGGGGGTTTTTAATTACTAACATGATTTTGTTTAGTTTTCTTGTACATATTTGTATTCATATTGTATATTTTCATTGGGGATTATTTTATTTAATTTTTATGCCCGCCCCCCCAACAGACTTTATTGTACATATGGGGTTATTTAGGATTTTCATAGAGACAATGAGGTATTTTGGTGGTTGTAGAACGAATGGTATGTATGAATGTGGTGTTTTGGTGAAAGGAATATTGTTTTGTATGCTTGGGTCAGTGCGTGCGACTAGCTAAGTTTAATTTTAAGACAAGCGATGACCTTCCTTTCCCAATCCCCATTTTTGGCTTTGTGCCACATTTACCGTGTTTTATATACGGTAATAAATATTATCACGAGATCCAACGGCCGTCTTGTTATTCCTTTTCTCTTTGTTGTAGACCGCAGACCGACTGCACGTTTGCCCGAATTCTGTTTGACTGCTGACAGACTGCTCGTTTGCCCGAATTCTGTGTTGCATTATATTTGGCTAAGTTTGTTTTTTATTATTTCCATTTGACTGTTTCAGGAAAAAAAAGAAAAAAAAGAAAAAAAAGAAAAAAAGTCCTTTTGATTTTTGCTTCTCTCCATTTTTTTTTTACCCCCCTCTTTTAATTTCTGTTATTTTTTCTTTTTTTTATTTCAGTTTTCCAATTTTCCCCCTTTCATTTTTGTTTTCCTTTTAATTTTCTTTTTACCCCCGGTAATTCTTTGATTTTATTTTTTACCCCTTTTTAATTTGCAGGCCTTTTTTCTTTTTATTCTAGCTTCTCGTTTTAATTTCCTTCCAACCTTTAATTTTTGTTTTTCATTTCCACGCTTTTTCTTTTTAGCCTCCGTTAAAATTTTCATTTTCCTTTAATTTCTGATTTTCGCGTTTATTAATTTTAATTTCTGTTTTCTTTCCTAACCTTACGTTTTTCCGTGTTTTTCGTTTTATAATTTGTTTGTACTAATTTCGTTTTGTAATCCTTGTATTGTATAATTTAATTGTTTATTTTTCTTTTGTTTATCGGTTCGACTCGCTTTTTTGTGGGTCGGCCATTTTGAATTTTTGTTTCTAGCTTTGGTTGTCGTCGAAAGTTACGTATTTTCTTTTGTTTATTCTTTTCGACTAGTGTCGGCCATTTTGTTTTTTTGTTAATAGCTCCGGCTATTTGCCGAAGTTTATTATTGTCTTTGTTTACCTTGTTTTGAACCGTTTTCTTTGTATTATTTAATTTTCCTCCTTGTGTTTTTTATTTTCGCCTTTAGGTGATATTTGTTTAAGTTTTTTACGTGTTATTTTTGTTGTGTTTGTAATTGTTTAATTTAGCTGTCTAGTCTCGCTTCTTAAAGTCGGCCATCTTTTATTTTATTTTTTTTAACTAGCTTCGGCTAGAGTTTAATCTTAGTTTTTCTTATCTATCTTTTCTTTGAACTTTTTTGTCTAAATCCCCCCCTCTTTTTATTTTTTTTTTGCGCCTTTTGGCGTTATTCGTTCTTTTTTGTTTCGCCTTTAGGCGAAATTTAGTAAATATCCCTCCCCCTATTCCTCCACTCCCGACCCTCCCCCTTACTTCATCATGGAGAAGAAGGAAAAAAAAGCCCCTTCTTTTCTGATCACAAAGAAAAAGACTTCGACCCTGGCTACCATAAAAAAATCGGTTAGGAAGCATCTTTTTAACCCGAAAAAAGACCCCCCAGACAAAGATAATCCCAATGAATATCCTGCCCTGCCAAGAACCCCTACTAATGAGGAGATTGTGGACGTCCTGAAGAAGGCGGCCAAAGCCAGGATAGCTAATGAAATCCTGGAAAAGGAAAAAAGTCAAGAAAAGCCGAAAGTTAGTACCGAGGTCGGGGATTCGCCCTCTTGTTGGAAGTCCCCTCCGAATTGTATTATCGACATCGCGGAGTTCCTGGAGCGTGCCAAGAGTTACGCTCACCTCGTGGTGAAAGACGGGCTCTTGGAGGATCCAGTGGAACTGAAGAGAGTCGAAAAAAGAATAGTGTCTGTTTTTGTCGTCGACAAGCGTTCGCGCAAAATTTGTCGTTCGACTAAAGACACAGTGTTTAAAGCACTGGAGTCCCTGGGGTTCAAACCCCTAAGAATTGTCAAAGGCAAGGGTTTCTTCATGTGGGACGTGCTGCTGCCCACTGCAGAAGACTGCGTGAGAGCCACCCGGAGGGAGTTGATCACCAAGGATCTCATCCTCCGAACGGAGTACGAGGGTCGGCGAAGGACCAGGGTGGCAGTGTACGAGGTCCCTCCTCAGGTTATCGGGGAACACCTCGCGGCTTTCCTGGCCCAATACGGGGAAATATTGGCCGCTTCCTGCGATAGCCTGACCGGGGGATGGAGCTTTGATATGATGCTCGATCGAAAGGCCTTCAGCTCCGTCCCCAACTGGATTGACGTCGGTGACCTGAAGCTGCCGGTCATCGTGACCGGTCGTAAACCAGCCTGCTGGAAGTGTGGAGTGACTGGTCATCTCTCCTCTTCCTGCCCAGAGAAGAAGGCCTCTGGAACTCAGGTCACAAAAGACCAAACTCCCCCTCTGACCGAGTCTGCAAAATCCGCCGCGCCTGTAATGGGCATGCCAGCTGCCGGGACCGGAGAGGTTGTTCCCCCGGTTGGGTCACCATCCAAGCCCCCATCCCCCGAAGAGCCCTCTTCCGCCGCTCCTGTGGCTAAGAAGGGGGAAGAAGGGGAATGGCAGGTAGTTGGCAGGGTCAGAGGGAAGCGTCAGCCAGCGGGTCCTCAGTCCCCTGAAGCCTCGGGGACTAAAGACACACACAGTCCCACTCCCTCTATCAACAGCAAGGGCGACGCCCCGACCTCCACTCTTTCAATTGAAGAGCAGAAGTTGAAATATGAGCCAAGCCACGAAAAAGCGGAGAAACTGAAAAAACTCAAAAAACATCTAGACGACCAAAAAAAACTCACAAAATCTCCTCCGAAAAAAACCATCCCCTTACAGTCACCTAAATTAATTTCCCCCATCAAATCTCCCCCGAAGAAGAAGGCCACCCTTTGTATATCCTCCATCCCCATGCCTCCCACTTCAACCCCTCTCTCCAGAGTGAAGCCTTCTCCTGCTATGCCGTCCACCTCCCATGCCCAATCCCAAATCCCGCTCAGTAGAGATCCCAGTCCCTTTAGACAACCCTGCACTCCTTGCCACACTCCCAGTCCTTCTCCCACTAAAACCTCTCAGATGTTACCACCGGTCACCAAAAGGCCCCGAAGCCCCACTCAAGATCCCGGCGAAAAGAAAAAAAAACCAAAGGGCATTTTCAATCATGGATTGGACATTTGTAAGATCTCCCCTAGGCAGGCGGAAAAAGCTAGGGATTATGGGAACCGTATCCCTAATCTAAAGTTCCTCCTGTCCATCAAACAGTTCAGCGACAAAGACATCGACAACCCGTTGAACTTCCCAGATGCCCAGCGGGTTTTAACCGTGGTGGGAGTGGACACGGGAGCAAAACAGATTTGGGCCATGTTGGACGAGGCCATATCCTCGTTCAACATGAGCCCGCCCATTGCTATCATCCAGAGCGACAAGCTCCGGAAAATGAACTCATTTTGCGCAGGGAGGGTCCCAATTTTTGTTCACCCCTCCCTCTATAGGGCTCTTAAACTTACTTTCCCGTGGGATATCGGCGGGATCTCCCAGGACGGTAACATCAACACTGAGATGGGCCATGGGTCTATGGGAGATGCGGTCGGTATCCTCACCCCGGCCATGTTCAAAACAGGTAAGCAACCCTAATCAGTTTTCACTATGGCTCTCTGGTTGGCTACTTTAAATGTCCGGGGCCTGAGGTCGGAGTCTCGCAGGGCGAGGCTCTCTCGCGACCTTCAGCGCCTCGGGGTTAATATCTGTTGTGTGCAAGAGACCCGGTTTTCTTCTCATGATCGTGAGGATGTGCTGTCTAAGGGGTTCGCCCTTTATTCAGCATGTTTTGATGGTCGTTCGAGGGGTGTCTCTTGGCTAGTGAGCAGGTCTTTAGACGCTGCATGTACTCTTGTTTTCGCAGATCCGGCGGGCAGGCTTTGTGTGCTGGACGTTACCATAAAAGGTAAGGCTTTACGTCTCATCGGCGTTTATGCGCCTAATACCCATGCTGAGCGACCTGGTCTGTTTCGGCAGATCGAGCCGTTTTTGACGACATCTCGTCGGGTAGTTTTAGCGGGCGATTGGAATGCCGTCCTTGAGCCCGATATAGATCGTATAGGGAAAAAACGGGGTACTAACAATCCTGATGTGAAACCATTTCGGGACTTTATCGGCGGGTTTGATCTCGTCGATAAGTACCGGAATGAGCATCCTCGGGAGGTAGCATGGACTTGGACTAATAGTGGCAACTCGGCTCCTGGGACGCTTGCGAGCTACCTCGACCGGGTCTTAGTTAAGAGAGTCGATGTAGGGCTCTTAGGGTGTCCAAGTTTCCATTACATAGTTTATTCGGATCATAGGCTTGTCCGGGTCGGGGTAAACTTAGATAAGCCTAAGGTTAGGTTGGCTGGTTACTGGAAATTCAACTGTTCACTGTTTGGTGAGCAGGGATTTCGGGACCAGCTGGTACTAATGATACAACGGGAATTGTCGGGAGCGGTTTTCGGGAACGCCTGGTGGGGTAAACTTAAATCCAAAATTAGAACGTTTGCTGCCGATTTTAGTCGTCGACTCAATCGAGATAGATTAGCGGCGCAAACTGCTTTAGAAGAAAAAGTTGATCGGGCCGTGAAATCCCGTGTTAGTGGGGATGTAGCCTTAGCTAAGGCAGAGTTGGCCTCCTTGCTTATCAAGAAGGATCAAGCTCTGGTAGTTAGGGCTAGGTTAAAAAGAATGTCCTCTGAGGCGACGAATATGGCCGCTGAATTGCGTGCAGAGGAGAGTAGGAGTGCGTCTCGACGACATATCGCGTGCGTCACATTACCGGATAATCGGACCGTGACTACAAACGCGGGCATATGTGAGGTCTTTCGAGATTACTTTCAGGATCTTTTCACCAGGGAGCCCGGTCTGAGCTCTGCTCAGTTCGACTCTTATTTAGCCGACTTTCCCTGCCTCGAGGCAGCTGAAGCGGCTGGGTGCGAGGGTCCCATAACAGAGTCTGAGATCTGGGATGCGCTGAAGCAGGTTGGCCTGGATAAGTCTCCGGGACTCGATGGTCTTCCCTACGAAGTGTACTTGAGGCTGTCGCCCGTTTTTGTTCCTTTGCTGGAGCTGATTTTCAACCACTGGATGAAGCAGGGGTCTATACCCCAACGCTTCACCAGGGGTGTGATCAAGTTGCTGCGTAAGGACAAGAACGGTGGGGATGGGTTAGGGAACTTTCGCCCTTTAACAATGTTAAACACGGAGTTAAAGATTTTGGCGAAGATCTTAGCCAACCGTTTGCAGCTTGTCCTGTCTAGTCTGATTGGTCCCGAGCAGACTTGTGCTGTGAAGGGCAGGACTATTCAGGATAACCTGCATATGGTACGCTTGATCTTAGAACAAGTCGACGGTGAAGCCGCGCTGATCAATTTAGATCAGTCCAAGGCCTTCGATAGGGTTGACCATCGTTTTCTGGAGGCTGTCCTTTCGGCGGCCGGTTTCGGAGCCGACTTTCGCTCCTGGATCCGACTCTTGTATACGACCCCCGGTGCGCTGGTGGAAGTGAATGGAGTAAGATCGAAGCCTTTCGTATTGTCTCGCTCTATTCGTCAGGGTTGTCCGCTCTCGCCTTTGCTGTACGTTCTTGCGTTGGAACCGTTCCTTCGCAAGTTAAAGGCGAATCCGGTCCTGCGTGGAATATCTCTGCCTGGGGCCACCACCTCAGCAAGGTATTCTGCCTATGCTGACGACGTTTCGGTTCTTGTGTCGAGCAGAACCGAGATTGACGAAGTCAGCAAAGTGGTCAGTGGTTATGAGATGGTGACAGGGGCCAAGATCAATCGCGATAAGTCTGTGGGCTTGCGATTGGGTGCGTGGAAGGGAGTTTCTCTTCCCGGACCTTTCCTCTGGACGGATGGGCCGATCAAGATACTCGGCGTCTGGTTCGGTCCGGATCTCCAGTTGGAAATGAATTGGTCGGAGGTACGAGGGAAGGCCGAGATCGCGGTTGGTCTGTGGTCTCGGAGGAGGCTTTCCCTGAAGGGAAGGGCGGAAGTATGTGTTTCTCACATATATCCTATTCTCGTGTACCGACTCTCTGTACTTCCACTTCCGTTTACCGCACTAAGTTTATTAGTAAGGCTCTTGTTCTCTTTCTTGTGGAGAGGCAAGGCCGCTATGGTATCTCGCAAGATCTGTTGCCTTCATACCGCTGAGGGCGGCCTGGGAATGCCAAGCATTGAGATTCGTCAACATATGCTTCGCATTGCATTCCTGGACCGATTGTGTCGCGAACCGGACGAGGTGGGAGCCTTCTGGAAGGAAGATGCCCGGAAAAATTTCCCGTCCCTGAGAAGTGTGCACTCGTGCGAGGGGGAGGCCCGCCGTAGACCCCGAGCCGAAAGCTCCTTCTATCACGAATGTCGTCGCGCTCTGAAATGCCTCTTACGGGCGTCGGAAGGCCTCTCCAACGTCCAGGCGTTGTCTCGTAGGGCATTGTATCAAGTGTTAGTTCGGGGGTCCGTTCAAGATGCTCTGATTAGCGAGCTCGGTCTTACGAAGCAGCAGGCTCGCTCAATATGGCCTTGGGCGACAGGGTTGAAATGCCTCACTAACGACGAGGCATCACTCACCTGGCAGGTGATTCGTGGAGCCCTCTGGGTCGGCAAAAGACTTTGTGCAGCGGGCTTGGAGAATTCTCCAAACTGCCGCCGCTGTGTTGGGGAAGTCGAGACCATTGGTCACGCCTTCTTTCAGTGCAGAGTGGTAGTGCCGTTGTGCAAGTTTGTTGAAGGTCTCATGGTTCGCGTCTTGCGGAGAAAGACCTTTGTCCTGGATGTCGTTTCTGTTTGCAGCAATGTGGTACCGCAGATGTCGAGGGCTGAGAATTATGTGTTCTGTTGCTTACTAGGCGTTATGAGAGTCGTGATTTGGACGACGCGTCAGAAGGAATTCTATGGTGGCGAGAAGTTTGTTTCTTCCGAACTGATCTTGTTCTTTAGGCATCTGCTTAAAGTCAAGATTAGGACGGAAAGGCGGCGACTCACATCATCTGAATTTGGCGAAAGGTGGGTGACTCTTGCGCGTTTGTGCCGTGTGAAAGGGGCTGACCTTGAGTGGCATTTTGATGCCGGTTAGGCATAGGATATTGTTTACCTGGGTTGAACTTGGGCAACCCATCCATGCTTAGGCTAGATTAGGTTTTTTGGTGTTTTATTTTTTAGTTTCTTACGATTATGTAAACTTAGCTAAGGTATGTTTGCTCATTGGCCCCTTTTTTTTCTGTCCCCCTTTTCTTTTCCTTTAGTTTAACTCCCCGTCCCTCCCCTCTTTAGGTGCTCAGTGATTTCAGTTCTCTGGATGATGCGGGACGCCTTTCGTTTTTCGTGTGTGTGATCCTTTTCGTATGTTTGTGTGTGAATCAGTGCGTGTTTGTGTGAATGGTTGGGATGGATAAATGTGTATTTTATATTGTCAAAGTCCCGTGTCGATTTCGCCCAGTTAATTGATTTTACTGGCACATTTAGGATTTGTGGGGGGGTTTTTAATTACTAACATGATTTTGTTTAGTTTTCTTGTACATATTTGTATTCATATTGTATATATTCATTGGGGATTATTTTATTTAATTTTTATGCCCGCCCCCCCAACAGACTTTATTGTACATATGGGGTTATTTAGGATTTTCATAGAGACAATGAGGTATTTTGGTGGTTGTAGAACGAATGGTATGTATGAATGTGGTGTTTTGGTGAAAGGAATATTGTTTTGTATGCTTGGGTCAGTGCGTGCGACTAGCTAAGTTTAATTTTAAGACAAGCGATGACCTTCCTTTCCCAATCCCCATTTTTGGCTTTGTGCCACATTTACTGTGCTTTGCATACAGTAATAAATATCATCACGAGATCCAACGGCCGTCTTGTTATTCCTTTTCTCTTTGTTGTAGACCGCAGACCGACTGCACGTTTGCCCGAATTCTGTTTGACTGCTGACAGACTGCTCGTTTGCCCGAATTCTGTGTTGCATTATATTTGGCTAAGTTTGTTTTTTATTATTTCCATTTGACTGTTTCAGGAAAAAAAAGAAAAAAAAGAAAAAAAAGAAAAAAAGTCCTTTTGATTTTTGCTTCTCTCCATTTTTTTTTTACCCCCCTCTTTTAATTTCTGTTATTTTTTCTTTTTTTTATTTCAGTTTTCCAATTTTCCCCCTTTCATTTTTGTTTTCCTTTTAATTTTCTTTTTACCCCCGGTAATTCTTTGATTTTATTTTTTACCCCTTTTTAATTTGCAGGCCTTTTTTCTTTTTATTCTAGCTTCTCGTTTTAATTTCCTTCCAACCTTTAATTTTTGTTTTTCATTTCCACGCTTTTTCTTTTTAGCCTCCGTTAAAATTTTCATTTTCCTTTAATTTCTGATTTTCGCGTTTATTAATTTTAATTTCTGTTTTCTTTCCTAACCTTACGTTTTTCCGTGTTTTTCGTTTTATAATTTGTTTGTACTAATTTCGTTTTGTAATCCTTGTATTGTATAATTTAATTGTTTATTTTTCTTTTGTTTATCGGTTCGACTCGCTTTTTTGTGGGTCGGCCATTTTGAATTTTTGTTTCTAGCTTTGGTTGTCGTCGAAAGTTACGTATTTTCTTTTGTTTATTCTTTTCGACTAGTGTCGGCCATTTTGTTTTTTTGTTAATAGCTCCGGCTATTTGCCGAAGTTTATTATTGTCTTTGTTTACCTTGTTTTGAACCGTTTTCTTTGTATTATTTAATTTTCCTCCTTGTGTTTTTTATTTTCGCCTTTAGGTGATATTTGTTTAAGTTTTTTACGTGTTATTTTTGTTGTGTTTGTAATTGTTTAATTTAGCTGTCTAGTCTCGCTTCTTAAAGTCGGCCATCTTTTTATTTTATTTTTAACTAGCTTCGGCTAGAGTTTATTCTTATTAGTTTTTCTTATCTATCTTTTCTTTGAATTTTTTGTCTAAATTCCCCCCCCCCTTTTATTTTTTTTTTTTTTTTTTTTTTTTTTTGCGCCTTTTGGCGTAATTCGTTCTTTTTTGTTTCGCCTTTAGGCGAAATTTAGTAAATATCCCTCCCCCTATTCCTCCACTCCCGACCCTCCCCCTTACTTCATCATGGAGAAGAAGGAAAAAAAAGCCCCTTCTTTTCTGATCACAAAGAAAAAGACTTCGACCCTGGCTACCATCAAAAAATCGGTTAGGAAGCATCTTTTTAACCCGAAAAAAGACCCCCCAGACAAAGATAATCCCAATGAATATCCTGCCCTGCCAAGAACCCCTACTAATGAGGAGATTGTGGACGTCCTGAAGAAGGCGGCCAAAGCCATTATAGCTAATGAAATCCTGGAAAAGGAAAAAATTCAAGAAAAGCCGAAAGTTAGTACCGAGGTCGGGGATTCGCCCTCTTGTTGGAAGTCCCCTCCGAATTGTATTATCGACATCGCGGAGTTCCTGGAGCGTGCCAAGAGTTACGCTCACCTCGTGGTGAAAGACGGGCTCTTGGAGGATCCAGTGGAACTGAAGAGTCGAAAAAAGAATAGTGTCTGTTTTTGTCGTCGACAAGCGTTCGCGCAAAATTTGTCGTTCGACTAAAGACACAGTGTTTAAAGCACTGGAGTCCCTGGGGTTCAAACCCCTAAGAATTGTCAAAGGCAAGGGTTTCTTCATGTGGGACGTGCTGCTGCCCACTGCAGAAGACTGCGTGAGAGCCACCCGGAGGGAGTTGATCACCAAGGATCTCATCCTCCGAACGGAGTACGAGGGCCGGCGAAGGACCAGGGTGGCAGTGTACGAGGTCCCTCCTCAGGTTATCGGGGAACACCTCGCGGCTTTCCTGGCCCAATACGGGGAAATATTGGCCGCTTCCTGCGATAGCCTGACCGGGGGATGGAGCTTTGATATGATGCTCGATCGTAAGGCCTTCAGCTCCGTCCCCAACTGGATTGACGTCGGTGACCTGAAGCTGCCGGTCATCGTGACCGGTCGTAAACCAGCCTGCTGGAAGTGTGGAGTGACTGGTCATCTCTCCTCTTCCTGCCCAGAGAAGAAGGCCTCTGGAACTCAGGTCACAAAAGACCAAACTCCCCCTCTGACCGAGTCTGCAAAATCCGCCGCGCCTGTAATGGGCATGCCAGCTGCCGGGACCGGAGAGGTTGTTCCCCCGGTTGGGTCACCATCCAAGCCCCCATCCCCCGAAGAGCCCTCTTCCGCCGCTCCTGTGGCTAAGAAGGGGGAAGAAGGGGAATGGCAGGTAGTTGGCAGGGTCAGAGGGAAGCGTCAGCCAGCGGGTCCTCAGTCCCCTGAAGCCTCGGGGACTAAAGACACACACAGTCCCACTCCCTCTATCAACAGCAATGGCGACGCCCCGACCTCCACTCTTTCAATTGAAGAGCAGAGGCTAAAATACGAGCCGAGCCACGAAAAAGGGGAGAAACTAAAAAAAACTCAAAAAACAACTGGATGACCAAAAAAAAACCACAAAATCTCCTCCAAAAAAAAACATCCCCTTACAGTCACCTAAATTAATTTCCCCCATCAAATCTCCCCCGAAGAAGAAGGCCACCCTTTGTGTATCCTCCATCCCCATGCCTCCCACTTCAACCCCTCTCTCCAGAGTGAAGCCTTCTCCTGCTATGCCGTCCACCTCCCATGCCCAATCCCAAATCCCGCTCAGTAGAGATCCCAGTCGCTTTAGACAACCCTGCACTCCTTGCCACACTCCCAGTCCTTCTCCCACTAAAACCTCTCAGATGTTACCACCGGTCACCAAAAGGCCCCGAAGCCCCACTCAAGATCCCGGCGAAAAGAAAAAAAAACCAAAGGGCATTTTCAATCATGGATTGGACATTTGTAAGATCTCCCCTAGGCAGGCGGAAAAAGCTAGGGATTATGGGAACCGTATCCCTAATCTAAAGTTCCTCCTGTCCATCAAACAGTTCAGCGACAAAGACATCGACAACCCGTTGAACTTCCCAGATGCCCAGCGGGTTTTAACCGTGGTGGGCGTGGACACGGGAGCAAAACAGATTTGGGCCATGTTGGACGAGGCCATATCCTCGTTCAACATGAGCCCGCCCATTGCTATCATTCAGAGCGACAAGCTCCGGAAAATGAACTCATTTTGTGCAGGGAGGGTCCCAATTTTTGTTCACCCCTCCCTCTATAGGGCTCTTAAACTTACTTTCCCGTGGGATATCGGCGGGATCTCTCAGGACGGTAACATCAACACTGAGATGGGCCATGGGTCTATGGGAGATGCTGTCGGTATCCTCACCCCGGCCATGTTCAAAACAGGTAAGCAACCCTAATCAGTTTTCACTATGGCTCTCTGGTTGGCTACTTTAAATGTCCGGGGCCTGAGGTCGGAGTCTCGCAGGGCGAGGCTCTCTCGCGACCTTCAGCGCCTCGGGGTTAATATCTGTTGTGTGCAAGAGACCCGGTTTTCTTCTCATGATCGTGAGGATGTGCTGTCTAAGGGGTTCGCCCTTTATTCAGCATGTTTTGATGGTCGTTCGAGGGGTGTCTCTTGGCTAGTGAGCAGGTCTTTAGACGCTGCATGTACTCTTGTTTTCGCAGATCCGGCGGGCAGGCTTTGTGTGCTGGACGTTACCATAAAAGGTAAGGCTTTACGTCTCATCGGCGTTTATGCGCCTAATACCCATGCTGAGCGACCTGGTCTGTTTCGGCAGATCGAGCCGTTTTTGACGACATCTCGTCGGGTAGTTTTAGCGGGCGATTGGAATGCCGTCCTTGAGCCCGATATAGATCGTATAGGGAAAAAACGGGGTACTAACAATCCTGATGTGAAACCATTTCGGGACTTTATCGGCGGGTTTGATCTCGTCGATAAGTACCGGAATGAGCATCCTCGGGAGGTAGCATGGACTTGGACTAATAGTGGCAACTCGGCTCCTGGGACGCTTGCGAGCTACCTCGACCGGGTCTTAGTTAAGAGAGTCGATGTAGGGCTCTTAGGGTGTCCAAGTTTCCATTACATAGTTTATTCGGATCATAGGCTTGTCCGGGTCCGGGTAAACTTAGATAAGCCTAAGGTTAGGTTGGCTGGTTACTGGAAATTCAACTGTTCACTGTTTGGTGAGCAGGGATTTCGGGACCAGCTGGTACTAATGATACAACGGGAATTGTCGGGAGCGGTTTTCGGGAACGCCTGGTGGGGTAAACTTAAATCCAAAATTAGAACGTTTGCTGGGGATTTTAGTCGTCGACTCAATCGAGATAGATTAGCGGCGCAAACTGCTTTAGAAGAAAAAGTTGATCGGGCCGTGAAATCCCGTGTTAGTGGGGATGTAGCCTTAGCTAAGGCAGAGTTGGCCTCCTTGCTTATCAAGAAGGATCAAGCTCTGGTAGTTAGGGCTAGGTTAAAAAGAATGTCCTCTGAGGCGACGAATATGGCCGCTGAATTGCGTGCAGAGGAGAGTAGGAGTGCGTCTCGACGACATATCGCGTGCGTCACATTACCGGATAATCGGACCGTGACTACAAACGCGGGCATATGTGAGGTCTTTCGTGATTACTTTCAGGATCTTTTCACCAGGGAGCCCGGTCTGAGCTCTGCTCAGTTCGACTCCTATTTAGCCGACTTTCCCTGCCTCGAGGCAGCTGAAGCGGCTGGGTGCGAGGGTCCCATAACAGAGTCCGAGATCTGGGATGCGCTGAAGCAGGTTGGCCTGGATAAGTCTCCGGGACTCGATGGTCTTCCCTACGAAGTGTACTTGAGGCTGTCGCCCGTTTTTGTTCCTTTGCTGGAGCTGATTTTCAACCACTGGATGAAGCAGGGGTCTATACCCCAACGCTTCACCAGGGGTGTGATCAAGTTGCTGCGTAAGGACAAGAACGGTGGGGATGGGTTAGGGAACTTTCGCCCTTTAACAATGTTAAACACGGAGTTAAAGATTTTGGCGAAGATCTTAGCCAACCGTTTGCAGCTTGTCCTGTCTAGTCTGATTGGTCCCGAGCAGACTTGTGCTGTGAAGGGCAGGACTATTCAGGATAACCTGCATATGGTACGCTTGATCTTAGAACAAGTCGACGGTGAAGCCGCGCTGATCAATTTAGATCAGTCCAAGGCCTTCGATAGGGTTGACCATCGTTTTCTGGAGGCTGTCCTTTCGGCGGCCGGTTTCGGAGCCGACTTTCGCTCCTGGATCCGACTCTTGTATGCGACCCCCGGTGCGCTGGTGGAAGTGAATGGAGTAAGATCGAAGCCTTTCGTATTGTCTCGCTCTATTCGTCAGGGTTGTCCGCTCTCGCCTTTGCTGTACGTTCTTGTGTTGGAACCGTTCCTTCGCAAGTTAAAGGCGAATCCGGTCCTGCGTGGAATATCTCTGCCTGGGGCCACCACCTCAGCAAGGTATTCTGCCTATGCTGACGACGTTTCGGTTCTTGTGTCGAGCAGAGCCGAGATTGACGAAGTCAGCAAAGTGGTCAGTGGTTATGAGATGGTGACAGGGGCCAAGATCAATCGCGATAAGTCTGTGGGCTTGCGATTGGGTGCGTGGAAGGGAGTTTCTCTTCCCGGACCTTTCCTCTGGACGGATGGGCCGATCAAGATACTCGGCGTCTGGTTCGGTCCGGATCTCCAGTTGGAAATGAATTGGTCGGAGGTACGAGGGAAGGCCGAGATCGCGGTTGGTCTGTGGTCTCGGAGGAGGCTTTCCCTGAAGGGAAGGGCGGAAGTATGTGTTTCTCACATATATCCTATTCTCGTGTACCGACTCTCTGTACTTCCACTTCCGTTTACCGCACTAAGTTTATTAGTAAGGCTCTTGTTCTCTTTCTTGTGGAGAGGCAAGGCCGCTATGGTATCTCGCAAGATCTGTTGCCTTCATACCGCTGAGGGCGGCCTGGGAATGCCAAGCATTGAGATTCGTCAACATATGCTTCGCATTGCATTCCTGGACCGATTGTGTCGCGAACCGGACGAGGTGGGAGCCTTCTGGAAGGAAGATGCCCGGAAAAATTTCCCGTCCCTGAGAAGTGTGCACTCGTGCGAGGGGGAGGCCCGCCGTAGACCCCGAGCCGAAAGCTCCTTCTATCACGAATGTCGTCGCGCTCTGAAATGCCTCTTACGGGCGTCGGAAGGCCTCTCCAACGTCCAGGCGTTGTCTCGTAGGGCATTGTATCAAGTGTTAGTTCGGGGGTCCGTTCAAGATGCTCTGATTAGCGAGCTCGGTCTTACGAAGCAGCAGGCTCGCTCAATATGGCCTTGGGCGACAGGGTTGAAATGCCTCACTAACGACGAGGCATCACTCACCTGGCAGGTGATTCGTGGAGCCCTCTGGATCGGCAAAAGACTTTGTGCAGCGGGCTTGGAGAATTCTCCAAACTGCCGCCGCTGTGTTGGGGAAGTCGAGACCATTGGTCACGCCTTCTTTCAGTGCAGAGTGGTAGTGCCGTTGTGCAAGTTTGTTGAAGGTCTCATGGTTCGCGTCTTGCGGAGAAAGACCTTTGTCCTGGATGTCGTTTCTGTTTGCAGCAATGTGGTACCGCAGATGTCGAGGGCTGAGAATTATGTGTTCTGTTGCTTACTAGGCGTTATGAGAGTCGTGATTTGGACGACGCGTCAGAAGGAATTCTATGGTGGCGAGAAGTTTGCTTCTTCCGAACTGATCTTGTTCTTTAGGCATCTGCTTAAAGTCAAGATTAGGACGGAAAGGCGGCGACTCACATCATCTGAATTTGGCGAAAGGTGGGTGACTCTTGCGCGTTTGTGCCGTGTGAAAGGGGCTGACCTTGAGTGGCATTTTGATGCCGGTTAGGCATAGGATATTGTTTACCTGGGTTGAACTTGGGCAACCCATCCATGCTTAGGCTAGATTAGGGTTTTTGGTGTTTTATTTTTAGTTTCTTAGGATTATGTAAACTTAGCTAAGGTATGTTTGCTCATTGGCCCCTTTTTTTTCTGTCCCCTTTTCTTTTCCTTTAGTTTAACTCCCCACCCCTCCCCTCTTTAGGTGCTCAGTGATTTCAGTTCTCTGGATGATGCGGGACGCCTTTCGTTTTCGTGTGTGTGATCCTTTTCGTATGGTTGTGTGTGAATCAGTGCGTGTTTGTGCGAGTGGTTGGGATGGATAAATGTGTATTTTAGATTGTCAAAGTCCCGTGTCGATTTCGCCCAGTTAATTGATTTTACTGGCACATTTAGGATTTGTCGGGGGGTTTTTAATTACTAACATGATTTTGTTTAGTTTTCTTGTACATATTTGTATGCATATTGTATATAGTCATTGGGGATTATTTTATTTAATTTTTATGCCCGCCCCCCAACAGACTTTATTGTATATATGGGGTTATTTAGGATTTTCATAGAGACAATGAGGTATTTTGGTGGTTGTAGAACGAATGGTATGTATGAATGTGGTGTTTTGGTGAAAGGAATATTGTTTTGTATGCTTGGGTCAGTGCGTGCGACTAGCTAAGTTTAATTTTAAGACAAGCGATGACCTTCCTTTCCCAATCCCCATTTTTGGCTTTGTGCCACATTTACCGTGTTTTGTATACGGTAATAAATATTATCACGAGATCCAACGTCCGTCTTGTTATTCCTTTTCTCTTTTTTGTAGACCGCAGACCGACTGCACGTTTGCCCGAATTCTGTTTGACTGCTGACAGACTGCTCGTTTGCCCGAATTCTGTTTTGTATTGTATTTGGTTAAGTTTGTTTTTTATTATTTCCTTTTGACTGTTTCACGAAAAAAAGAAAAAAAAAAAAAAAAAGAAAAAAAAAGTCCTTTTGATTTTTGCTTCTCTCCATTTTTTTTATTTTTACCCCCCTCTTTTAATTTCTGTTATTTTTTCTTTTTATTTCAGTTTTCCAATTTTCCCCCTTTAATTTTTGTTTTCCTTTTAATTTTCTTTTTACCCCCGGTAATTCTTTGTTTTTTATTTTTTACCCCTTTTTAATTTGCAGGCCTTTTTCTTTTTATTCTAGTTTCTCGTTTTAATTTCCTTCCAACCTTTAAGTTTTGTTTTTCATTTCCACGCTTTTTCTTTTTAGCCTCCGTTAAAATTTTCATTTTCCTTTAATTTCTGATTTTCGCGTTTATTAATTTTAATTTCTGTTTTCTTTCCTAACCTTACGTTTTTCCGTGTTTTTCGTTTTATAATTTGTTTGTACTAATTTCGTTTTGTAATCCTTGTATTGTATAATTTATTTGTTTATTTTTCCTTTGTTTATCGGTTCGACTCGCTTTTCTGTGGGTCGGCCATTTTGAATTTTTGTTTCTAGCTTTGGCTGTCGTCGAAAGTTACGTATTTTCTTTTGTTTATTGTTTCCGACTAGTGTCGGCCATTTTGAATTTTTGTTAATAGCTCCGGCTATTTGCCGAAGTTTATTATTGTCTTTGTTTACCTTGTTTTGAACCGTTTTCTTTGTGTTATTTAATTTTCCTCCTTGTGTTTTTTATTTTCGCCTTTAGGTGATATTTGTTTTAAGTTTTTACGTGTTATTTTTGTTGTGTTTGTAATTGTTTAATTTAGCTGTTTATATTTACTGGTTAGTCTCGCTTCTTAAAGTCGGCCATCTTTTATTTTTATTTTTAACTAGCTTCGGCTAGAGTTTAAATCTTATTAGTTTTTCTTATCTATCTTTTCTTTGAACTTTTTTTGTCTAAATTCCCCCCCCTTTTTAATTTTTTGCGCCTTTTGGCGTTATTCGTTCTTTTTTGTTTCGCCTTTAGGCGAAATTTAGTAAATATCCCTCCCCCTATTCCTCCACTCCCGGCCCTCCCCCTTACTTCATCATGGAGAAGAAGGAAAAAAAAGCCCCTTCTTTCCTGATCACAAAGAAAAAAACTTCCACACTGGCTTCCATCAAAAAATCGGTTAGGAAGCACCTTTTTAACCCGAAAAAAGACCCCCCAGACAAAGATAATGTCGATGAATATCCTTCCCTGCCAAGAACCCCTACTAATGAGGAGATTGTGGACGTCCTGAAGAAGGCGGCCAAAGCCAGGATAGCTAATGAAATCCTGGAAAAGGAAAAAAGTCAAGAAAAGCCGAAAGTTAGTACCGAGGTCGGGGATTCGCCCTCTTGTTGGAAGTCCCCTCCGAATTGTATTATCGACATCGCGGAGTTCCAGGAGCGTGCCAAGAGTTACGCTCACCTCGTGGTGAAAGACGGGCTCTTGGAGGATCCAGTGGAACTGAAGAGAGTCGAGAAAAGAATAGTGTCAGTCTTTGTCGTCGACAAGCGTTCGCGCAAAATTTGTCGTTCGACTAAAGACACAGTGTTTAAAGCACTGGAGTCCCTGGGGTTCAAACCCCTAAGAATTGTCAAGGGCAAGGGTTTTTTCATGTGGGACATACTGCTGCCCACAGCGGAAGACTGTGTAAGAGCCACCCGGAGGGAGTTGATCACAAAGGATCTCATCCTCCGTACCGAGTACGAGGGTCGGCGAAGGACCAGGGTGGCAGTGTACGAGGTCCCTCCTCAGGTTATCGGGGAACACCTCGCGGCTTTCCTGTCCCAATACGGTGAGATATTGGCCGCTTCCTGCGATAGCCTGACTGGGGGATGGAGCTTTGACATGATGCTCGATCGTAAGGCCTTCAGCTCCGTCCCCAACTGGATTGACGTCGGTGACCTGAAGCTGCCGGTCATCGTGACCGGTCGTAAACCAGCCTGCTGGAAGTGTGGAGTGACTGGTCATCTCTCCTCTTCCTGCCCAGAGAAGAAGGCCTCTGGAACTCAGGTCACAAACGACCAAACTCCCCCTCTGACCGAGTCTGCAAAATCCGCCGCGCCTGTAATGGGCATGCCAGCTGCCGGGACCGGAGAGGTTGTTCCCCCGGTTGGGTCACCATCCAAGCCCCCATCCCCCGAAGAGCCCTCTTCCGCCGCTCCTGTGGCTAAGAAGGGGGAAGAAGGGGAATGGCAGGTAGTTGGCAGGGTCAGAGGGAAGCGTCAGCCAGCGGGTCCTCAGTCCCCTGAAGCTTCGGGGACTAAAGACACACACAGTCCCACTCCCTCTATCAACAGCAAGGGCGACGCCCCGACCTCCACTCTTTCAATTGAAGAGCAGAGGCTAAAATACGAGCCGAGCCACGAAAAAGGGGAGAAACTAAAAAAAACTCAAAAAACAACTGGATGACCAAAAAAAAACCACAAAATCTCCTCCAAAAAAAAACATCCCCTTACAGTCACCTAAATTAATTTCCCCCATCAAATCTCCCCCGAAGAAGAAGGCCACCCTTTGTGTATCCTCCATCCCCATGCCTCCCACTTCAACCCCTCTCTCCAGAGTGAAGCCTTCTCCTGCTATGCCGTCCACCTCCCATGCCCAATCCCAAATCCCGCTCAGTAGAGATCCCAGTCCCTTTAGACAACCCTGCACTCCTTGCCACACTCCCAGTCCTTCTCCCACTAAAACCTCTCAGATGTTACCACCGGTCACCAAAAGGCCCCGAAGCCCCACTCAAGATCCCGGCGAAAAGAAAAAAAAACCAAAGGGCATTTTCAATCATGGATTGGACATTTGTAAGATCTCCCCTAGGCAGGCGGAAAAAGCTAGGGATTATGGGAACCGTATCCCTAATCTAAAGTTCCTCCTGTCCATCAAACAGTTCAGCGACAAAGACATCGACAACCCGTTGAACTTCCCAGATGCCCAGCGGGTTTTAACCGTGGTGGGCGTGGACACGGGAGCAAAACAGATTTGGGCCATGTTGGACGAGGCCATATCCTCGTTCAACATGAGCCCGCCCATTGCTATCATTCAGAGCGACAAGCTCCGGAAAATGAACTCATTTTGTGCAGGGAGGGTCCCAATTTTTGTTCACCCCTCCCTCTATAGGGCTCTTAAACTTACTTTCCCGTGGGATATCGGCGGGATCTCTCAGGACGGTAACATCAACACTGAGATGGGCCATGGGTCTATGGGAGATGCTGTCGGTATCCTCACCCCGGCCATGTTCAAAACAGGTAAGCAACCCTAATCAGTTTTCACTATGGCTCTCTGGTTGGCTACTTTAAATGTCCGGGGCCTGAGGTCGGAGTCTCGCAGGGCGAGGCTCTCTCGCGACCTTCAGCGCCTCGGGGTTAATATCTGTTGTGTGAAAGAGACCCGGTTTTCTTCTCATGATCGTGAGGATGTGCTGTCTAAGGGGTTCGCCCTTTATTCAGCATGTTTTGATGGTCGTTCGAGGGGTGTCTCTTGGCTAGTGAGCAGGTCTTTAGACGCTGCATGTACTCTTGTTTTCGCAGATCCGGCGGGCAGGCTTTGTGTGCTGGACGTTACCATAAAAGGTAAGGCTTTACGTCTCATCGGCGTTTATGCGCCTAATACCCATGCTGAGCGACCTGGTCTGTTTCGGCAGATCGAGCCGTTTTTGACGACATCTCGTCGGGTAGTTTTAGCGGGCGATTGGAATGCCGTCCTTGAGCCCGATATAGATCGTATAGGGAAAAAACGGGGTACTAACAATCCTGATGTGAAACCATTTCGGGACTTTATCGGCGGGTTTGATCTCGTCGATAAGTACCGGAATGAGCATCCTCGGGAGGTAGCATGGACTTGGACTAATAGTGGCAACTCGGCTCCTGGGACGCTTGCGAGCTACCTCGACCGGGTCTTAGTTAAGAGAGTCGATGTAGGGCTCTTAGGGTGTCCAAGTTTCCATTACATAGTTTATTCGGATCATAGGCTTGTCCGGGTCCGGGTAAACTTAGATAAGCCTAAGGTTAGGTTGGCTGGTTACTGGAAATTCAACTGTTCACTGTTTGGTGAGCAGGGATTTCGGGACCAGCTGGTACTAATGATACAACGGGAATTGTCGGGAGCGGTTTTCGGGAACGCCTGGTGGGGTAAACTTAAATCCAAAATTAGAACGTTTGCTGGGGATTTTAGTCGTCGACTCAATCGAGATAGATTAGCGGCGCAAACTGCTTTAGAAGAAAAAGTTGATCGGGCCGTGGAATCCCGTGTTAGTGGGGATGTAGCCTTAGCTAAGGCAGAGTTGGCCTCCTTGCTTATCAAGAAGGATCAAGCTCTGGTAGTTAGGGCTAGGTTAAAAAGAATGTCCTCTGAGGCGACGAATATGGCCGCTGAATTGCGTGCAGAGGAGAGTAGGAGTGCGTCTCGACGACATATCGCGTGCGTCACATTACCGGATAATCGGACCGTGACTACAAACGCGGGCATATGTGAGGTCTTTCGTGATTACTTTCAGGATCTTTTCACCAGGGAGCCCGGTCTGAGCTCTGCTCAGTTCGACTCCTATTTAGCCGACTTTCCCTGCCTCGAGGCAGCTGAAGCGGCTGGGTGCGAGGGTCCCATAACAGAGTCCGAGATCTGGGATGCGCTGAAGCAGGTTGGCCTGGATAAGTCTCCGGGACTCGATGGTCTTCCCTACGAAGTGTACTTGAGGCTGTCGCCCGTTTTTGTTCCTTTGCTGGAGCTGATTTTCAACCACTGGATGAAGCAGGGGTCTATACCCCAACGCTTCACCAGGGGTGTGATCAAGTTGCTGCGTAAGGACAAGAACGGTGGGGATGGGTTAGGGAACTTTCGCCCTTTAACAATGTTAAACACGGAGTTAAAGATTTTGGCGAAGATCTTAGCCAACCGTTTGCAGCTTGTCCTGTCTAGTCTGATTGGTCCCGAGCAGACTTGTGCTGTGAAGGGCAGGACTATTCAGGATAACCTGCATATGGTACGCTTGATCTTAGAACAAGTCGACGGTGAAGCCGCGCTGATCAATTTAGATCAGTCCAAGGCCTTCGATAGGGTTGACCATCGTTTTCTGGAGGCTGTCCTTTCGGCGGCCGGTTTCGGAGCCGACTTTCGCTCCTGGATCCGACTCTTGTATGCGACCCCCGGTGCGCTGGTGGAAGTGAATGGAGTAAGATCGAAGCCTTTCGTATTGTCTCGCTCTATTCGTCAGGGTTGTCCGCTCTCGCCTTTGCTGTACGTTCTTGTGTTGGAACCGTTCCTTCGCAAGTTAAAGGCGAATCCGGTCCTGCGTGGAATATCTCTGCCTGGGGCCACCACCTCAGCAAGGTATTCTGCCTATGCTGACGACGTTTCGGTTCTTGTGTCGAGCAGAGCCGAGATTGACGAAGTCAGCAAAGTGGTCAGTGGTTATGAGATGGTGACAGGGGCCAAGATCAATCGCGATAAGTCTGTGGGCTTGCGATTGGGTGCGTGGAAGGGAGTTTCTCTTCCCGGACCTTTCCTCTGGACGGATGGGCCGATCAAGATACTCGGCGTCTGGTTCGGTCCGGATCTCCAGTTGGAAATGAATTGGTCGGAGGTACGAGGGAAGGCCGAGATCGCGGTTGGTCTGTGGTCTCGGAGGAGGCTTTCCCTGAAGGGAAGGGCGGAAGTATGTGTTTCTCACATATATCCTATTCTCGTGTACCGACTCTCTGTACTTCCACTTCCGTTTACCGCACTAAGTTTATTAGTAAGGCTCTTGTTCTCTTTCTTGTGGAGAGGCAAGGCCGCTATGGTATCTCGCAAGATCTGTTGCCTTCATACCGCTGAGGGCGGCCTGGGAATGCCAAGCATTGAGATTCGTCAACATATGCTTCGCATTGCATTCCTGGACCGATTGTGTCGCGAACCGGACGAGGTGGGAGCCTTCTGGAAGGAAGATGCCCGGAAAAATTTCCCGTCCCTGAGAAGTGTGCACTCGTGCGAGGGGGAGGCCCGCCGTAGACCCCGAGCCGAAAGCTCCTTCTATCACGAATGTCGTCGCGCTCTGAAATGCCTCTTACGGGCGTCGGAAGGCCTCTCCAACGTCCAGGCGTTGTCTCGTAGGGCATTGTATCAAGTGTTAGTTCGGGGGTCCGTTCAAGATGCTCTGATTAGCGAGCTCGGTCTTACGAAGCAGCAGGCTCGCTCAATATGGCCTTGGGCGACAGGGTTGAAATGCCTCACTAACGACGAGGCATCACTCACCTGGCAGGTGATTCGTGGAGCCCTCTGGATCGGCAAAAGACTTTGTGCAGCGGGCTTGGAGAATTCTCCAAACTGCCGCCGCTGTGTTGGGGAAGTCGAGACCATTGGTCACGCCTTCTTTCAGTGCAGAGTGGTAGTGCCGTTGTGCAAGTTTGTTGAAGGTCTCATGGTTCGCGTCTTGCGGAGAAAGACCTTTGTCCTGGATGTCGTTTCTGTTTGCAGCAATGTGGTACCGCAGATGTCGAGGGCTGAGAATTATGTGTTCTGTTGCTTACTAGGCGTTATGAGAGTCGTGATTTGGACGACGCGTCAGAAGGAATTCTATGGTGGCGAGAAGTTTGCTTCTTCCGAACTGATCTTGTTCTTTAGGCATCTGCTTAAAGTCAAGATTAGGACGGAAAGGCGGCGACTCACATCATCTGAATTTGGCGAAAGGTGGGTGACTCTTGCGCGTTTGTGCCGTGTGAAAGGGGCTGACCTTGAGTGGCATTTTGATGCCGGTTAGGCATAGGATATTGTTTACCTGGGTTGAACTTGGGCAACCCATCCATGCTTAGGCTAGATTAGGGTTTTTGGTGTTTTATTTTTAGTTTCTTAGGATTATGTAAACTTAGCTAAGGTATGTTTGCTCATTGGCCCCTTTTTTTTCTGTCCCCTTTTCTTTTCCTTTAGTTTAACTCCCCACCCCTCCCCTCTTTAGGTGCTCAGTGATTTCAGTTCTCTGGATGATGCGGGACGCCTTTCGTTTTCGTGTGTGTGATCCTTTTCGTATGGTTGTGTGTGAATCAGTGCGTGTTTGTGCGAGTGGTTGGGATGGATAAATGTGTATTTTAGATTGTCAAAGTCCCGTGTCGATTTCGCCCAGTTAATTGATTTTACTGGCACATTTAGGATTTGTCGGGGGGTTTTTAATTACTAACATGATTTTGTTTAGTTTTCTTGTACATATTTGTATGCATATTGTATATAGTCATTGGGGATTATTTTATTTAATTTTTATGCCCGCCCCCCAACAGACTTTATTGTATATATGGGGTTATTTAGGATTTTCATAGAGACAATGAGGTATTTTGGTGGTTGTAGAACGAATGGTATGTATGAATGTGGTGTTTTGGTGAAAGGAATATTGTTTTGTATGCTTGGGTCAGTGCGTGCGACTAGCTAAGTTTAATTTTAAGACAAGCGATGACCTTCCTTTCCCAATCCCCATTTTTGGCTTTGTGCCACATTTACCGTGTTTTGTATACGGTAATAAATATTATCACGAGATCCAACGTCCGTCTTGTTATTCCTTTTCTCTTTTTTGTAGACCGCAGACCGACTGCACGTTTGCCCGAATTCTGTTTGACTGCTGACAGACTGCTCGTTTGCCCGAATTCTGTTTTGTATTGTATTTGGTTAAGTTTGTTTTTTATTATTTCCTTTTGACTGTTTCACGAAAAAAAGAAAAAAAAAAAAAAAAAGAAAAAAAAAGTCCTTTTGATTTTTGCTTCTCTCCATTTTTTTTATTTTTACCCCCCTCTTTTAATTTCTGTTATTTTTTCTTTTTATTTCAGTTTTCCAATTTTCCCCCTTTAATTTTTGTTTTCCTTTTAATTTTCTTTTTACCCCCGGTAATTCTTTGTTTTTTATTTTTTACCCCTTTTTAATTTGCAGGCCTTTTTCTTTTTATTCTAGTTTCTCGTTTTAATTTCCTTCCAACCTTTAAGTTTTGTTTTTCATTTCCACGCTTTTTCTTTTTAGCCTCCGTTAAAATTTTCATTTTCCTTTAATTTCTGATTTTCGCGTTTATTAATTTTAATTTCTGTTTTCTTTCCTAACCTTACGTTTTTCCGTGTTTTTCGTTTTATAATTTGTTTGTACTAATTTCGTTTTGTAATCCTTGTATTGTATAATTTATTTGTTTATTTTTCCTTTGTTTATCGGTTCGACTCGCTTTTCTGTGGGTCGGCCATTTTGAATTTTTGTTTCTAGCTTTGGCTGTCGTCGAAAGTTACGTATTTTCTTTTGTTTATTGTTTCCGACTAGTGTCGGCCATTTTGAATTTTTGTTAATAGCTCCGGCTATTTGCCGAAGTTTATTATTGTCTTTGTTTACCTTGTTTTGAACCGTTTTCTTTGTGTTATTTAATTTTCCTCCTTGTGTTTTTTATTTTCGCCTTTAGGTGATATTTGTTTTAAGTTTTTACGTGTTATTTTTGTTGTGTTTGTAATTGTTTAATTTAGCTGTTTATATTTACTGGTTAGTCTCGCTTCTTAAAGTCGGCCATCTTTTATTTTTATTTTTAACTAGCTTCGGCTAGAGTTTAAATCTTATTAGTTTTTCTTATCTATCTTTTCTTTGAACTTTTTTTGTCTAAATTCCCCCCCCTTTTTAATTTTTTGCGCCTTTTGGCGTTATTCGTTCTTTTTTGTTTCGCCTTTAGGCGAAATTTAGTAAATATCCCTCCCCCTATTCCTCCACTCCCGGCCCTCCCCCTTACTTCATCATGGAGAAGAAGGAAAAAAAAGCCCCTTCTTTCCTGATCACAAAGAAAAAAACTTCCACACTGGCTTCCATCAAAAAATCGGTTAGGAAGCACCTTTTTAACCCGAAAAAAGACCCCCCAGACAAAGATAATGTCGATGAATATCCTTCCCTGCCAAGAACCCCTACTAATGAGGAGATTGTGGACGTCCTGAAGAAGGCGGCCAAAGCCAGGATAGCTAATGAAATCCTGGAAAAGGAAAAAAGTCAAGAAAAGCCGAAAGTTAGTACCGAGGTCGGGGATTCGCCCTCTTGTTGGAAGTCCCCTCCGAATTGTATTATCGACATCGCGGAGTTCCAGGAGCGTGCCAAGAGTTACGCTCACCTCGTGGTGAAAGACGGGCTCTTGGAGGATCCAGTGGAACTGAAGAGAGTCGAGAAAAGAATAGTGTCAGTCTTTGTCGTCGACAAGCGTTCGCGCAAAATTTGTCGTTCGACTAAAGACACAGTGTTTAAAGCACTGGAGTCCCTGGGGTTCAAACCCCTAAGAATTGTCAAGGGCAAGGGTTTTTTCATGTGGGACATACTGCTGCCCACAGCGGAAGACTGTGTAAGAGCCACCCGGAGGGAGTTGATCACAAAGGATCTCATCCTCCGTACCGAGTACGAGGGTCGGCGAAGGACCAGGGTGGCAGTGTACGAGGTCCCTCCTCAGGTTATCGGGGAACACCTCGCGGCTTTCCTGTCCCAATACGGTGAGATATTGGCCGCTTCCTGCGATAGCCTGACTGGGGGATGGAGCTTTGACATGATGCTCGATCGTAAGGCCTTCAGCTCCGTCCCCAACTGGATTGACGTCGGTGACCTGAAGCTGCCGGTCATCGTGACCGGTCGTAAACCAGCCTGCTGGAAGTGTGGAGTGACTGGTCATCTCTCCTCTTCCTGCCCAGAGAAGAAGGCCTCTGGAACTCAGGTCACAAACGACCAAACTCCCCCTCTGACCGAGTCTGCAAAATCCGCCGCGCCTGTAATGGGCATGCCAGCTGCCGGGACCGGAGAGGTTGTTCCCCCGGTTGGGTCACCATCCAAGCCCCCATCCCCCGAAGAGCCCTCTTCCGCCGCTCCTGTGGCTAAGAAGGGGGAAGAAGGGGAATGGCAGGTAGTTGGCAGGGTCAGAGGGAAGCGTCAGCCAGCGGGTCCTCAGTCCCCTGAAGCTTCGGGGACTAAAGACACACACAGTCCCACTCCCTCTATCAACAGCAAGGGCGACGCCCCGACCTCCACTCTTTCAATTGAAGAGCAGAGGCTAAAATACGAGCCGAGCCACGAAAAAGCGGAGAAACTAAAAAAACTCAAAAAACATCTGGACGACCAAAAAAAAACCACAAAATCTCCTCAAAAAAAAAACATCCCCTTACAGTCACCTAAATTAATTTCCCCCATCAAATCTCCCCCGAAGAAGAAGGCCACCCTTTGTGTATCCTCCATCCCCATGCCTCCCACTTCAACCCCTCTCTCCAGAGTGAAGCCTTCTCCTGCTATGCCGTCCACCTCCCATGCCCAATCCCAAATCCCGCTCAGTAGAGATCCCAGTCCCTTTAGACAACCCTGCACTCCTTGCCACACTCCCAGTCCTTCTCCCTCTAAATCCTCTCAGATGTTACCTCCGGTCACCAAAAGGCCCCGAAGCCCCACGCAAGATCCCGGCGAAAAGAAAAAAAAAACCAAAGGCATTTACAATCATGGATTGGACATTTGCAAGATCTCCCCTAGGCAGGCGGAAAAAGCTAGGGATTATGGAAATCGTATCCCAAACCTAAAGTTCCTCCTGTCCATAAAACAGTTCAGTGATAGAGACATCGACAACCCGTTGAACTTTCCAGATGCCCAGCGGGTTTTAACCGTGGTGGGAGTGGACACGGGAGCAAAACAGATTTGGGCCATGTTGGACGAGGCCATATCCTCGTTCAACATGAGCCCGCCCATTGCTATCATTCAGATTGACAAGCTCCGGAAAATGAACTCATTTTGCGCAGGGAGGGTCCCAATTTTTGTTCACCCCTCCCTCTATAGGGCTCTTAAACTTACTTTCCCGTGGGATATCGGCGGGATCTCCCAGGACGGTAACATCAACACTGAGATGGGCCATGGGTCTATGGGAGATGCTGTCGGTATCCTCACCCCGGCCATGTTCAAAGCAGGTAAGCAACCCTAATCAGTTTTCACTATGGCTCTCTGGTTGGCTACGTTAAATGTCCGGGGCCTGAGGTCGGAGTCTCGCAGGGCGAGGCTCTCTCGCGACCTTCAGCGCCTCGGGGTTAATATCTGTTGTGTGCAAGAGACCCGGTTTTCTTCTCATGATCGTGAGGATGTGCTGTCTAAGGGGTTCGCCCTTTATTCAGCATGTTTTGATGGTCGTTCGAGGGGTGTCTCTTGGCTAGTGAGCAGGTCTTTAGACGCTGCATGTACTCTTGTTTTCGCAGATCCGGCGGGCAGGCTTTGTGTGCTGGACGTTACCATAAAAGGTAAGGCTTTACGTCTCATCGGCGTTTATGCGCCTAATACCCATGCTGAGCGACCTGGTCTGTTTCGGCAGATCGAGCCGTTTTTGACGACATCTCGTCGGGTAGTTTTAGCGGGCGATTGGAATGCCGTCCTTGAGCCCGATATAGATCGTATAGGGAAAAAACGGGGTACTAACAATCCTGATGTGAAACCATTTCGGGACTTTATCGGCGGGTTTGATCTCGTCGATAAGTACCGGAATGAGCATCCTCGGGAGGTAGCATGGACTTGGACTAATAGTGGCAACTCGGCTCCTGGGACGCTTGCGAGCTACCTCGACCGGGTCTTAGTTAAGAGAGTCGATGTAGGGCTCTTAGGGTGTCCAAGTTTCCATTACATAGTTTATTCGGATCATAGGCTTGTCCGGGTCCGGGTAAACTTAGATAAGCCTAAGGTTAGGTTGGCTGGTTACTGGAAATTCAACTGTTCACTGTTTGGTGAGCAGGGATTTCGGGACCAGCTGGTACTAATGATACAACGGGAATTGTCGGGAGCGGTTTTCGGGAACGCCTGGTGGGGTAAACTTAAATCCAAAATTAGAACGTTTGCTGCCGATTTTAGTCGTCGACTCAATCGAGATAGATTAGCGGCGCAAACTGCTTTAGAAGAAAAAGTTGATCGGGCCGTGAAATCCCGTGTTAGTGGGGATGTAGCCTTAGCTAAGGCAGAGTTGGCCTCCTTGCTTATCAAGAAGGATCAAGCTCTGGTAGTTAGGGCTAGGTTAAAAAGAATGTCCTCTGAGGCGACGAATATGGCCGCTGAATTGCGTGCAGAGGAGAGTAGGAGTGCGTCTCGACGACATATCGCGTGCGTCACATTACCGGATAATCGGACCGTGACTACAAACGCGGGCATATGTGAGGTCTTTCGAGATTACTTTCAGGATCTTTTCACCAGGGAGCCCGGTCTGAGCTCTGCTCAGTTCGACTCCTATTTAGCCGACTTTCCCTGCCTCGAGGCAGCTGAAGCGGCTGGGTGCGAGGGTCCCATAACAGAGTCCGAGATCTGGGATGCGCTGAAGCAGGTTGGCCTGGATAAGTCTCCGGGACTCGATGGTCTTCCCTACGAAGTGTACTTGAGGCTGTCGCCCGTTTTTGTTCCTTTGCTGGAGCTGATTTTCAACCACTGGATGAAGCAGGGGTCTATACCCCAACGCTTCACCAGGGGTGTGATCAAGTTGCTGCGTAAGGACAAGAACGGTGGGGATGGGTTAGGGAACTTTCGCCCTTTAACAATGTTAAACACGGAGTTAAAGATTTTGGCGAAGATCTTAGCCAATCGTTTGCAGCTTGTCCTGTCTAGTCTGATTGGTCCCGAGCAGACTTGTGCTGTGAAGGGCAGGACTATTCAGGATAACCTGCATATGGTACGCTTGATCTTAGAACAAGTCGACGGTGAAGCCGCGCTGATCAATTTAGATCAGTCCAAGGCCTTCGATAGGGTTGACCATCGTTTTCTGGAGGCTGTCCTTTCGGCGGCCGGTTTCGGAGCCGACTTTCGCTCCTGGATCCGACTCTTGTATGCGACCCCCGGTGCGCTGGTGGAAGTGAATGGAGTAAGATCGAAGCCTTTCGTATTGTCTCGCTCTATTCGTCAGGGTTGTCCGCTCTCGCCTTTGCTGTACGTTCTTGCGTTGGAACCTTTCCTTCGCAAGTTAAAGGCGAATCCGGTCCTGCGTGGAATATCTCTGCCTGGGGCCACCACCTCAGCAAGGTATTCTGCCTATGCTGACGACGTTTCGGTTCTTGTGTCGAGCAGAGCCGAGATTGACGAAGTCAGCAAAGTGGTCAGTGGTTATGAGATGGTGACAGGGGCCAAGATCAATCGCGATAAGTCTGTGGGCTTGCGATTGGGTGCGTGGAAGGGAGTTTCTCTTCCCGGACCTTTCCTCTGGACGGATGGGCCGATCAAGATACTCGGCGTCTGGTTCGGTCCGGATCTCCAGTTGGAAATGAATTGGTCGGAGGTACGAGGGAAGGCCGAGATCGCGGTTGGTCTGTGGTCTCGGAGGAGGCTTTCCCTGAAGGGAAGGGCGGAAGTATGTGTTTCTCACATATATCCTATTCTCGTGTACCGACTCTCTGTACTTCCACTTCCGTTTACCGCACTAAGTTTATTAGTAAGGCTCTTGTTCTCTTTCTTGTGGAGAGGCAAGGCCGCTATGGTATCTCGGAAGATCTGTTGCCTTCATACCGCTGAGGGCGGCCTGGGTATGCCAAGCATTGAGATTCGTCAACATATGCTTCGCATTGCATTCCTGGACCGATTGTGTCGCGAACCGGACGAGGTGGGAGCCTTCTGGAAGGAAGATGCCCGGAAAAATTTCCCGTCCCTGAGAAGTGTGCACTCGTGCGAGGGGGAGGCCCGCCGTAGACCCCGAGCCGAAAGCTCCTTCTATCATGAATGTCGTCGCGCTCTGAAATGCCTCTTACGGGCGTCGGAAGGCCTCTCCAACGTCCAGGCGTTGTCTCGTAGGGCATTGTATCAAGTGTTAGTTCGGGGGTCCGTTCAAGATGCTCTGATTAGCGAGCTCGGTCTTACGAAGCAACAGGCTCGCTCAATATGGCCTTGGGCGCCAGGGTTGAAATGCCTCACTAACGACGAGGCATCACTCACCTGGCAGGTGATTCGTGGAGCCCTCTGGGTCGGCAAAAGACTTTGTGCAGCGGGCTTGGAGAATTCTCCAAACTGCCGCCGCTGTGTTGGGGAAGTCGAGACCATTGGTCACGCCTTCTTTCAGTGCAGAGTGGTAGTGCCGTTGTGCAGGTTTGTTGAAGGCCTCATGGTTCGCGTCTTGCGGAGAAAGACCTTTGTCCTGGATGTCGTTTCTGTTTGCAGCAATGTGGTACCGCAGATGTCGAGGGCTGAGAATTATGTGTTCTGTTGCTTACTAGGCGTTATGAGAGTCGTGATTTGGACGACGCGTCAGAAGGAATTCTATGGTGGCGAGAAGTTTGCTTCTTCCGAACTGATCTTGTTCTTTAGGCATCTGCTTAAAGTCAAGATTAGGACGGAAAGGCGGCGACTCACATCATCTGAATTTGGCGAAAGGTGGGTGACTCTTGCGCGTTTGTGCCGTGTGAAAGGGGCTGACCTTGAGTGGCATTTTGATGCCGGTTAGGCATAGGATATTTTTTACCTGGGTTGAACTTGGGCAACCCATCCATGCTTAGGCTAGATTAGGGTTTTTGGTGTTTTATTTTTAGTTTCTTAGGATTATGTAAACTTAGCTAAGGTATGTTTGCTCATTGGCCCCTTTTTTTTCTGTCCCCTTTTCTTTTCCTTTAGTTTAACTCCCCATCCCTCCCCTCTTTAGGTGCTCAGTGATTTCAGTTCTCTGGATGATGCGGGACGCCTTTCGTTTTCGTGTGTGTGATCCTTTTCGTATATTTGTGTATGAATCAGTGCGTGTTTGTGTGAATGGTTGGGATGGATAAATGTGTATTTTATATTGTCAAAGTCCCGTGTCGATTTCGCCCAGTTAATTGATTTTACTGGCACATTTAGGATTTGTGGGGGGGGGGGGGTTAATTACTAACATGATTTTGTTTAGTTTTCTTGTACATATTTGTATTCATATTGTATATATTTCATTGGGGATTATTTTATTTAATTTTTATGCCCGCCCCCCCCAACAGACTTTATTGTACATATGGGGTTATTTAGGATTTTCATAGAGACAATGAGGTATTTTGGTGGTTGTAGAACGAATGGTATGTATGAATGTGGTGTTCTGGTGAAAGGAATATTGTTTTGTATGCTTGGGTCAGTGCGTGCGACTAGCTAAGTTTAATTTTAAGACAAGCGATGACCTTCCTTTCCCAATCCCCATTTTTGGCTTTGTGCCACATTTACTGTGTTTTGTATACAGTAATAAATATTATCACGTGATCCAACGCCCGTCTTGTTATTCCTTTTCTCTTTTTTGTAGACCGCAGACCGACTGCACGTTTGACCGAATTCTGTTTGACTGCTGACAGACTGCTCGTTTGCCCAAATTCTGTTTTGTATTGTATTTGGTTAAGTTTGTTTTTTATTATTTCCTTTTGACTGTTTCACGAAAAAAAGAAAAAAAAAAAAAAAAAAGAAAAAAAAAGTCCTTTTGATTTTTGCTTCTCTCCATTTTTTTTATTTTTACCCCCCTCTTTTAATTTCTGTTATTTTTTCTTTTTATTTCAGTTTTCCAATTTTCCCCCTTTAATTTTTGTTTTCCTTTTAATTTTCTTTTTACCCCCGGTAATTCTTTGTTTTTTATTTTTTACCCCTTTTTAATTTGCAGGCCTTGTTCTTTTTATTCTAGTTTCTCGTTTTAATTTCCTTCCAACCTTTAATTTTTGTTTTTCGTTTCCACGCTTTTTCTTTTTAGCCTTTGTTAAAATTTTCTTTTTCCGTTAATTTCTGATCTTCGCGTTTATTAATTTTAATTTCTGTTTTCTTTCCTAACCTAACGTTTTTCCGTGTTTTTCGTTTTATAATTTGTTTGTACTAATTTCGTTTTGAAATCCTTGTATTGTATAATTTATTTGTTTATTTTTCCTTTGTTTATCGGTTCGACTCGCTTTTCTGTGGGTCGGCCATTTTGATTTTTTGTTTCTAGCTTTGGCTGTCGTCGAAAGTTACGTATTTTCTTTTGTTTATTGTTTCCGACTAGTGTCGGCCATTTTGAATTTTTGTTAATAGCTCCGGCTATTTGCCGAAGTTTATTATTGTCTTTGTTTACCTTGTTTTGAACCGTTTTCTTTGTGTTATTTAATTTTCCTCCTTGTGTTCTTTATTTTCGCCTTTAGGTGATATTTGTTTTAAGTTTTTACGTGTTATTTTTGTTGTGTTTGTAATTGTTTAATTTAGCTGTTTATTTTTACTGGTTAGTCTCGCTTCTTAAAGTCGGCCATCTTTTATTTTTATTTTTAACTAGCTTCGGCTAGAGTTTAATCTTATTAGTTTTTCTTATCTATCTTTTCTTTGAATTTTTTTGTCTAATTTCCCCCCCCCACTTTTTATTTTTTTTTTCGCCTTTAGGCGAAATTTAGTAAATATCCCTCCCCCTATTCCTCCACTCCCGGCCCTCCCCCTTACTTCATCATGGAGAAGAAGGAAAAAAAAGCCCCTTCTTTTCTTATTACAAAAAAGAAAACAACCCTTGCTTCCTTCCGAAAGTCTATAAGGAAGCACTTATTTAACCCAAAAAAAGATCCCCCCGATAAAGATAATCCGGAGGAATATCCTGCCCTCCCAAGAACCCCTACTAACGAGGAGATAGTTGAGGTCCTTAAAAAGGCCGCCAAAGCCAGGCTATCGGAAGAGAAACTGAAAATGACCGAGAATAAAGACAACCCAAAAGCTAATATCGAGGTCGGGGATTCGCCCTCTTGTTGGAAGTCCCCACCCAAATGTATAATCGATATTGCGGAGTTCTTGGATCGTGCCAAGAGTTACGCTCACCTCGTGGTGAAAGACGGGCTCTTGGAGGATCCAATTGAACTAAAGAAAATCGAAAAAAGAATAGTGTCAGTCTATGTCGTCGACAAGCGTTCGCGCAAAATTTGCCGTTCGACTAAAGACACGGTGTTTAAAGCACTGGAGTCCCTGGGGTTCAAACCCCTACGAATTGTCAAGGGTAAGGGTTTTTTCATGTGGGACATACTGCTGCCCACAGCGGAAGACTGTGTAAGAGCCACCCGGAGGGAGTTGATCACAAAGGAGCTCATCCTCCGTACCGAGTACGAGGGTCGGCGAAGGACCAGGGTTGCAGTATACGAGGTCCCTCCTCAGGTTATCGGGGAACACCTAGCGGCTTTCCTGTCCCAATACGGTGAGATATTGGCCGCTTCCTGCGATAGCCTGACTGGGGGATGGAGCTTTGACATGATGCTCGATCGGAAGGCCTTCAGCTCCGTCCCCAACTGGATTGACGTCAGTGACCTGAAACTGCCGGTCATTGTGACCGGCCGTAAACCAGCCTGCTGGAAGTGCGGAGTGACTGGTCATCTCTCCTCTTCCTGCCCAGAGAAGAAGGCCTCTGGGACTCAGGTCACAAACGACCAAACTCCCCCTCTGACCGAGTCTCCAAAATCCGCCGCGCCTGTAATGGGCATGCCAGCTGCCGGGACCGGAGCGGTTGATCCCCCGGTTGGGTCTCCATCAAAGCCCCCATCCCCCGAAGAGCCATCTTCCGCCGCTTCTGTGGCTAAGAGGGGGGAAGAAGGGGAATGGCAGGTAGTTGGCAGGGTCAGGGGGAAGCGTCAGCCAGCGGATCCTCAGTCCCCTGAAGCCTCGGACTAAAGACACAAACAGCCCCACTCCCTCTAACAACAGCAAGGGCGACGCCCCGACCTCTAATCTAGACATCGATGAGCAAAGGAAAAAGTACGATCCAGGGTACGAAAAAACAGAAAAAATAAAGGCTCTAAAGAAACAGCTCGATAATCAAAAAAAAGGAAAATCATCTCCATCAAAGAAATCCTCCACTTCACAGTCTCCTAAACCCTCACAAGTCAAATCTCCCTCTAAAATAAAGGCCACTCCCTCCACATCCTCCAACCCGCCTTCTCCTTCTTCACGTCCGTCAACCCCTAGAGTGAAGCCTTCTCCTGCCACTCCTTCCACTTCTTAT
Organism: Acanthosepion esculentum; assembly: GCA_964036315.1. NCBI lineage: Eukaryota > Metazoa > Mollusca > Cephalopoda > Sepiida > Sepiidae > Acanthosepion > Acanthosepion esculentum. The sequence continues at coordinate 27,305,155 of OZ038488.1, forward strand.
GCCCAAACCCAAATCCCTCTCAGTAGAGACCCCAGTCCTTTTAGACAATCAAGCACACCACTTAACACTCCCAGTCCCTCTCCCATTAAATCTTCCCAAATGCCCCCTCCAGTTAGCAAAAGGCCCAGAAGCCCCACTCATGATGCTGCTGAAAAGAAAAAAAAACCTAACCACATATATAATCCAGGAATTGACATTTGTAAAATATCTCCGCTGCAAGCAGAAAAGGCTAGAGACTACGGGAACAGGATTACCAACCTAAAATATCTTCTATCGATCAAACAATTCGCGGATAAAGATATAGACAACCCAAATAACTTTCCGAATGCCCAGAGGGTATTAACTGTAATACGTGCAGATACCGGAGCAAAACAAATTTGGGCCATGTTGGACGAGGCTATGTCTGCGTTCAACATGACCCCTCCTATAGCCATCGTCCAGAACGAGAAACTTCGACATATGAAACAATTTTGTGCTGGGAGGGTCCCGGTTTTCGTTCACCCCTCCCTCTATAGAGCACTAAAGTTAACGTTCCCGTGGGATATCGGCGGAATCTCCCAAGACGGTTCCATCAAGAATGAGATGGGCCATGGGTCTATGGGAGAGGCTGTCGGTATCCTTACCCCAGCCATGTTCAACGCAGATAAACAACCCTAATCAGCATTCAATATGGCTCTCTGGTTAGCTACTTTAAATGTTCGGGGCCTGAGGTTGGAGTCTCGCAGGGCGAGGCTCTCTCGCGACCTTCAGCGCCTCGGGGTGAATATTTGTTGTGTGCAAGAGACCCGGTTTTCTTCTCATGATCGTGAGGATGTGCTGTCTAAGGGGTTCGCCCTTTATTCAGCATGTTTTGATGGTTGTTCGAGGGGTGTCTCTTGGCTAGTGAGCAGGTCTTTAGACGCTGCATGTACTCTTGTTTTCGCAGATCCGGCGGGCAGGCTTTGTGTGCTGGACGTTACCATAAAAGGTAAGGCTTTACGTCTCATCGGCGTTTATGCGCCTAATACCCATGCTGAGCGACCTGGTCTGTTTCGGCAGATCGAGCCGTTTTTGACGACATCTCGTCGGGTAGTTTTAGCGGGCGATTGGAATGCCGTCCTTGACCCCGATATAGATCGTATAGGGAAAAAACGGGGTGCTAACAATCCTGATGTGAAACCATTTCGGGACTTTATCGGCGGGTTTGATCTCGTCGATAAGTACCGGAATGAGCATCCTCGGGAGGTAGCATGGACTTGGACTAATAGTGGCAACTCGGCTCCTGGGACGCTTGCGAGCTACCTCGACCGGGTCTTAGTTAAGAGAGTCGATGTAGGGCTCTTAGGGTGTCCAAGTTTCCATTACATAGTTTATTCGGATCATAGGCTTGTCCGGGTCCGTGTAAACTTAGATAAGTCTAAGGTTAGGTTGGCTGGTTACTGGAAATTCAACTGTTCACTTTTTGGTGAGCAGGGATTTCGGGACCAGCTGGTACTAATGATACAACGGGAATTGTCGGGAGCGGTTTTTGGGAACGCCTGGTGGGGTAAACTTAAATCCAAAATTAGAACGTTTGCTGCCGATTTTAGTCGTCGACTCAATCGAGATAGATTAGCGGCGCAAACTGCTTTAGAAGAAAAAGTTGATCGGGCCGTGAAATCCCGTGTTAGTGGGGATGTAGCCTTAGCTAAGGCAGAGTTGGCCTCCTTGCTTATCAAGAAGGATCAAGCTCTGGTAGTTAGGGCTAGGTTAAAAAGAATGTCCTCTGAGGCGACGAATATGGCCGCTGAATTGCGTGCAGAGGAGAGTAGGGGTGCGTCTCGACGACATATCGCGTGCGTCACATTACCGGATAATCGGACCGTGACTACAAACGCGGGCATATGTGAGGTCTTTCGAGATGACTTTCAGGATCTTTTCACCAGGGAGCCCGGTCTGAGCTCTGCTCAGTTCGACTCCTATTTAGCCGACTTTCCCTGCCTCGAGGCAGCTGAAGCGGCTGGGTGCGAGGGTCCCATAACAGAGTCTGAGATCTGGGATGCGCTGAAGCAGGTTGGCCTGGATAAGTCTCCGGGACTCGATGGTCTTCCCTACGAAGTGTACTTGAGGCTGTCGCCCGTTTTTGTTCCTTTGCTGGAGCTGATTTTCAACCACTGGATGAAGCAGGGGTCTATACCCCAACGCTTCACCAGGGGTGTGATCAAGTTGCTGCGTAAGGACAAGAACGGTGGGAATGGGTTAGGGAACTTTCGCCCTTTAACAATGTTAAACACGGAGTTAAAGATTTTGGCGAAGATCTTAGCCAACCGTTTGCAGCTTGTCCTGTCTAGTCTGATTGGTCCCGAGCAGACTTGTGCTGTGAAGGGCAGGACTATTCAGGATAACCTGCATATGGTACGCTTGATCTTAGAACAAGTCGACGGTGAAGCCGCGCTGATCAATTTAGATCAGTCCAAGGCCTTCGATAGGGTTGACCATCGTTTTCTGGAGGCTGTCCTTTCGGCGGCCGGTTTCGGAGCCGACTTTCGCTCCTGGATCCGACTCTTGTATGCGACCCCCGGTGCGCTGGTGGAAGTGAATGGAGTAAGATCGAAGCCTTTCGTATTGTCTCGCTCTATTCGTCAGGGTTGTCCGCTCTCGCCTTTGCTGTACGTTCTTGCGTTGGAACCTTTCCTTCGCAAGTTAAAGGCGAATCCGGTCCTGCGTGGAATATCTCTGCCTGGGGCCACCACCTCAGCAAGGTATTCTGCCTATGCTGACGACGTTTCGGTTCTTGTGTCGAGCAGAGCCGAGATTGACGAAGTCAGCAAAGTGGTCAGTGGTTATGAGATGGTGACAGGGGCCAAGATCAATCGCGATAAGTCTGTGGGCTTGCGATTGGGTGCGTGGAAGGGAGTTTCTCTTCCCGGACCTTTCCTCTGGACGGATGGGCCGATCAAGATACTCGGCGTCTGGTTCGGCCCGGATCTCCAGTTGGAAATGAATTGGTCGGAGGTACGAGGGAAGGCCGAGATCGCGGTTGGTCTGTGGTCTCGGAGGAGGCTTTCCCTGAAGGGAAGGGCGGAAGTATGTGTTTCTCACATATATCCTATTCTCGTGTACCGACTCTCTGTACTTCCACTTCCGTTTACCGCACTAAGTTTATTAGTAAGGCTCTTGTTCTCTTTCTTGTGGAGAGGCAAGGCCGCTATGGTATCTCGGAAGATCTGTTGCCTTCATACCGCTGAGGGCGGCCTGGGTATGCCAAGCATTGAGATTCGTCAACATATGCTTCGCATTGCATTCCTGGACCGATTGTGTCGCGAACCGGACGAGGTGGGAGCCTTCTGGAAGGAAGATGCCCGGAAAAATTTCCCGTCCCTGAGAAGTGTGCACTCGTGCGAGGGGGAGGCCCGCCGTAGACCCCGAGCCGAAAGCTCCTTCTATCATGAATGTCGTCGCGCTCTGAAATGCCTCTTACGGGCGTCGGAAGGCCTCTCCAACGTCCAGGCGTTGTCTCGTAGGGCATTGTATCAAGTGTTAGTTCGGGGGTCCGTTCAAGATGCTCTGATTAGCGAGCTCGGTCTTACGAAGCAGCAGGCTCGCTCAATATGGCCTTGGGCGCCAGGGTTGAAATGCCTCACTAACGACGAGGCATCACTCACCTGGCAGGTGATTCGTGGAGCCCTCTGGGTCGGCAAAAGACTTTGTGCAGCGGGCTTGGAGAATTCTCCAAACTGCCGCCGCTGTGTTGGGGAAGTCGAGACCATTGGTCACGCCTTCTTTCAGTGCAGAGTGGTAGTGCCGTTGTGCAGGTTTGTTGAAGGCCTCATGGTTCGCGTCTTGCGGAGAAAGACCTTTGTCCTGGATGTCGTTTCTGTTTGCAGCAATGTGGTACCGCAGATGTCGAGGGCTGAGAATTATGTGTTCTGTTGCTTACTAGGCGTTATGAGAGTCGTGATTTGGACGACGCGTCAGAAGGAATTCTATGGTGGCGAGAAGTTTGCTTCTTCCGAACTGATCTTGTTCTTTAGGCATCTGCTTAAAGTCAAGATTAGGACGGAAAGGCGGCGACTCACATCATCTGAATTTGGCGAAAGGTGGGTGACTCTTGCGCGTTTGTGCCGTGTGAAAGGGGCTGACCTTGAGTGGCATTTTGATGCCGGTTAGGCATAGGATATTGTTTACCTGGGTTGAACTTGGGCAACCCATCCATGCTTAGGCTAGATTAGGGTTTTTGGTGTTTTATTTTTAGTTTCTTAGGATTATGTAAACTTAGCTAAGGTATGTTTGCTCATTGGCCCCTTTTTTTTCTGTCCCCTTTTCTTTTCCTTTAGTTTAACTCCCCATCCCTCCCCTCTTTAGGTGCTCAGTGATTTCAGTTCTCTGGATGATGCGGGACGCCTTTCGTTTTCGTGTGTGTGATCCTTTTCGTATGTTTGTGTGTGAATCAGTGCGTGTTTGTGTGAATGGTTGGGATGGATAAATGTGTATTTTATATTGTCAAAGTCCCGTGTCGATTTCGCCCAGTTAATTGATTTTACTGGCACATTTAGGATTTGTAGGGGGGGGTTAATTACTAACATGATTTTGTTTAGTTTTCTTGTACATATTTGTATTCATATTGTATATTTTCATTGGGGATTATTTTATTTAATTTTTATGCCCCCCCCCCCCAACAGACTTTATTGTACATATGGGGTTATTTAGGATTTTCATAGAGACAATGAGGTATTTTGGTGGTTGTAGAACGAATGGTATGTATGAATGTGGTGTTCTGGTGAAAGGAATATTGTTTTGTATGCTTGGGTCAGTGCGTGCGACTAGCTAAGTTTAATTTTAAGACAAGCGATGACCTTCCTTTCCCAATCCCCATTTTTGGCTTTGTGCCACATTTACTCTGTTTTGTATACAGTAATAAATATTATCACGTGATCCAACTAGAGACTCTGATCGACTGCGACTAGTCAACACATTATCCAGGAACGTCTTCCCAGAAATATACAGAAATACTATATGTACTTATTGTGTACACTTTCTTGTTATAATACATTCTTGTTCTAAGTACATTTTGTGTTGCATTATTATTCCATGCAATAGGCGAGTTTCAACATTGAGTCAAGACTCAACAGTAAACTGTATGTAATTTCTCAATCAAATAATCAATGATATGATGAGTTTCCATGTCGTCTTTTCAAAGAAATTGTAAAACCTTAGAAAAAAATGATGAATTCTTGTAAATCTCACAATTTATATTTATTTGTCTTTCATTTATCTGGTTCGATATTTCCATCTGTAAAATAATAATTTATATTTAATTTTCTAACACAGCATTGCAATTTGTAAATGGAAATTTGCATATAATTTGCATATAATTTGCATATAATTTCAATCATGTAAATGTATTTCGTGATGCACATGTACGATTTAGGCTAAACCTTTTTCTCCTAGTATAAATTGTTTCAATGCAAGTGTTATAAATTGTCATAGTCGATTAACGAATCAGTAGCTATCATATATATAGTTCTCAAGGTAACAGTAACAACAATGCCATCGACATACTTTTCAGAAATCAAATCCACCATGAATACAAAAAAGATGAAACCGCAATAGAAAGATAATATAGAGACAATCTGCTGATAAATATACGCATTTCAGATTTATCTTTTATTATATAATTAAACAATAATCTGTCTATATTTCTGAGATGAGGTATTATGAACATTATTTACATTATTCGGACTATTTTCCTCATCTTTGTCGCCATACAACGTTTCTGCCTTTCAGTATCTGTCTATATTTCTGAGGTGAGGTATTATGTACATTGTTTACATTATTCGGACTATTTTCCTCATCTTTGTCGCCATATTTATTACAACGTTTCGCCCTTTCAGTATCTGTCTATATTTCTGAGATGAGGTATTATTTACACCATTTGCATTATTCGGATTATTGTTCTTATCTTTGTTACCGTATTTATTACAACGTTTCAGCCTTTCAGTATATGTCTATATTTCTGAGATGAGGGATTATGTATACTATTTACATTATTCAGACTATTGTCTTCATCTTTGTCGCCATATTTAGTACAACGTTTCGGCCCTTCAATATCTGTCTATATTTCTGAGATGAGGTATTATGTACATAATTTACATTATTCGGACTATTGTCCTCATCTTTGTCGCCATATTTATTACAACGTTTCGGTCTTTGTACGCTCCGGCCTTCTTCAGGTGATTTTAATGTCGAACTGGACCCTTTATTTCGTTCACTGGGGTAGACTGTTGTAGTTCCACGTGCCATGTTTAATGGATGTCAGTTATCAGTTATCTCTTGTTAATTTCCCTCTGAAAGTTCTCCACTGCCTTAACCGGGTATTAAACTCACACTCCAGTGACAGGACCCAAAGAGTGTGATTTTTTAAGGAAAGATTATTATCAACAATACTTTAAAAAATACCGGTAATACAAACAGCTATACATTCTTTGAAAAAAATATGACCAGCTATAGATTTTTCAAGGAAAAATATTCCCAGAAATATATTTTTGAAGAAAAACATTACCAGCAATAAAAATTTTGTCGGCATTAAATAACCCATTGAGATTGATATGCCGTAAAACAAAATTATCCAAACATACTTTTAATATTGAAAGCAGAATAACACATATCATATTTTTATTACTTCAGAGCTCCCAAGGAATTTAAATTTCGGCATTAAATGATACATACATATACCGATAAACAAATAAATCAATCAGTATTTTTGCCCTGTTATTTTCTTTCTTTTCTTATTGTTTATTGGAAAATTTAACAATACACTATGTTTGGCATTTCTGCCAATTACATTTAACCATAGGCAATTACTCTAGAAAACTTCCTCGTTGCTTAACGAAAACGTCCATTGTATTCTCAGCATTCTTCTGTAGAACCACACTCTCAAGACATCTTCAAGTCGTACCACAAAACCTTCCCTTCATATATGAAGAAAGTTCCTATCATATTGTTGTATCATCGAGCTGAATGATAGACAGAGAAGAATGAGTGCTTAATATATTTATTCAGCACCAGTATCCGGCGGTAACGGATACATACAAAAACACAGAACAATACGTTACAAACAATTAACAAGACAACTTACAAGGAA
>OZ038488.1:27317256-27372256 GCA_964036315.1 Acanthosepion esculentum
GAAGATAGAAGTGTTTAATACCTCATAAATAATTGACTATTCCATTTTGATCGCTTAGAAAGAGGGAACATATATTATTTGGTTTCAGTGAGAAAATGAATAAATGGAAAATAAAGAAATAAGGGAAGATATCAGTATTTAACGTCTGCTTCAGTGAAAAGAAAAAAGTTGTCAATTTCAAAACTTTTCACTCGTACCTTCTTAATAACACGCCATGAGCTTACTTAGTTGTTAACTTACGAATTAAGATGTATCGGAAAACTCAAATAGGGAAACCGTCAAATTTTCCTGTGTTAAAACTATTTATTATTATTATTTTTATTATTATTATTACGGAGAAAATTATTAATGATATAATATAGTGAACCGGTCTAGTTTTGCATTCGGCGTTCATAAGCGCAAACATAAAAAAAACCTTTCCATTGAAACGCAAACAGAAAAGAGTTTTGCCCAATATGCATGTCGACAATCGAAGACGTAACTTTAAAATACGTCAGCACAGATCTAACTTCTGCAAAGTTTACAATGGAAGCTTTCACGATGTAAACATGGGAGACATTTATGACAGCGCATATGTTTTTATGTGGTCGCCTACTGCACTGCAAAACAAGATTAATGGGTTCAGGAAATACGTATGACGTTTCACCGAACAACAAGGCCCATGTCATGACGTCCATCTTTCAAAATGGCAATGCTCTCTTATTTTATCTGCCATAGGGTTCAATGACTCAGTTCATATTTCAGTTCACTTAATCAGTAGTGAAGAAAATCCATTTCCTGTCACAGTGATAATAAAATATAGAAAGAATAGCAGATAAATTGATTTAAGAGTCCTTCCATAAATGCATTTTGCTGAATCTGTAAGGGAAGGCTCTGAATCTGCCGGCGTCCGGCAATATCACGACGAGATTTATTTTTATGTAAAATTCTGTACGGTGTATATTAACAATAGAGGAAGTTGACAATAAAACCCTTCCAGTCAAGCATTTTTTCCATGTTTAACTAAACCAAAAATTATGAATTGAGATTTTACTGCCTTTAAGAAAAAATATATAAAAAGAACAAAGAGTCGGTTGATTTTAAAATTTCAAAACGAGAAAGTTAGTTTCGAACACGGAGAAATTAATAGGGTATAAATAACATTTTTTAGAGAATATATATATATATATATATATATATATATATATATATATATATATATATATATATATATATATATATATATAGTATTACACAGCAAAATCACAAATTACCTCATATTGGCCCTGTTATATCAGATACATTGAGCTCATTTTGTGGAACAGTTTTAATATTTGCATTATATCTTAAAATTTCCCCAATATATATATATATATATATATATATATATATATATATATATATATATATATATGAACTTTTGCATTATATCTTAAAATATATGTATATATATATGAACTTTTTCATTTTATCGTAAGATTTCCCCAATATATATATATATATATATATATATATATATATATATATATATATATATATATGAAATATTTCACATTGCGTTCTTGCGCTGATAAAATAGTGCTGACTGTATTGCATTCTGCATGTATCGCAGAGTTGTGATACCGATGAGGAAAATGTATATTATTAATCTGACGGCTTAGTGGGAGAAGTTCGGACTGACGCAAATTCAGTCGGGTTTCGATCCTAGCTATAGGCAACCGGACGTCTAGCCCTACTGATGAGCTGTGAAACAGCGAAACAGTCTGTCTGTGCATGACAAATATATATTTATATATATATATATATTTATATATGCGTGTGAGTTCGCGTGATAACAGTGACTCGAGATTTTTAATAGTGACTCGAGTTTTTTCTCGTTAAATAGTTGAATAATTTTAACACATTCAACATTATGAGTAAAAAGTGAACTTTATTCAGTATTTTTAGAGATTAGTATATGCAAAATAAATACATGGACTTGAACAACAAAAAAAAAACAGAATGAATTCAAAATCATCGAAAGAAATTTAATTCTTTAATAATCAGTTGTGCTTAGTTTAATTTGTAAGGCATATAAATTTAGGTACAAAAAAGCAAATTTTGATAAAGAGAGAGAGAGAGTCAGAAAGTACTACACAAAGCTCTCAATCAACATACCCCACCCGGGTAGGTTTGTCGGATTTGGCCGTGAAAGGAATACAGAGGAAATATATTATATAAACTCATAAGTTATTTTTATAAAACACCAAACTCAGTGAATTTGTTGCTCACCCTAATTAGTCTGAATACAATTTTGATTTAAAACACGCTACTCTAATTTATAAAGGAAGCAATTTACTTAGACGTAGCATATGATTTACTTGTATAGAAATTGCTTTAATTACTGATACTCGATGTTCAGCAAATTTGCATTCTTACAACTTTTCGCCTGTCATGGCAGATCTTCTACTATGACAATGTGGGGTATTTAATACCGAATGAGATATAAAACATAAAAATATTACAAAAAAATAAACGAAAAAGGTCTAGAATATGTACTCCAAACATATAAGGAAATTTACTATCAATTTGCACCAACGTAAATATCACATTCATTCGATATCGTCCTAAAAGACAAAACGCGTCACACGAGAATATTATTTGAAATGTGTTGTAGATTTCTTTAAAATACATGCACGCGAACACACACACACACACTCGCACGCACACATTCGCAGACACGCATACACTCGCAAACACTCACAAAAACACATACACACACATATATATATTATAAATTAACAGATTTAAAATATGGTTTATATATTATAAATTAACAGATTTTAAATATGGTTTAAAATTCTTAGTTTTGTTTCATCTTCAAACGAATTTTCGAATAACTTATTTTAAAATTTACTGAGTTTTAAACGCACATAAAATTCATAATTTTTTGTTTCCAAGAATACAGAGAAACCTAATCATTTAGACAGGGACAGTGTTCATTTTTATTAACTATTATTGTATCAATTTTGAGTTACGTTCGAAAAAGAGTTTATATATATATATATATATATATATATATATATATATATATATATATATATATATATATATATAATATCTGGATAAAATGAATGAAACAAAATTGGGTGTTTTTTTTATGAAAGTATTTATTTCTGTGTTTTTGTATATATTTATTTATTTAATATTTCAGACCACCTAGGTCTTTCCTCAGAAATCAAATTAGAAACTGTGTTTGTGTGTTTGTTTACATTGTATTATATTAAATAAATAAATATATACAAAAACACAGAAATAAATACTTTCATAAAAAAAACATCCAATTTTGTTTCATTCATTTTATCCAGATATTATATACATATCAAGAAAGTATACGTGGCCTCTCATTATGCTATATATATATATATATATATAAAGATGACATTAGACATTCCCATAAGGAAACATTCAATATTCAGTGACCAAACTGTTCGTGTGACAGTTAGAATTAATAAAATGTTTTTCTTAAATTCTTTTCCGAAAAAATAGCTTGTCAAATCTACTTTTTTATTGTTGCATAGCCCCCTCGTGCTGGGGAAGACTTGGTCGTCGGTATCCATTTGATAATAAAGTTGCATTCTTCTCTCTCGCCCGATGTTGTTTTGATTCAAGATGGAAAGAACTTCAACACATTAAATTTTAATCTTAACTGTTTTATTAGCGTTCATGTCCACATGATCTATCAAACTAGTGAGGTCGCTCCCTTACTGGGGGAATGTTTCAGATACGAAATAAAACACTACATTGTTTGACGGTTATGAAACAACGCACTGACAAAGGTTTATATATTGTTCTCACGCTCGTTCAGCCAATCAAAATCGACTTCCTTGTTTTGTCTTCCATCAGGACCTCAAAGTTTAACTTCAGGAAGTCCGAGCAGATATTCACGCACCCCTAATAATAGTCTGGTAAATTATTAACATTATCGAATTTTCTAGTACTAACGATAGTTTCCCTCCTCACCTTTTTTAGGTACTATTTACTGGTAATTTCGTCATTCCATCATTAATTTTCATTCTATTTCGATTTCAAGTGATTTTTTTATATTTGGTATATTCTTTGTGATATTTTATTACATTGGTGGAGGATCGTCTTCTTAAAGACCCACCGGATTCATTCGCGTGAAGCCATTTTTAAACATTGCATTTAATTGTTGTTTTCTGCTTCAGTTGTTCTTAAGTTTCCTATATTTCAAGTAGTTTCAGCGATTATACATATGTGTGCGTGTACGCATGTGTGCTTGTGTGTACGTCCGTGTATGTGTGAACACCATGTCTTCCCCGATCATGAAATATCTTAAAAAATACTTCGATATCTGATGTTCACCATTAACAAATCTTTACGTATTATGGTATACGTAGTTTGGTGCATGACTGAGTAGTTCGCTTTCTGACCATGACTCTCACGAGTGAATATGTCTGAAAGGAAACTACTTGATAGTATCGATCCACGGAGCAACGGCAGAGTGACTGAAAACCATACACGAAAAATAAATAAAATTGCGCCGTGAAGTTGCTTAGGTCAGACTTTGTGATCTCTCCAAGAAACCGTAACTAAGATCAGCTCAGTATAAATCAATGTCGGGCTCTGTGCGTGCTGAAGAAATACGAATGATCCTGAGAAGGATATGCCACAAAGATTGGATAGCCGCCCAATCAAACAGGCAGGATTGGGAACAATCAGCCACAATAAATATTAAAATCCTCATCTATGGCTGTTGACCATGTTCGCCATAGTCTATGAATATAGAATCCAGCGCAGTACGTAATCTGTTCAATGAAACAACGTTAAAGATTAACACTCACGAGTTAGACACTCTACTGGATCTGATTATATTGCCAATAGCAGCAGCAGCTGTTCCGTAATTCTTCAGTCTTCGATATCAGAGGTTGGCAGTGAATATTCGGAAAAAAACATGGCTGCCTTTATACACGTGTAATTGAATATTTTGAGCCTTCGGATTGGTCAACTCTTCTATTAGTGAGCTATAAAATGAGTCAGCTCATTTTGGTTGGCTCACTAGTACATAGAGTACACAAAAACTGTAACAATGGCCGCGATAAGATCTCAGTTAGTACCTAGGTGATACTTAAATGAATGCTATGCGACGAGTCTCGCTAAAACACGATTTCTGAGTTTTGAAATTCTAGTGACTGGCCGAATCATTGCAATAAAATCATATAAAAAATGTTCATATGTTTTGGATTCTGGTTCTGAAGTTATCATCTAGATGTATAATTTGAGCGGTTAAAAGAATAAAAAGAGGGCACCGTTTGGCTAATCTAATGAACATGTTAAGTGTTCAGGTTAAGCTTTTAATTACATTGTCAAATGCACCCTTTGTTTATAAACATAAATTTGAAATGGAATTTTCAGAATGTAACAGACAAAAACAATACTATGCAAATCCATATCACTAGAAGTATTTGAGTTATGAAATGACAAAGAGAAAAATCATTTAATGAGGTATAAGATTTGCCGCCATATGTTTCTGAATATCACGAAGGATTAGCAAGCATCCCTTCAAAATTATCAGTCAGTTATGTGCCATGCGTCATACACGCTTAGGCGATCATGTATCTTTCGATATATGACTGGCAAGGCAATGTTTTTGCCGCAGTAGGTTGCCATTTCCTTCTGCGGTACACCAGTTGCAGTCCAAGGTTATAGAACCTGTTTTTTCCTGCTATTTACCCATAGCTGGGATGAGAAGAAGAGCATTTATACCTTTCCCAAAGATATTAGCACGTAAGTAAATGTAATGGATTCGACTGGAATTCGAACTCGGCTCTCCGATTCCTCAATCTGAGCCGCTATCTATTACTCCATCGAAGCACTTATTCATGTTAATACGAACTATTAACAATTGACTATAATTATTTAAATGAATATTATGCAATAAATTTACATTATAGAATTTTCCATTTAAAAGCATTGAAACTCGCTATGTTTATCTGAAGTGAATATTTTCTTGACTGTTTTGCGGTAGTCTCGCTTCTTTAGATCTTCAGAGTGTAGAATGGTTTACCTATCGTCCGGGTCCCACTACTTCCCGTTTTTTTCTTAATAGGTGTAGAGATGTATCCGTTGTTTCCTGTCTAGGATTTGGTATCCGGTTCAAACTAAAATCTTTTTCTTCCCTTTCACTTAAAGTGGCCGCTTGCGTCTTTGTGCTTGGGAAGAACTGATTAAAAAAATATACCTCTATAAATGACTATAGTATAGTCAATGATTCATATGTGGAAAACTTTATGGGGAAAGCCCACTTATGAACTGGAACTTATAAGAAATTTACAACAGTTTAAATTGGGAAAAACATTTTACGCGGTACTCATGTAACTGTTTAGAACATGAAACATTTATGTTTTTTGTTTTTTGTTTAAGAAAACATCTCGGACAATATATTTTATGACCTTAACAATCTGGACGAAAACCTCAGGAGTTTCTGAATTTTAAATGTTGAGAAAACGAGGAAGTTTTATACATAAATACGGTTGGAGAATTGATTGGAAAAAGCTCTGGCGACATATAAAGCCACAAATAGGATTCAGTAATCGAAAAAACATCTCGGAGTTAACAGCATTGCATAACTCATATGTACATATATATTTTTGATTTTCCTTACATGGATTTTAAAGTATTCAAAACATTTGTATTCGTGGACATTTGAAAAATAAAAGAAAACATAGAATTTAAACAAAAAATTAACAGGTTTTTAAATGTCGCAACATTTGGGTCATGATACATCTAATAATATTTAAATCCAATACAAATTTACTGACTATTCGAAAAAGGAAATACAAAATTATATTGGAAAAAGTAAAGACAAGCAAATATTATGTAAGTGGGAGAGTGATATCTGGGTACCTACTGTCTAAATCTGTCAACAGTAATCTATTTCCGGCCTGATCTCGCTTTTATAAATTAGAGGATAGCATGAGTAGTCAGGTAATTACTGGAGCGGTAAAGGGAGCCGATCATCTTATATGCATCTTTAACAATAGATCGTATATAGAAGTTACACTTGAGGTCGGGAGTGCGTTTGAGGTCCAATATCTTCTCAAGTCACGTTGCCTCTTCGAAGGGACATCCGTTCATTGTGACCAGGGTGTGATCGGTTTTGTTGGAATGTAACCAGCTTACTTTTAGAGGCATTGAATGTAACCAGGCAATGTTTCTCCACTGTGAAGTTAGATCGAAAGAGACGTCAGCTGCCAATCTCTGGTGTTAAGACTTTTAGAGACGCGCTCCTATATGGTCGTCTCATTGGAATCGACACTTACAAATGATGGGAGTATATACTCAGGTAGATCATTTATGTCAATCAGAAAGACGGTTGATCCGAGAAGTCCCTGGACAGCGCCTGCCTTGGGCGCCAGGGTCTCGAAGGACTGGCCGTTAAGAACTACCTTCAGGGATTTACCTGTTAGGAAGGACTTTATAATAGAGAAAACCATTCCAGTGATTCCATAGCTAGAGAGCTTGCGCAGAAAAGCTTTGAGCCACACGTTGTCGAATGCCTTCGATATATCTAATGCTATTGTCTTTGCGGTGTGTGTGTCGTCAAGGGCCTCACTAATTCTGTGTGTAATGGTAGTTAGGACGTCAGCAGTGGATCTTGCTGATCGAAACACATACTTCTCTTCGGACAAAAGGTTGTTGCTATCCAAGTGCTCGACGATATTCTGATATATATATATACATATAAATTGAAAAAAAAAATTATTAAAATATTAAAATCTGCAGACATACTGGGTAGTACATTAATATTTCTCGTTTTTATTATTATTTCATTTAGATTCCTGGACTAGTTTCGGTCAACATGGCCATCATCAGGAGAAAAATAATTTTCTGCTTCCTGTAGCAATGAACTACAGAAATGAATGTCTTGATAGAGAAAATGAACTTTTGTCTGTAGTTTACATTCGTTTTTTTTAATTTTTTTTTTTAACATGAATTTTGGTCAGTTCTTGTGTAGGTCAAACTGTTTCATTTAAGTTGTTATTTAAGTTAAGAGCTGGAATGATTCATGCTGCTCTGAACTCCCTTGGTCATTTTGACAATTTTATTGGTTACTGGAAAGGGCATTGAGAGAGAGAGAGAGATAGATTAATTATATTTAATATACATATTATCCCTCAGCCCTAATACGACGAAATCTTCATGTGATGAGTATGAACTGCCTTTACACAATTTCCAATTAAAATATATCTGGTTATCACACTGTTAACGTATTTATATATTATACCGGGGTCACTTTCTTTTTTTCATTTTAAAATTTGAACTTTATATTTGGCAAATAAAATAAATGGGATTTATATATGTATGTTAAAATAAATTCAAAATTATATATTTATTTGGAGAATATTCATATTTTATTTTTGTAAATTATACAATTAAAGGGAGATTATTTGTTCTTATTAAAACTGATGCTGAGCTTGTCATCGTTCTTTAATTGCCAGAAATATTTAATAAAAAACAGCAAACTGCTCTCTCCAAATATTTCTGTTAATTAAAGAATGATTGGATGGCACCACCACACAACTGGGAAATTATATCTAGGACTAATACAATTTATGACTTGTTGAAAGCTAGTTATCTTAAAATATTTAAATAACCCTAACTTATTAAACAAGAGAAATGAATTGATGATTACATGCAGGCATATAAAAAATATCCCCTTAAATACGTTGATCCGGATATTTTTTTAAATTTTTAAATTACTTTTAGTTTTTTACTTTCTTATTTCAATTTTAATTTCGAACTTTTATTTTTTAAATGTTTAATGATTTTTTTATATTTTAATTATTTAATTGTTAGTTTTAATGCTAATTACAGCCTATTTTAATATATTGTTTCAACAAAATATATTATAATTCAAAATTGTGTAACGTAGAAGATTGCACCATGCATGAAACGCGGTGTCGCATTAGCGGCGATGGATAATATGTACATTTATTAATAATGGCTTAATTGCTCTGTTATATTACATCGAGCACTGTTTTATTAACACCAGCACTATATGCGTGATATATATATATATATATATATATATATATATATATATATATATATATATATATATATATATATATATATATATATATATATGGAGAGAGAGAGAGAGAAAGAGATACGCTCACGATGTCTGTCACAAAGGTAACGGGACTGGGTATGTTGCATGGGCTATTGGCAAAAGTGGGAAGACGAATTGATTTCTTAAGAAACTGTAATCTAAGCTTTCTGCAACCACTGTATTTTGAGAGACATGATTTTGTGACAGAACAAATCATGGCTGCTTCACCATGACAATGATTCTGCTCACAACGCCCTGAGCTTTCGACACTTCCTGGCCAAGAAGAACCTCACGGTACTGAAACAACCTCCCTATTCACATGATTTTGCTTCGTGTGACCTTTTCTTTTCCCAAAGCACAAGTGGATCATTAAAGGGACACAACTTGAAGGCATCAAGGTCATCATGAGGTCTGTAAAGACGGAGCTGAGTGACAACCAAGAATAATCCTTCCAGCAGTGCATAGAAGCGTTGCAGAGAAGGATGGAAAATGCTTTAGACTCAGGCGGGGTTTCTTTGAAGCGGAAGCCATTTAATTTGCAAATACACTGTTCTTGTCACCAGTACGTTAATTTTCAGACAAACCTCGTATATATATATATATATATATATATATATATATATATATATATATATATATATATATATATATATATACACATACATATATACATATATATATATATATATATATATATATATATATATATATATATATGGATATTTTCTGTATATATATATATATATATATATATGCCATTTTGTTATAGTTTTGTACAGAGTACGATGGATAAATTGTCATCTAAGTGACGCAATAATGAAAATAACACTGACATTTCATATTCATAGATATATTTACGAAAATTACACAAACATATCTTAAAAGCAAAAGAGTAAATTGATATAATTTAATCGGCATTGGCTTGAACCACGGCCTCAAGAAGACTTCGGAATCTCCTGCAACTCTTTGGACGGTCTCCTTGTTTAATTTGGTGAATTCTGCCACGATCCTTGCGTTCACCTCATCTTTGGTGTTAAAAGGAGTTTTGCTGGTCTCTCACACGACTGCGTCCCACACATAATAATCAAAGGGATTGCACTGTTAGGACTTAGGTGGTCAGGTTGTAAAAGTGATTCGGTCGAAGAAATTGTCTGGAAGCAATGAATGGGATCTCGTTCTTATGTGTCATGGAGCAGGGTCCTGTTACGAGACACAGTGTCTTCCAGCAGCCACCCTCTTGACTCAGGGCAGCACTACCTATTCAAGGCCTTTGATGTCGGGCTCCGTGTTGATTCTGAGGCCCTCACCAACAGCGGTGGGGATATTTACCTATCAGAACTATCACAGTGAGTTATCCGAGTTGCTGTACCTTCGTAATCACCATTAGAATCATCCAACTCTTTACAAATCCTCTGCATACTCCAAAGATTTACACACAAAAGCTCTGAAATTTACGTATTGGAACGTTCGGTGCGAGCAATCAGTACAGAATGCGTTTTCCAAATTTTGGGCGGAAAGTATTGTGTCATGGTATTTTTTTTCTCAAAGACAGTGGCCAACTGAACCTACTATAAAGTGCAGTAGACAAAATAAAATAAAAACAAACAAAGCGCATGCGCGAAATTTACAACAAAATGTCGACAATTTATCCATCGCACCGTGTATGTATCTGCGTGTGATATTTAGAGATAGCACGTGTAAGGACAGCTGTGTATAGTACATTTGCGAGCGTGTGTGTGTGTGGATGAAAGGGCACGTACTTAAGCACGAGCACCCACTAAAATAACATCTACAGGAAACCGAAACACGCACACACACATACATACGCACACACACACACACACACACACACACACACACACACACACATATATATATATATATATATATATATATATATATATATATATATATATATTGAAGATATATGTCAGATGGCCTGACGATTGCGTCTAGCAACAGACGGTCGCCTCTAAGTGTTGACTTCATTGATCACTTTTATATTTACACACGCTCTATCTCTAATATTGAGCACTTTATCCCATATATATAACACACGTGAAGACTATATTTCTTTACATATATATATATATATATATGTATATATATATATTAACAATCTTTATATAAATAAGCATAACACTTATCTTATGTATGTGTGTTTGTATATATATATATATATATATATATATATATATATATATATATATATATATATATATATATGTATAATATGTATACATATATATAAATACAAGTATATATTAATATATATATATATATTAATATAAATATATAAATGTATATATAAATATTCTATATATATATATAAATATATATATTTATATATATATATATATAAATATATATATTTATATATATATATATTTATATATATATATATATATATATATATATATATATATATATATATATAAGAACTTCAGTACTCTTCCTACTTGTAAAATATAATTCTCCAACCTCATAATCGTACACTCTAAACTGTAAAGTCCTAACCACAGACTATTTTATATAATGTCTCAAAAGCAAGTTGATTGGGTTTTTCGTCAACTCGACACATGGTATCAAAGAAAAAGAAGTTCTTTACTATTTAATAACTGTATATTCCTAACCTCTTGTAAGCAGGTTTGCCTGAAGGCAATGTTTGTTTATAGTCTCTCTGTAACATAGATCAATTACAATATACACCTGCTCACAATCAAGCTGCAACTTACACAACATAGAACTCATATATATCGCAAACGATACATCGACAAAGACAACAAACACAATGAGAGAATTGAAGAAACTTTGTACACTCTGTTGCACACAAATACAAAAGGTAATACTTGTTTTTCAAAATTCTATTTTCGTTTTTCTCTTTTTCATTGAATCTCTATGGATTCTGCGTAAAAGTACAGTAAGACTTTATTGTTATTGCCACCTAGGCACATCAAAGTAATTATTATATAATCACTTTGAATTTCCACCATGTCTCAGTATATAACCACCAATGTATACGTTTAGCATATATATGGCTGCACAGAAAGGAGGAAACAGTGCGCTTTGGCATCTATCTATCTATCTATCTATCGCAGTATTCTTTTTTTTCATTTTTTTTCTGTTTTTCTGTTTATCTCAATCTTCTTTTTTTCTATATTCGACTGATCATATCTATCTATCTATCTAAAATGTCTTTTACGCACGATTCATCTGCTATATATATAAATACAATCTGTGAGTAAGTGTTTTTATACACATATATACAGGGTACCATGGGTAAATTGTCGTCATTTTACGTTTTTAATTTCACGCATGCGCGTTTTTGTTTTTGATTTTGTCGACTGCATAGTACGGTAGGATCAGTTGGGCACCATCTCCTTGAAAAGAGAGAATCATGACGCAAATCGCTGCGCCAGAAATTTCCAAAAGGCACACAGTACAGCGTGTTTGGGTGTCAAACAGAGCGCAGAATGATTATGGCAGCATTCACCAACTTAAATGAAGAGACCGTTCAGAAGAGATGCAGAAGATTCTGAAGTCGTCTGGGAGCGTGGTTGAAGACAAATGGCGATTTTATTGAATAAATTAAATCTTTACTATTTCAATGTAATATTGTTAAATATATCTGCTAAAATGAGATGACAGTGTTATTTTCATTTTTGCGTAATTTAGGCCCTGTATAATAATAATAATAATAATAATAGTGATGATAATAATAATAATAATAATAATAATAATAATAATAATAATAATAATAATAATAATAATAATAATAATAATATTCATTCAGTGCAAGGAGCGACGCAAAATTCTTAAAACAAGCCTTCTTCAGTATCTGTCTATATTTCTGTGATGATATATTATGTACATTATTTACATTATTCGGACCATTGCCCTCATCTTCGCGATATTTTTTACAACGTTTCGCCGTTGTACGCTCCGGCCTTTTTCAGTTTCTGTCTATATCTCTGAGATGATATATTATGTACATCATTTTCATTATTCGGACATTAGTCCTCATCTTCACCATATTTGACATACAACGTTTCGGCCGTTGTACGCTCCGGCCTTCTTCAGGTGGTTGGAATGTCGAACTCTACGCTTTATTTCGCTCACCAGGGTAGACTGTCGAGGTCCATGTGCTATGTTTAATGGATGTCAGTTATCAGTTATCTCCTGCTAACTTCTCCTCTCCAAGTTCTAATCTCTCATTATATATCCACTGTGCAATGTTTCCTTGGCGACACATGGAACAGTGGATAAAGACGTTAGTTTGATCTAGGGACAGGACCCAATGAGTGTGAGTTCAATACCCGGTCGGAACTTGGTGAGGGGAATTAACAAGAGATATCTGATAACTGTCATCCGTTAAACATGACAGATGGAAGTAGCAGTCTACCCCAGTGAGCGAATTGAAGGGTTCAGTTCGACATTCCAACCACCTAAAGAATGCCGAGTGTACAACGGCTGAAACGTTGTAATACATATGGTGAAGTTGAGGACAATAGTTCGAATTATATAAATATTATAACTATTTTTTGTGGTTGGAGCTTTTGTTCTGATAATGTTAGGAAATCAAGAATTGAATCAAGAACCATTCACGTACTATTCTTGTGTCCAGTTCATTCAGAGATAATCGTTAGGACAATTATATATATATATATATATATATATATATATATATATATATATATATATATATATATATATATATATATATATATATATATATATATATATATTCGTTTTAATATATTTTTCATGTATTTTCTTTTATCAGGTTTGCAGTAACCTTGTTCCTTTCCTCGATCTAGTTCTGGTAAGCGAAGAGCGATAACCGGTTTTCTCTTATTTTTGTTGTCTCTTATCTTATAATTAGATTAAAAAATGTAAAGTAAGTAGCTGCCCTGTTAAATCTAGCTGCTTCGGGTGGTACTTGATTGGGCCTTCCTCACAATAGATAGGGAGCCGTAGATGCGATATGCAACAATAAACTACAGAAGAACTCAAAAAATGATCGCTGCATTTAACTATAGCATTACTATTTAAGCTTACCTTGTAAAACTTCAACGATAATTCTTCTACTGACACTTAATTTTAAAACAGTTTGATGTACGTAGGTCCTTACTCTCAGTACACAAATTATTTTTATTTCATGGGTGACTTTCACTGGATTTCCTAATTATTTTTGATTATTCTCAAATTCATTTCAAAGTTATAAAAATTTTTATATTACAAAAAACAATTCGTCGCTAAAAATAACGTACAAAATCGCCGAAAAAAAATGAAAACTTGGGAATCCAAAATTTCAGGTTTGTGGGTCAGGATCTTTACACGAACGGTTTTAATTTGCTCCCGGGGTCGGTCTAATTCTAAAATGGTATGATATGTTGGGCTAAGGCCTCTAGGAGTAAAGTTGAAAAGTGTTATACAGACTTCGCATCGTTATATATTAAATTTCCTAATAAAATATGTAAGTTACATATGTCATTCATACCATTTAATATGGGACATAAATAGATGAAGTGTATACTGAAGAGTTTTTTTAAGGCAATTCATTCCAAGCAAGGCGGGAGTGCCACTAGTACGCAAGTGGTTACAGAGGGTTGAGAACAAGAGTAAAGATGCGTGTTTGAGGAAAGGATAGAGAGAAGGACGGGGAACAAGCTCAGAGTATCATATGTCAATTGACATTACACTTGAATATTTGAAGATTAGAGTCATCGGGGAAGCAAGTAAGGGGAAGGGAGTTCCCCAGACGGGAAGAGCGGGAAAAGCTGTTTGAGAAGAAGAGACGGTTATATTTAACCATTTTGACAGTGAAAGGGTAGGACCGAAATGCCAGTCTGGTAGCTCGTTTAAATGAATATAGTCCGGGAACCAGCGAAAGTAGCTCATCGAAACAGTTGCCGTGAAAATATTTGTAGAAAAGACAAAGGGAGGCCACAGGACGTCTGTGGGATAGCGATTGTAGACTAGATTCCAGATAAGGATCTATCATCTTGCATATTGGTCTCTGGATTTTGTCAAGAACCCCGAGCCGTACAGCCGGAGCACCAGTCCATATATGACAGCAATATTCCATGCAACGACTGATTTATAGATTTGAAGGATGGACAAACTTTCTGGCACGACACAGAGAACCAACTTTCTTTGCGATAGATGAAGCTATTGATTCAGTGCATTTATTCCACCTCATATCAGTGGACAGCGCCAGACCAAGCAGGAACAACGAGGCCGCCTCAAGGAT
The DNA here is from genome assembly GCA_964036315.1 of Acanthosepion esculentum. Lineage (NCBI taxonomy): Eukaryota > Metazoa > Mollusca > Cephalopoda > Sepiida > Sepiidae > Acanthosepion > Acanthosepion esculentum. The sequence continues at coordinate 27,332,604 of OZ038488.1, forward strand.
TTGGGAATCAGTCATTCTGATGGGAGGCCGGAAGCGACCTCTGTGGTGGGTAAAGGAGGACAGTTTCGTTTTGGAGTCATTAACATGTATAAGGCATTTCCTGCTACGGGACGTGTTATAATCAATGGCGTAGGGCAAGCAAAGGTTGTTATCTTTTTGATTTAACTTATTTTAGCAAAAGCTATGTATTAACAAAATAAAACTTATATAGACAAATGTCTTTGCAGGATACAAGTAGTGCTTGTTAGAACTATTTTTTTTTATTTCCTGGAGAGATGTTCTACCAGAGTTTTTTTTTTTTTTTTTCGTGTGTTCCTTTCATTATCAGTCCCAAATCTCCAACCAAAAGAGTTTTTAAATGCTACATTTGTCTCTTTCCGTCTCCAGGTCTTTTTTCGAAAACCTCAGTGGATATTATTTAATCACTTGATACTCTCATGGCAATCATTGTGCAAACGTTTTCTTTTCTCGCTTTGATAATAATGTCTGGGTTTGTATTGTTCGATCTGTTTTGATAGAAAAATTACAGAGCAAGGTAACATATGTTTCCTCAAGTATAGTTTCAGTGTGATGCTCATACCAGTTTGCAGCTGTTTTTATCCAGAGTGATGACAAGTATTTCATTGTAAGTATTGGCCCACATTGTCATGACGGTGATTTTACTTAATGGGTGTGTTTATTGAGAATCATTTGACAAGGTGTTCCATAGTTCAATGTATTGTCGCAGAACCAATATTTTGGATCAGTACTATTACGCCGGATTTTAGTCTGGAAGATGTGTGGACTATGTAGAGAGAAACGTCAGTTGATTGATCAAAACGTGACTTCATCCAAGAGTTGGGAGTTCAATCTCTGACCACAGCAGAGAGAACAAAAACTCGAAGAACTGAGTCATCAAGGGGAATTAACTGAAATAGAGTTATCCAAAGGCGTTGTATGAGGAATTAGAATCATCTACCCTCGAGAACTAAATAAAGAGCAATGTTCGAATTTCCAAACATCACCTAAAGATTGCCGGTATCTTTTCTGTTAATTCGCCTCAAATAATATTAGTTAGTTATCGCAAATATTAATTCACTCCAAGAAATTATAAAATTTAAATCAGTTAATTTGTTCATTAAATTTTTGTCAATTTTTAAATTATACATTTTAAATCGAAGTTTGTTTAGCTTACCTCGCAACAACTCCAAAACCCAGAATAAAAAAATACAAAAAATCAGGGATTTATTCTCATTTCGTAAGTGGGGATGATGTTCGAGGTACTTACATAGCCTTTTTTTCACAATTTAAAAAAAATCTTTTTTTTTGCTTGTTTATCGAGACAACGAAAAAGAATTACCGCACATGAATCGCCCAAAATTGGGTCGATCGCAAAGATCACCCCGACCGGACTGAGTGCCTTGTTCTGGGAGATGTTGGCGAGAATTTTAGTAAATATAAATGTTGATTTTGGCGCGAATTAATATTTTTGGTTGAATTAAAAGAAAAGATACGAAGGTCGGTGTGTACAACCGCCGAAATGTCGTGAATACAATAAAAATGAGGACAGCTGTCCGAACAATGTAAATAGTGCAAATATTATTAGTATTATTTGCTCTTTTTCGTATTGCCAACAACCATTGTTGTTTTCCATTTTAATTATGTTTCTTACTTCGTGTTAATTAAATGTATCGTCTAAGCGTGTATTACGCATGGCATATAACTGAGTGGCGCCATGCTTGACCTGGCAGTGGTAATAATGATAATAACTACACGATTAGAAGAAGAAGAAGAAGAAGAAGAAGAAGAAGGAGTGTAGAATAAGGAGGAGAAGGAGTAGAAGAAGAGGAGGAGGAGGAGGAGGAGAAGAAGAAGAAGAAGAAGAAGAAGAAGAAGAAGAAGAAGAAGAAGAAGAAGAAGAAGTATTAAAAACAAAAAAAAGAAGTATTAAAGTATTAAGTGGCAGAAGAGCGATATCTGCATCTTAGACATTTTTTAAAGCGGTATAAACCCATGCAAGGCATTAAAGCCATTAAGGCACAAGGGGTTACGAGGGTGGGAGAGAAGTGCGAACAGAACCTTTAATTATGAGCAAGAAGAGAAAAAAGAAATGATGAAGACAGTAGATAGCTACTGACATTGCATTTAAACGTTTGCAGATTAAAGTTGGTTGGAAGGCATGGCATCTGAAGGGAGAGAAAAGAAATTGTTAGAATAGAAATTCATGCGACATCTAGCCAGCTCGACTCTAAATTGATTAGATCTCGACGCCATTCAAGTACTGCGCTTAAATTCATACAGTCTTGGTACCATAGCGAAGTCATATATTGAGAGGGAAGGGGGAGAAGAGAGAAACAAAGAAGAGAGGGGAAGTAGAGAGAAAGAAGCTGTCATTAAGTTTTGCTAAGTGACAGTAGGAGAGATAACTTTAGCAATTTATTTAAAAATCTTTTAATGTTTGATAGTAATTTCAGTTTTAAAATCATCGAAGAAAATAAATTGATATTTGCTAGCAATCTAAAATTCTAACTCTTTTAACAAATAATTTAGGGATTTAATATTATTTAAATAGTATATTTTAAAATACTTTCATAGAAAGTAAATTAAAACTAATTATTTAAATTATAACAGATTACTTATATTAATCTTTCAATTTTGTAAATGATTGTTAAGGCAACGTTTTTAACAGTTTGAGTTTATTTCATGAATATAAGTTAAGACTATTTTTAGGTGGGTAATCTTTTTTACTTAAGGTTTTGGTCTTAAATTAAGATGACGTAATTGACTGAAGACGATTATTAAATATTTTGTTTAATCATATACATATATATCTATCACACATACACTTATGTAAATCATATCTATACATACGTTCATTTACATGTGCAATTACACATATAGTCACATACACATGTATCTACATACACAGGTACTTACATATATGTTTTCAATTCCTCACACATATTTATATTTATATATCTTTAAATTTTACATAAAGTTCACAGTTAATGTTTCACGTTAGGTGATGACGTAAGTTTATAAATATCAAAATAAATATTATTCATTTTAACATTTTACTATTTAAATTTAAATTAATTTATTAATTTAAACTGAAATTACCTCCAGCTGATAAAAAAAATTAATAAAGGAACTTTAATGTTTTCCCTTAGAATACCTTCTATATATATATATATATATATATATATATATATATATATATATATATATATATATATATATATATATATATATACATGTATATATATATATATATACATGTATATATATATATATATATATATATATATATATATATGTATATATATACAATTACACAAAAAATATTATAATCATACACACCTACACACTTATTTATATTACTATATTTTACATATACTTACATTCATTACATATACTAACACACAAATATTTACATTTCTATATACATATATTTACATACACAGACTATATGCAATCCATTATACATGACACGATATATATATATATATATATATATATATATATATATATACACGATATATATATGTATATATATATACACACGATATATATGTGTATATATATATACACACGATATATATATGTATATATATACACACGATATATATATATATATATATATATATATATATATATATATATATATATATATATATATATATATATATATATATATATATATATATATATATATATATATATAACGTCTGACGTTCCCACAACTGTGGTTATTCACACAGGGTTGAATAAGCACAGTTGTCGGAACCTCATACGTTGAAACCGACGAGAGAGTCCATCATATATATATATATATATTTCGTACGGCTCTTTCCATTACGTGCGCATCATTTTGGAGCAGCCACTCGTTTCCTGTCATGCGCGAATCTACCGTTGGTGGCGAGGGGTTATCTGTTATGTCAATTCATCATGTCACTTGTTTACTCTGACATCTCACTATGCGCAAAATATCTTCTGGTATGATCTGTGGCGGCGACACATATACTACAAACATATATTCAGATTATCATCATTTTTTTTTTAATTCCTGATCCAATTAAGCTATCTGCAAAATTCATAGAACATGACATAAACTGTGTAATGTACAATAAAAGAAAAAAGAATCTTGTTTTAAGTGTTACTGATATCTTTGCGAATTTACTGCACCGGAGAGATAATTTTCAGGAAACGATACTCTAGTAGGATGAAAGTGGTCAATATGCTTTATATTAAAGTAATATCCGTGACACTTCGATGGACGATTTCTGCATTTAGATCACATGCTGACATGCAAAAAAAATCAATTCCTTTTCCTGTTTTTTTCTTTGTTTCAAAGCGTCATTCAAACGAATCTATTAATTCATGTCTATTTTTCTGTTCTTTTTTTATCCATTTACATCTTCCTCTGATATCCGTGCTACATCGAAAGTCTTACCATATCTTCAATTCTGCCGACTTGTCATTTTCCAAATTTTCCAAATTTTCTTTTTCACGATGAGATTAAAAGTGCAAGCTTTTGCAAGTAGCAGCTGGTGCATTAGTACTATAGGTTTCAGTAATGGACTGCTGGAATAAATGTTTCTTTTACACTTGGTAAACGTATAAAATAGCGAATGTGCATATTTATCTTGCAAATTAAATTTTAATTGTCATTGTCCTAAATGATTACATAAAAATAACAAAACAAAAGTCATTGAAACAAAGCAAGTTCAGTCGACCATTGATGACAATTCCAGAACAACGTAACTATAAACAATTTTTCTTATCCTCTGCCAGACGCAATGATGGAGAAAGCATTACCTCGAACCATCGCCAGTGAGACACGCTACAAGAGCCACTCCGTTTCGCGAGGCTCGTTCCTTAATCGAGACGCAATCGCGCCAATCCTCCGAAGGAACGCCATCGAACGAGGGCCAATAACCTCTGAAGTCTTCACGGCCACAGGAGTAAAAACAAAATCTATTAGCAAGAGAAGAATATTTAACTATTTTTTTGCATTTCTGCGTCTCGGGCGACGCACCCCGGTCAAATGACCGGCCGAAAATGTATCCGCACAGGTCGCATCCCAAATCAACGACTTCCCCATTTTAAAATATAAAAATATGTAAGGACAATTTATTAATAACTGATTAAAGACGAAATATATTTTTAAATATCCTTAACTTTGTACAAGACATGCCAATGAGAATCATATTACTCACTCTCACTGATTCCTTCTCTGTTTCTCTCTCTCTCACTCTCTCTCTCTCTCTCTCTCTATATATATATATATATATATACGTATGTGTGTATGTGTGTCTGTGTGTGTGTCTGTGTGTGTGAGTGCGTGTGTGTGCGAAAGGAGATTAACTAAAATAGAATATACACAAAATATATAAAATATAAACTAAAGATTGAACAAAATATATCCTGAATGAATGGAAAATTAATGCCTCGATCATGAGACACGGATAAAAATTACACCATGGATGATTCTCAATGAAGTTCCTCAATTCTCGATAATAACGGTCTGGATACAATTACACGGTTTTACCGAATCCTTGTGATTGCAATTGAGTAGACGACGTTGTAGAGGAAAGTGGGTGTAAGCAATTAATGCTTGTGTCAGCTTAAAATCCGAAATCATTGTAACCGAGGGCTGGAGGTGTACTGATATGCATTAAGGAATAAAACGTACAAATGCAAACATAGCAACAATTAAGTAAATGCCATAAGAATTGGACATTGCTTTTGCAGACTCATACAAGTAATACGTACTTCCAATATTAATAAGTCATAGCAAAATAGGATGATTTTTCAGGGCCTGGTAAACTGTCATATACTCATACTCGACCCTCCCGTCGAATTCGACGAATGAGGGTCAAGCAGATGGGTTCCTAGGAAAATGACAACCCGACACCAGCACATGAGATTTGATTATAGTGGAGAATGGTTTGTGCAGAACCATCCACACTTTTTGAAGGGCCGAATACAGAGACCTGGTGCACTATGTGCCTCAGGATTCCCAAACGAACCCCCGCAGGTTTTCAATTCAGAGTTGTCCTTCTCCAAGACCAGTTGCCATCCAAAGCTATAGAACCCAGTCTGTCCTGCTATTTACCCATACTCGTTTTGAAAATCTCGGATACCTCAACTTGCAGATATATCAGGACAAATTGGTACCTGAGGAAATATATATATATATATATATATATATATATATATATATATATATATATATATATATATATATATATATATATATATATATATATTAAACATGTTGTGTCGAATGCTAAAGACAATATAGTCCTGCATATTTTCTTTTGAATTTTCTCATATTTTTTAATGAGACTTTTTATTTGAAAATGATATCGAAATAAATATTGTCCGTACGATAACCTAGTAGTTTCGAACATCATTGTTGATCTTCAGGGTCAAAATTTTAAAATAAATATTATAAATAAAAAGTCTCATTAGAAAATATGAGAAAATTCAAAAGAAAATATGCAGGACGATGTTGTCTTTAACATTCAACACAACATGTTTAAAAGAATAGTTGCTGCCAAATTACACACACACAAACACACACACACACACACACACACACATATATATATATACATATATATATATATATAAAAGGTGTATCAAAAATAGTTTTATAAATTTGAAGCAGATTCCTGAAGACAAAACAAAGTGAAATGTCCACATAAATCTATGTCCAAAAGGCCGTCTTTGTACATCAACATAGCAAACCATAAAAAAGTTCAAAATGTCCTCCACTTACTTCGACAAAAGCGGATCATTGACTGGCGGACCCTGTCATATACACGATGCCGAATGGTTTCGAAGGGCTAAATGACACATTTGATGAAGCGTCTCTGCATTAATAATCTCTGCTGCATAAACAAATTGTTATAGGTGTTTCCACAGATAGAATCCTAAAGGATTGAAGTAGGGGGAGAGTGCAAGCCTGCATTTTCATACCTAACCATCTTTCATGATACGTGTCAGCCAGGTCTTCGCGAACAATGTGTCTAAAATGTTCTCGAGCCCAAACATGCATGAACTACATGCGTCTTCATATTATTAGCGGTAGATCCTCTATCAGTTCTACAAGTGTGTTCTCAAACAAAGTCTCTGTAGACAGCTCCTGTAAGACGTGCTGGGAGAACATATGGACCAACCAGACAGTCAGCGACAATTCCAGCCCACACATTAATCGTAAACGTATCCTGGTGTCTAGTCTGTATAGTACTATGAGGATGCAGTTCCGCCCACAAATTGTAGTTGTATAAATCTTTTGCCTGGTCCGTAAACAAGACTGAAGAGACAGACAACGAATTGGCAGTTTCTGCATTAAACCATCGGCAAGCGTTTTCCTGTGATGAGTTATCAGAAGGCTAAAGACCCTGCACACGTTACAAATGATACGGATAAAAGAAATTCTCTTGAAGTATCCTCCTGCTGTGCTATTAGATGTACGGCATTCTAGGTCCACTTGATGTCACTGGATCGTCACCGACATCCTATACAATGTGTTCTTCGTGTTCAGGCGCACGAGCGGATCTCCGTCTTCTTCAATCTACGAATTCTCTTTCAGCAACGGGAAGATAAAACAGCAGCAAAGGTTATATTACTCGGCTGCCTTCGGTCTGGAAACGCAATCTGATACAGCAGTGCAGACCTTCGTCCATTAATATTCGCGCGGCTGTATGTAAAAAAATCTGATGTGCCTGTTCACGATATGAATATGCTAACATTTTTAAGCGGTCCACTTCTCAGTTAACTCATTACTATACACATTTATCGTTGAAGACAGACTAGACACAAATTTACATGAATGACAAATGTAACCTAGTCTATGCTGCATCACAGCGCCATCTGCCATGAACTTATTTTAAACTAAAAAACGACGGATTTGCGTACATATTTTTCTACGGACTGTTCTCATTGTTTTTGGCGTGAGGAACCCGGCTCACACAGTTGTATATATATATATATATATATATATATATATATATATATATATATATATATTATGAAATGGACAATGTCCGAAAATTATTTTAAGACATTTTTATGTTTTATATAAAAAGAATGTATAAACATAAAAATGTCTTAATATATATATATATATATATATATATATATATATATATATATATATATATATATATATATTAAGGCATAAAAAACAATTTTTTTATTATAGGCCATGATAGAATTAAAATAAAAACACCCTTCAACCGGTTTCGTCCCCTCTCATCAGAACTCACTAACATGACTAACATGTATAAAAGTCGAGTTATAATCGAACACACATGGTTCTGAGATTGCCTTCAAACAGGAAACAGACTGACACTGGTGGCCACACTTCTTATATTTACATGTGCTCTCCCCCGAATATTTAACATTTACAGCTTATAAATATAGCATACCTGTCCTTTGACAGATATACACGATCTGAAATTTTTACTTATTAAATTTTTTATTAATTTTTAATTTTTTTAAATTTTTTTTTAATTTTTAAAAATTTTTCACGCACTCATACAAAGACACACACACACACACACACACACACACACACACACACACACACACACACACACACATATATATATATATATATATATATATATATATATATATATATATACATGATGGTTTACACAGGCCATGAAAATGTTTCCTATTTTGCTCTGTCTTATAATATTGAAAGGTTTTTTTTATTTCCATATGTGAGTCAGCATATATAAATTCCAATTCATATTGAAATTTGCTTTTGCACGGAGACAGTGTTTTTGCCTCCTGGGTTCGCTATTGTCATGGCACAGACACTTCCACCTTCTCTCACTTGTAGTGGCGGCAGTAAAACTTACAGACATTACATAAGAGCATTATACCAATATTCTTTTTTTTCCATATGAGTAAAATATATAACAGCGTAAAATAGCTTGAGAAGATGTGATCGCTAACATTATGGTACGGGAAACATTTAGTGACTCAACGAATCCATTTACGTGCAGATTTAGAGACGTTGAAATTAAATATTCCAAATTATAAATTTGGCGAGAAGAAAGGATTAAACAGCAGCTGCAAGAAGTCAGAACGCATGGATGTTAACAAAACGATCAAACCACATTACGTATTTCAAATCAGAGATACAAAATCAAACATGTGCTGAAATTTAAACATCAGTGAATGGATAGATAGAAACATCCTATATATATATATATATATATATATATATATATATATATATATATATATAAAGTGAACAGAGAAGTCAACACTTAGAAGCGACAGTCTGTTTCATGCTAGATGCAATCGTCAGGCCACGAGTGCTGTTATTTTTCTCGGCTATTTATATATACGGGTCAGTGGGGCATTGTGGGTAGTCTATTTTAGCAGATATTTTAACGGAAGTCGTTTATTTATTTGTTTTTTATTTGTGTCAAATTATTTTGCTTGTTTTTATTAAATTTATTTTTGTTTTTATCCTTTATATGTATTTTATTTTTATTTTTTATTTTGATCGGTGTTTTTATTAACGTAGTAAAAAATTGTTTATATAGCTTATTGTGGGTGGTCTAACATGGCGGCTATTTTACCGGGAGTCGTTTATTTGTTTATTTATTTGGGTCAAATTATTTTGCTTGTTTTTATTTATTTTTATTTTTTATCTTATATATTTATTTATATATTATTTAATAATAATAATAAATATATAATAATAATATATTTATTTATTTATATTTACTTTTATATTTACACACGCTCTATCTCTGATATTGATCACTTTATCCCATAAATATAGCACAATTTAAGACTATATTTCTTCATATATATATATATATATATATATATATATATATATGTCTGCATGTGTGGGGCGTTCTGACCACTACTGCTTTCCTTGTATTATGGTATGAGTGATGTGAGGGTCAGAAAGAAATAAAAATATAGATAAATATATACATATATCTGTATCGATCTATCTATCTATCTATCTATCTATCTATCTATCTATCTATCTATCTAGATAGATAGATAGATAGATAGATAGATAGATAGATAGAAAGAAAGAAAGAAAGAAAGATACTGAAAAAAGAAGATTACTACATAGAAACATGAATAAATACACAGATGATTAATTACATTCTGAGAGAACTAGAAGTCCTACCAGGATTCATTCTCGGCGACTACAATGTTAATAAAATAAGGGATGTATATGACTCTGTGTTGATAGCAGACACAGAAACAAAGCTACAACACTCCTAGAGACAGTAATGCGGGAAAGCGAAAAAAATGATTAAACATTAGCTTCAAAAACGATGAAACCAAAGTTCGATTTGCAAATCGGACATACCAAAATCAATTAAGTGCGGAAATTTAAATACTTGGCATGCATTTTAATAGAGGATGGAAAGTTTGACACTGAAAGCAGAAGACATACTGGGATAGCCAAGGAAGCAGTTCAAAATCTAAGCAGAATATTTAGAAATAAATTAAAAAAAAACTTCGCGAGAAACATGGAAAAGATTACTAAACAGCAACCTGATAACTGTCCGTCCTGTATGGCATTGAGTGTTGTCCAGTCTCATCAAATTTGAAGAGGGGACTTGAAACAACATAAATGTTGTTCTACAGAAGGTTGATGGGGATGCCATGAACCGAACGTGTGAGCAGCGTGGAAGTTTGGGAGAAAATAGAAACAAAAAGGTAACTTATACTTAACACATCAGGCAGTGACAGCTGAGGTTTCTGGGACACACAATGGGAAAGTGGGGCTTGAAAAGCTGACACACATGGGATAGAAAGATGGCAATAGGGACACAGGAAAACTGCGCAGAAGACACTTAGTGAGCAAGAGTAAATTGATGGCGGGACGAGGCTTAGGAGAAATAACACAAAGGCAACGCTTATTAAGAGCTACAAGGGGCAGAAAATTATGGAAAGCCATATCCTGAGGAGACACGGTACACATAGAATAGGAATTTTATAGAAATTGTTTTTAAACACAGAATTGATTATTTAGATTTTTTACGGTTTATCAATATTTTACACGTTATTTGAAATAAGAAAATATGTTTAGATTTTATGAATTTCATGGAGGTAATATTTAATTGCTGATGTAAGTCGTACTAATAAACCCATAGCTAGGGGAAAATAGGTGGAGTCCTATCTTTCTCAAGGGCAGTTTCGCACAGGGAAATATGACAAGCCTACCTAGAACTGGAACTCGAATGCAATATGTTGTGTTGAACGGAAAAAGATGCATTTTAATGGTAAAGGAGCAAATTGTGATAATGAATAGGTCGCGAATCACAATATTCAGTGACGACCAGTGACGACCAGCCTTTCTACACTCACGATTAGTACTTGTACCCCGAAATGTATGTAAATACCTTTAAGCAAACATTCCAATACAGATTTGAATCAGCAGTGTGCTAATGTTTAATGGCTTCAGAAAGCGAATGAAGGGGGAAAAGAATTTCTAACTCACAAGGCTCTGTAAACATTTGAACTCAGTCGAGACTTGAAAGTCCGAAGTGGGCAGTTTCGGCCCAAATTTAGCATCAATGCTGAATTTTTGATTTGGACTGTTTTTTATAAAGTTGGAGCATGCCAGGAGGAGTTTGGTACCTTGTAGAGCGGTGCAGAGAGCTGAACATTTTTCTAGCGCCTTTAGCCATGCACGGTATATACAATGTTTACTTGAGATCCAGTGTTCCACTGAACGTTCCAGGCAACGAGCCTCAATGAGATTACAGCCGTTCATCTTGACTGATGAAAATTTAATAGCTTTGTTTTGGAGGTATTGAATGTTACAAGCTGGTCCGTCTCCTACTAGTCACTTGGATTCTGGTTGCTGCTCCCTTATACCTATATAGTTACTAGAATCCGAGGAATATCTTAGGCAGATCTTTAATGTTTAACAGAAAAAGTTTGGTCCAACGGAGTCGCCTTTAGGGGACGTCTGTATTGAGTCCATCATGTAAGTACCTTAGAGGAAGGAATATATAATAGAGAAGACTACCAAAGGTGCGATAGCTGATGAGTTTGCGTATTAACCACCTATGCCACAGCTTTTCAAAGGCATTTGTTATATCTAAGGAAATTATACTTGTGATGTATTTATTATCAAGCGTTTCTCTGATTCTAAGCCCAATCGCAGATAATGATACCTGAAGGGTGCTTTAGTGAGTTGACCTGAATGATATCCCACTCGACACAAGATCACAGTTTCACTTGATGTCAGTAATGATACTGGAATGTAAATCTTTGGTCCACCCCACTGCGCGTCTTCTCTGAACCACGTAGGAAAACCATATGAATATTAAATATACATAAACGCACACACTAAATTGAAGAATAAAACACTTCATACATCCTCACGAAAATATAAAGTCAGTTAAAAGGCTACAAAACCAAAAGGAAACAGATAAGCTGTGAATGACAAAATCATGAGTAACGTAATGTTACACGTGGGGAGGTTAAACACTATTTACATGTACACCGAGTCTGTAGCGATCACGGAGTTGATAAAGATTATTAGTTGTACTAAAAACAAAATAGTGAGATCTTCTACGCTTAACTTCATATGAAGTATTGAATTTCGTGTGAGCTAACATATATATATATATATATATATATATATATATATATATATATATATATATATATATATATATATATATCTGTGTGTGTGTGTATTATTAATGTAAAATTGTATAGAACGGATCTCAAGTTATTCTATAACAAAGTGAGTTCCTCACACGGACAGAATTCTATAGACATATATTACAGAGTAATATATTTATTATTACTTTTAAACCACATGCATATTTGATTCAAACGTTACGAGTAATATATATGTATATATATATATATATATATATATATATATATATATATATATATATATATATATATATATATATATATATTAATATTGAGGTAAGTTGTTTTAGTGCGTGCACGGAATTTTCTGGAAGACTATAACAGATAATATTTATTCTGAATCAGCATGTTGCATGCTTTTATTCAAATGAATTCTATTTTCTTTTTAATTAAACTTTGAAAACAGGCATATGTATCAAATATTACTTTCAGAGTGAAATTTGCATTTACAAAAAGCCTCTTTTGTCGTCTATTCATTTATTCATGAAGAAAATTTTGTACTTCACATTAACAGGCAGAATTGTTTTTAATTATAATTCGTCTAATACAGGCCCAAGGGTCCTTCACCGTAGAGGGTTATAGAGTGTTATTACTGTAAAAGTAGAACTAAGAAGAGTATATCATGAGGAGGTGTAGGACAGATATCAAGTGATTCTCGATTTGAAGAGGCCAAGGGTGTAGTAGAAGCATCCTCACGGGAGACTGCTCCACATATCAACGGTTTTAGGAAAGAAAATCACCAAAGGAAAACGAACGAAATGATGATTATATGCCACCGTAATCGGTTTTGAACTCAGTCGAGGCTGGACAGTCATGAATGCGTCGCACGTTGCAGCTCAGATATGGCTGCAGTACTCCGTTTTAGATAAATCCGATTTGTAAAGACAGAGCACGGCAGCAGAAGTTGGATATTTTCTGGAGCGATGCAATGAACTGACCAATGTTCTCGCATCTTTGGCGAAGGCATAAATCTATCAGTTCCACTTGAGGCCTGGACTGAGGTTTCCAGCCAACAGGTCTTCGAGGCAAATGACCTCCTTGTGTGCATCACTGCTCTTGGAGACGGGAACAAGTTCAGGATCTGTGATGGTGGTCATGAACATTTAATAGCTTTACATTTCTGGATCGCTGTTTCAATTCAAAATGTATGAAGTTCTTCCTTGGTGATTTGAAATATATTTCCTGTTTTGTCAGGTATTATTGTCGATATCTATCTATCTATCTATCTATCTATCTATCTATCTATCTATCTATCCTCCCTATCTTTCTATCGATATACACACACACAGAAACACACACACACACACACACACACACACACACACACACACATATATATATATATATATATATATATATATATATATATATATATATATATATAGTTTTAAGTTGTGCTATATTTATGGGATAAATTGCTCAATATCAGAGATAGCGCATATATATATATATATATATATATATATATATATATATATATATATATATATATATATATGTATGTATGTATGTATGTATTTATGTATACGCATATGTAAGCGGGAGTCTAGACACACCGATCAGTTTTGATACAGCGAAACAGTCTTTTTGTGGATGAAAATATATATGCTCCTGAAAAATTTACTTCGGTTGAGCTCTTTAGGGAGGAAGTTTGAGTTGATAAACAGTGAGTATTATGGCTACCAATGTCAGACTCTTCCATCAATCGAATCGATTTCTCTCAGTCACTGTGTGTTTATCTAAAAATAAATATGCTTAAATTCACATTCATCCCTGCCGTTCGCCAACGGCTTATGGTTAGAATCCCCGACTGACGCCAATTTAGTCGGATATCGATCCTAGCTAGAGGTAACCGGATGTCTAGCCACACTGATGATCGTGATACAGGGAAACAGACTGTCTGTGGATGACTATATATATATATATATATATATATATATATATATATATATATATATATATATATATATTATTTATTTATATCAAGAAATATAGTCTTAAAGTGTGCTATATTTATGGGATAAAGTGCTCAATATCAGAGATAGAGCGTGTGTAAATATAAAAGTGAACATAGAAATCAACACTTAGAGGCGACAAATTGCACTAGCATGAAACAGACTGTCCCCTCTAAGTGTTGACTTCTATGTTCACTTTTATATTTATATATATATATATATATATATATATATAACGGTGTGGTTTTACATTTCTGTAAGAGTGTCTGCTAATAAAAGTTCCCGAACAACCACTTTTATTTTATTTAGCCATAGTCCTATAACAGCCAATAATAACATATTTTCATGTATCTATCTAACTGGCTCCGGCACAGAACCGCGACAGATTGACGAGAATTGTTGACAGCTCAGTCCGTAGACACTCCAGGCGACTTCTTCTGGGTTAAAGGAGAAAGAAGAAGATTCTAACATATTTTTTATTAGTATAAAAATCTATATATAATGGAAACACATTTTTGTGTAAACGATGATTTTTAAACTGTATTTGCCCAAGCCAGTAGACAGCAGTTACACTTTTAAAAAATGTTAACTTAAACGCGTGTATTCATTAGATATAACGTTTATAGCAATAATCATTAGCTCCTGCTGATTTGTCTTGGTTTGACATTCATCACAATTGTTTCTGAGGAGTAGATACGATAGGTACCAATAAACTACAGAAGAACTCAAAACTGATCGCTACATTTAAGAATTGCATTGCTATTTAAGCGCTTACCTTTTTAAATTTCAGTGATACTTCTTCAGCTGCCACTTAATTTAAAGACAATTTGATGTACGTAGGTCCATACTTTCCGTACAATTTTTTTTTCATGGGTGACTTTCGCTGCCTTTCGCAATTATTTCTTCTATTGTCAATTTCATTGTTATCGTACAAAAAAATCATCAAAAATTTACGCAATCGCAATAATGAAAACTTGGGAATCCGAAATGTCATAATTGCAAGTCCATATCCATATGATATATTAGGCTATGACCTCTAGCAGTAAATTGCATAAATTGTAACACAGTGACACGCTGACATTGGCATTTATTATATAGAAAACGGAGATGAGCAATTGAGAGTTGTGTCCCTTTAATTGAAAAAGTGTGACACACTGACATCGGCATTTATACATAGGAGAAGGACATGGCCTATTGAGAATTGTGTCTCTTTTACTGAAAAAGTTCCACACACTGACATTGCCATTTATTATGAAGACTAGCTTAAAAGCCAACCTATCGGGGGCGTTAAAGTTAGCTTCCACGGAAGGCTTTTGATTGGGTTTTTGGCCCAACAATGACATTTCCTGCTTTGAGTACATATTAAATTTTATTAAACTTGAACACTATTTTTCAAACAATTAACAGTTTTCATCAGAACAATGATATAATTTGTCTATTTTGAACTTATTGCAAAACTGCATGAAAACATTTTTGATTTCCACATCCGGAATAGGTACAAATAACTTACATCCATTCCTAACGCTTGAACAACCAACATAGAGCTGGCCGGGAAAAAAGCGGTGTTCCATCAGATGATTGTCTTTGGGACTTATTGATTGGCATTGCATTGCTCACTCTCACTGGAAACTGAAGTCTTTTGAAACAAAAGTAAGATCTGGAGGAATTGAGAGGATTCTTGGAATTAAAAACCTTTCATCCTTTCCTGGCCCAGTAAGGATATCTCCTTCCAAGCATTTTCTTGATAATTAATCTTGTTCCATCACAAAAATTTGGAGGAAGCATATTTCTCAATAGCATAACTGGAATATTTTCTTTTAGTTCCAGCTTGTGTGATAGTATTCCAGGAGTATTCAATGATTTCAGAATAATTCAAACTACGCTTTTAAGTAGGCGCCCGAGGGGGTCGTCAGTGATGTTTTGACTTGGTTCATCAGAGAGTTTCGGGTCTTTCAACGTCATACTCACCATCACCAAATCGACCCAATCAGGGGTGATCAAACCCTGATTCCCTCTCACTTTGAAAGGCTAACAGCTACTCTGGCCTTTTTAAAGAATTAGACGAAGAAAGACCACGTATTCCGCACATCCGATTGGATGTTTGTACAACCAATCAGCTGCGCGAACTATCTTTTAAATGGCCTGCAGTGGGGACTGGCTTCAGAAACTCTATTGGATAAATTACTGCTTGATCTTGTTCAACCAGAGAGTCAATGGAAAAATAGTTCATGCATTCCTTTGAAATTTCTTGGAGAATTTTCCAGTTGGTGCTATCGACAATTTGTTTCGTGGGAGCTAATATGACCTTCTCACAAAATCAGCATGAATCTATGATAAACATGGTTAGAATAAACATGCTTAATCAAGTCTCGGGTACTAGAGACTGAAACTCCACAACCATTTGGGAGTAAAATATCTCCATTTTGGTCCATTTTGATGTAAAGCAGAAAATATGCCTCTTCAAGATCACCTGTGTTTCTAACTTACATGTTTGATTTCAGGCTGAGGTTTTGAACATGGCAGCAGATGCAATAATTTTCCCGGAAAGCATTTATTTAATACGCTGGAGTTCCTCTTGTAGTGACTGGTAATGTTTGTCTAAAAACACCAGAGACTAGCACAGTGATACATCCCATGATTTGTTTTAATTCTGTTTAATGCCTTTGAGTGTTTTGTCCAAGGCTTAAAATGCTCGCTTGTGTGTCATAGTACACCCATCACAGACAATGAAGCTTAGCCAAGATTTTTTCTCTTTTGATGTTGCAAATAAGCGTTTCAATTTATTTCAAACCCAATCGAAACTTTAAGGTGCAGTGTGCTGTACTGTAACAGAGAGAGTTTGGGAACCGCACGCAAACACACACACACATATAAATGTTTTTATTGAAATTGGAGTAGATTTGAACAGCGAAATTAGAACAGAACAATTTTGTTGACTGATGAGAATCTGATCTAGCCCATTTGGAACTGGGTCATTAGGAAGACAATGTAAGACGATGATCGAGATAATTTTAGCGGTTAAAATTTGAAATACAGTTTACTAAGGCTATGAGGAACTTTGTAATTCACATGATTTTGGGTTGAATGCAGCACTCGTGATGATCGGTAAGGGCCAAGAGTCGATTTATGATCAGCCAGGTCTATCTATATAAACATGCACAGAAATCTGATGACAGAGCGGTTGGCTTGTCTGCCTTCGAGTGCAGTCGAGCTGGGTAGAGAGAGGTCGGAGTCTGGAAGTGACATCAGATATTGGAACCAAAAGCCCGTTAACATATTTTATTGATATAAGTACGAAGAAGCGAATTACTCCTCCAAAAATTTAAGACTGCTACTGCTACTATTATTACTACCACTGGAAACGGAAACAACTACAATAATCAAAAGGTTGGTTTTGGGCTCGTCTGTCGCCGAGTGCAGTCGGGCTGGGTGGAGAGATATCGGAGACTGGAAGTGACGTCAGGGATTGGAACAAAACTCCCGCTAACATGTACTGTTAATATAAGTACCGATGCTTCTGCTAACATGAAGATTATCACTACTGTTACTACCGCCGAGGAGGAACGCAACTATAATCTTTATCTCTTCATCGCAAGAGTCGTATATCGTTCTGAGACGATTTCACAAGACGCTAATCACAACTCACACTTTCTCTGTCAAAAATCCAGTGTATGAGATTTTACGTCAATTATTTTATTTTCTGTAACCCGTTTCTTTCTATACTATTCTCTTCTGCTATGTAAAAGACATTAACATTTCAAACCATTGAATAGTTGTTTGTCCGGCTTTCTGCAGATATATATATATATATATTTTAGTGCAATCTAAATTTCTTAGCACAGACTCTCCAGCCGTGTCTACATCTTCAGTGGACCTTGAATGGATGAACATCACTTCTTCTTTCTGGATCAAACCAAACACAACATGGGCAGGAAGCAGGATTAAACCAGTGGACCGGTCGAATAATCTACTGATGCTCAGGGGACCTAGAGCCCCTCCTTTTAGGGTTAGGACCGAGTAGACACCTCAACCCAGAGAGTAAGACGTCGGAGGTTGAGGAACTGGGGCGAAAGTGTTAGAGTACGCCCTCCAGGAAAAAGAGAGGCAGCAATTCTAGATGATGCTACTGTTAGAGCTATTTTTCTTTGGATTTGCACTGCAGATAAAAGAAGTTTAGTTACAAAGTTTTACCAGTACCCCCAGGTGCATCCAACATGAAAATCCCTCCACTATTGTTGCTGATGTCGTCAAGGACTTTCTGATATACTTACGTTTGGCCTTGGTTAAACAGGTTCTCATTATTTTGAACAGGTTGATGCAGATATTCCATGCTGTATCCTGTTTCTTTCAAAATTTCTCTATTGATTTGTTCAATTTTTCTGTTTGGATTCGGCTGACCAAAATTGATGAGATCTCTTTGAGCCAAGTTCATCACTTTGTCTTCAATTACGTAGAGAGCTAAATTTGCAATCTGAGGATTCAGTTCTAATCCTGGATGAGGAAGTCTCATTTGAAGAAGATGAAATATTTAAGAGTCAAAATTGAATAAAGTGTGATACAGATACTTTTGCATTTATTATATAGATGAGATATTTAAAAGTTAGAAAGTTGTGTGACTTTAATTGAAAAGTGTGACGGACATTTTTACATTCGTTATATTGATGAGATATTTGAAAGTTATAGAGTTGTGTCCCTTTATTGATAAAATGTGACACACAGATACTTTCACCTTTATTATATTGATGAGAAATTTGAATGTAGAATGTTGGGTGCCTGTAATTGGAAAAGTTATGCACGCAGATATTTTCGCATTTGTTATGTAGAAGATGACATAATTAAAATATAGAGAGTTGTGTCCCTTTATTTTTTTAAACTGACAAAAAGACATTTCCATCTATTTCCCATATATATATATATATATATATATATATATATATATATATATATATATATATATATATATATATATATAGTTTTTCCATCGTTCTTAGAGTTTTCTGTTTGGTGGGAATGAGGGAGTATACAGCTACCCATACAGTCCATTGTCCCAAGCGCCTTCGGCCTCTTCTTTAGTCATTTTAAAATGACGGCCATGGTGAATGCTGTGAATCAAATGGAGTTTGACGGAACCATTCGCGTGGATTTCATTTTCATTTTCAACTCTGCGCGACGGAGAAAACCACACACTTGGTCAGAAGCGCCTCCCTCGAGGCTCAAAGCAGATTGATACAGGCGATATCTGGCAAACCTTGTTGCATCGGGCTCTCGGATGCTTCGTCTGTCATGATCCGCCTTGGTTACGCCAGCCAGCCAGCCTGGCGTTGGTCTCTTTTGCCGGTTTGGACGTTGTGATCATGTAGATATTTGCCTATTCCGCCGTTGGGGCCTTCAGATATTGCTTCCGTTCTGTCTGGTCTCACATCCTGGACGTTACGGCTATGGATGACCCTACACAAGTTGGAACTCCAAAGTGCTTTTTTCTATTAGGATCACTAGGGCATGAAATTACTCAACCATGACAAGGAATGACTATATATATTTTAAAGTAAATGTCGGACTGCACAGTACCACTTTGACTTTTTATTAGTTTAATTACAAAAATAGAAACGAACAAAAAAATACAAATGTGTTAAATTATTATTAAATATATGAAAACATATTTTTATAATTGTTCTTACTAAAAATAAATATTTGTGAGATAATAACAAAAAAATTACTACTGAACCAATTGTAATAAAATAATATTACGAGTTAGAACGCTTTTCCTATGAAATTTGAAAATTCGCCCACGTCCATAAAAAAATGTTGCGTTACTGCAATCAATAACTAAGAAAAAGATAAAAGAATAACATTATTGGCAAATGTTGTTAAAATGTTTGAACGATAAATAATAAGGAAAAATCGACGATATTGAACCAGTGATCAATGAGAAACAAACAACAAGAATTTTTCTACAATTTCTAAAATTACGTGCTCTTTCATAAAAAAGTGAAATGTTACGTTTAAATATAAATATACAATTATTCATGCCAACGTATAAGTAATATAACAAATACAATAACATTAAATGTTTCTAAATATTCCTAGTGATAATAGACATTCTTAATAAAGTAAATTTGCTCTAAAATAAAACCAAAAAACAATCAATGTATATATAGATTTCTCTAAAATAATTAAATAATGTAAATGCAGGATAATATAAAAAAATTATAATACGATAAAGAAATAAAAATATTAGAATAAATGGATATGTAAAAGAAGGTCTTCCATTTTAAAATACCACATCACTTTCATTAAGCAATGAAAAAGCAGCGTCCCTTCATTCCAACATCAGCGAGTTTATCAGGAAATACATAGACTAACTGATATATAAACTGAATTTTTCGTTGAATTATTAGCGGTCTCTATGAGGCATTGGATTAAATGTAAATACAACGAATAATCTTATAACGAAAAACAAAAATAATTTACATTATTTACATCATTCTGACTATTGTCCTCATCTTTGTCGGCATATTTATTACAATGATCCGGCCGTTGTACGCTCCGGCCTTCCTCAGGTGGTTGAAATGTTGAACTGAACCCTTTATTTCGCTCAGGCATTGGTTAGATCCAGTGACAGGACCCAAAGAGTGTGAGTTCAATACCCGGTTAAGGCATTGGAGAACTTTCAGAGGGAAAATTAACAGGAGATAACTGATAACTGACATCCATTAAACATGACACGTAGAACTAGAACACTCTACCCGAGTGAGCGAAATAAAGGGTTCAGGTCGAGATGCCAACCACCTGAAGAAGGTCGGAGCGTACATGGCCCGAAACGGTGTAATAAATATGGCGACAACGATGAGGACAATAGTCCCAATAATATAAATAATGTGCATAATACCTCATCTCAGAAATATGGACAAAAATAATTTATTGCAACATTACATTATTCTACACACTTATTGATGTGGCTGCACACATACACACAAACACATATGCATTTGTTCATGTGCACGTATATATTTATATCTGCAATTTATGTCTGCTTTGATAGTCGATCGTGAAATTCACCTACAGTTGATAACAAAACAAGGTTGTATAATTTAAACAGGCTTGTAACTGATGCATCTTGTACGTATTATCGTTAATAATCAGAACTAGTCACCATCTTTTTAAAGTTCCAGTGTGCTGTAATCGAAAGCTTGAAAAATAAATGAAAGAAAATCTTTGAAAAAAAGGAGAAAAAAGGCAACTTGATAAATGTTGGCGTAATATTGCCATTGTTTACAAAATGCTTCTTATTGAAACGTTATAAAACCTTATAAATCATTCTTTCTTGTCTTATATGCTTAATCACTGAAACAAAACGAATAAAAAAGACTTATTTCTCTTAAGCATTATTACGAACATTACTTATGCTGTAAAAGTATGGTATTTGTGTTCCTACATAAAATATATTTTGTATTGTCTGGATTAATTTTGTTCCGATAACCTGTTGTATAAATCAATGCTATTACACTGACCAACACAATTCTTTTGGCATTTTAGGTGAGAGTGTTTCTGGGGTATATTGGGGTCGCTGAATTTGAGGAGAGATTTGTTTTTGTCCAGTTGATTCTAGTTTTTAAGATATTGCCATGTCCTTTTTCTTGCATGTGAATCGGTACAAAATTATATTCACTGGATTGCTGGTGTATGAATATTTCAACAAAACCACATAATTCATGATATTTACGCTATGAATTGGTAATCAAAGAATGTTGAATAAATGTATCATTTTTTAATTTTTCTGATTGTATACGAATAATTAATGTGATATTTACTTACACAAAACTACTATTTTAACAATAAAGAAAGAAGACATAGAACATTTGTCAGTAATTGTTTTATTCAATACAGTGTGACGTTTGTCGGGGAGTGGGAAGTATCCCAGAGAGAAACAAGTAACCTCCTATCTTAAAGAGTCCCTAAGAAGAAACAGAAAGTAAGAGGGTGAGATATTTGCGCGCTCTCGCTTATATATTGTTGTGTCAACGCCATCTAGAGGTGGTTAACAGAAGTTAAAGAGGTAGTAACGATACATTTGCAAAGGGAATATTAAACGACAGAGAATGTAAGTGTTGATTTAATTTGTTTGTTTGACGGCATACCAAATACGGCATACGAAATACTTATGGGTAATTTACTACCGAAATTTATTTTACTTGGGAAGTGTGACGTAATAAAAATGTGATAAATGTTATTCCGCTTTCACAATTGAACACATGGTAGATAATACAGAGCTTTTGTGTATATACATGTTTGTGTGAACATCATTACTAGAGGCGGTGATATGTATGTTTTATGTTATAGTTTTGTTGAAGTTATATTTTGGAATACAGTTTGATTGTTTTAAGAATTGTAGGATATTATATGGATTAAGCTCATGAAAGAATTCGTTTATGTTTGTTGTCTGATTTGTTTGGTCGCATGTCAACATCTGTGTTTTATTTAATGCCGAAATCTACATATTTTGATCCACGTTTATGGCGCCAACGAGATCTATTTTAAAATCAATTGTATGCCTTCAACTACAGATAAAATGTAGTGTTGGTCATTTTGCTATAAAATGTACTGTTGGTAATTCGACTAATTCTTTTTAAATGTATTGTATGTTTGTTGTTTGGTTGGTTGGTTTGTTTGGCGACATATCAACGGAGCATTGCATGATTTGTCTTGTACAGGCTGATGTTACAAGGCATGGAAGCCTGTGCATGAAAGGCACCGCTGAAGGGGGACGTTAGGGATGTTGCCAACGCAAAAAATCCCTTTAGACAATGTCAAACATTGGACAAGTGTGACTATACACTAATTGGTCGGCGTTGATAGAGTGTTGTGGAGGAGATTCAACATGGCTTCTGCATTCGGATACCCCACCCACGATTACAAAAGTCAAGGGGGTGATGATGATGATGATGATGATGATGATGATGATGATGATGATGATGATGATATTTACCCCTATGGATTATTTAAGGCCAAAATATTAATATGTTGTACATAATTTTATACTTTCAGAGTTAATGTATATTTTTAGATATCTATTTTGTAGGTCATGAAATATATCGTACGTAATTTTATTATAAAAATGTATTTTCATATATTTTAGTCTTGCATTGATTGTCATTTTTGACAAACAAATGTATTTTTGATCATTTTATTATCAAAATTTACTGTTGATTTTTTGTTCGTGGGTTCACGATTTGCCCATAGCTGGGGACCATAACTTGTGCTGACATCCCGGGCCAGGGTGGACCTGAGATCAACAGTAATTAAGAGGTGGTTCCACGCTCCTGTATCCAGATTGCGAATAAAACAGACGATGATTATATTTAAATCCATTTTTCCATTAATGAAAAATTAAGAGCAAAATTGGCGGAAGAGAGAGAGAGAGAGAGAGAGAGAGAGAGAGAGAGAGAGAGAGAGAGAGAGAGAGAGAACTTGAAAAACGGAAAATTTTAAAATTAAAAAAAATGAATATTATAAAGATATCGCTAACACTGGATATTCATGCGTAAAAACATAGGAACCTGTAATCAATGCAGGTTATTGTAAAACCTAGAAACATCTGGTTATTTTTGAGCCTATGTATATATTAGCGGATTTCCTTTTAGAAGTGTAAAACTACATTTTTTAATTGGGATATTATGGGGGTTCCCTCAGATAGGCGCCGTACCTTGAGCCCCTATTGTAACTCAAGTGGAACGCGTGCATACGATCCATCGCTAAAAACAATGGAAACATGTTTGGTTTCTGTAACATGTTTGGTTTCTGTAACGCTCCACAGTAAGAGGGTGAGATATTTGCGCGCTCTCGCTTATATATTGTTGTGTCAACGCCATCTAGAGGTGGTTAACAGAAGTTAAAGAGGTAGTAACGATACATTTGCAAAGGGAATATTAAACGACAGAGAATGTAAGTGTTGATTTAATTTGTTTGTTTGACGGCATACCAAATACGGCATACGAAATACTTATGGGTAATTTACTACCGAAATTTATTTTACTTGGGAAGTGTGACGTAATAAAAATGTGATAAATGTTATTCCGCTGTCCTCTGCAAGAGCCAGATCAGGCCGAAAACTGTGTATTGCTTCCATATATGAGCGGTAGGTGCCCAGTCTTCACGTTTTACTCTCGATAGAACCCAAGAGCGTCTCCTCATCCCTGTGGTAGACGAATTGTTTTCCGCTCTGCAACCCCATTCCCCCAGACGAGAGATCGCAAGCGTTTCACCGCTCTATCGCTATTTCCATGGTCAGTGTTCACATGAACTACATCCACGAGTTTACAGCTGACTCGTCATCCCACGCACATTCTAGTGAACCACACCCAATCACTTCATATCCTCATGGTGAGATGTAAGTTCCATTGAAACAGCTTTTTACCAGGAAAAACTGCCTGTTGGAACCGTCTCCTAAGAGGCTTCTTCCCCGGTCTCTACAATTTTAACCTGTTCAACTTGAAGGTTAATCATTATTTTCCACACATAAACTGTTATTCTTGTTCTTTAAATCTCTACTTGCGCCCCCGCGCTTTGTACAGAGAAAACACCTCTATAAAAATAATAATATATCAATTAAAACAAACAAACAAACACTAAAATGATCCTTGCGAAACAGATAAAAAATTATAAAGAAAAAGCATTAAAAAGAAAATTGTAAACAGATAAAAAGAACAAAGAAAGCAGAGGAAGGCATACATTGCTAATGTAAAATGCTTAGAGACTTCTATGCAAAATTCTAGTTATATTTATTCACTTGGAGATGGCTAAGAAATAACAAACACTTTTAAATTTGCTGATCAAAACACTCACTCGTTTCCGACAGTACGTACCCATTAATAACTTATTTAAAATACGCCCCATCGTAAATATCAAGTGCTAACATTGGTTATATTTTTAAATGATTTCAAAGGCGGCACGGGTCGAGCTAGGAATAAGGGTTTTTGAAGATTGGACGATTTTCAACTTAGATGTCTAAATGAGAAAGCGCATTACTTTCTTTCATATATGAGAATATTAAAAACAAACATGTTTGAAAGTTCAACTCTGTTATCAAGTGATTTCAATACATCGCATATAAGAGTATGTTGAGGAAAGGATGACAAAAACTACAAAAGAAAGTAGAAATAACTCGTTATATGCTAAGACTTTTTTTTATAATACGAACAGGGCTAAATTTCTAACATTTTAAAAATCTGTATTCATCTGTTTTTAACAAATGCTGTAGCTTGTGGAAAGGCTAATAAATGTTCATCCCTAAATATTCTCCAAGAAATAGTTTCCCGATATTTTACGACCATAATAGTTAATTTAAGTAATACGAAATATTCCTTTAATATCTGAATACAATTTTTTTCTTTAGGCGTCTATGCTATTTCATATATTTTAACGCCAGCCAATGTTTCTTAATAAAATTAACATTAGCTAACTGGTAAAATGTTCATGACCTGATAAATATTACACGTAAATTATTCTTAATTTTCTTACACATATTTTCAATAACGTATCTCATGGTGCGACATTTTATTACGCATCGCAAGGGTTATTTGTCATAATGGATATACCGACCAACTAAATCATAGAATCATCGTAACGCCACGATCTTTTCATTAGCTGCATATAGTACATGTTTCGCCATTCTACCTATACATACATACATACATACATACATATAATAATAATAATAATAATACTAATAATAATAATAATGGACTCAGTATGAGGTTCTGACATCTTAAATGTTTCTGTTATGAAAGTTTGTGTGGTAATCATAAGTGGCACATAAGACCCGCTAGTGATTTACAAAGGAGGCTGCATATGGAGCAAGAGTGAGGATTGTGGGATGAGATCACTGTTAAATTGGCTGACCTTTTAGATATTGCTCCCACTTCTTGAAGACTAATCAGACAAGCAAATTAAAAACCGCTGAATCCGCTAAAACACGTTGATCTCCATTCTACCCGCTCCAAGGCTAAACGCTCAATGGTGTTATGTTGACAGCTGACAAACAAACACACGCACACACACACACACACACACACACACACACACACACACACACACATATATATATATATATATATATATATATATATATATATATATAATTCAGTGTTCTCATACTCCTATAATGGCTTCAAAACAAGGAAGAAATGGGCATTTTTCTACTGTTTAACCCGCAGCTAGGGGAAGAATATGATTCTTAACTTTCTCGTATGTGCGTATTTGCGCATAAGTGAATGTAAGGAACTAGTCTCGAATTCGAACTCGACTCTCGGATTTTTCGCCTCGTGTCGCTATCCATAATACCAGCTGAACATTCAATGGGTAGATAAAGATGTACTTATAAAAGTACACTTATTTGATTGTAGACATTTAAATACTGCACCGGTTCGTTCTAAAGATATAACATCTAAATATAAACAAGATAACTGAACGCTAATGACTGAAGAGTTCATCGTGTTTGGAAATATTGAATATTTAAAAAAATCGAAAAATTCAACATCTCTCCAAAATGAAAAACGAAAAGACCCCCACCCCAAAAAAAAACAAGTTAACTGGCATAAAAATTGTAGTTTAAGAAAAATTGAACTGGTTAATAACAATAACAACATTAATAATAGAACAGTTAAGAGAATAGCGAGATTTAAGAAAAAAAAAAGAAAACAGTATTTGAGAATGCTAAACATTATTTCAACAGTATGTCTATTAAACAATATTTCCAGACTGTGTTTTTTATTTTATTTTTATTTTCTTAAATCGTGCTATTCTCTTAACTGTTGAAAAATATTGGAAGACTTAGGTCAATCTTTTTGTTGTGACACATGGGAACATCAACAATGCCTGTTGTAGTTGGAGCCCTCGGATTGGTTGGAAAAGATTCCATTAGACTAATTGATGGGATTCCTAGAAGCCCATGCCTTAAAGAAATACAAACAAATGTTCTCAAGAGTACAGCCCACACCGTACGAAGATATTTATATATGTCAAATATGTTTTTTATTTTTTTTATTTTATTTTTTTGTTGTCAGTGGAAAATATCATGATGCTATTTCTAACCTTAAGTCTCTGGGCGGGACCCGGAACAAAATGTGTACACACCAGAAATCAAAGGAAATAAAACAACAACAACAACAACAACAAGAACAATAATAATAATAATAATAATAATAATAATAATATCTCAAAAATGTGGCACATGGGAACATCAACAATACCTGTTGTAGTTGGAGCCCTAGAATTGTTCGGAAAATATTCCACTAGACATATTGAAGAGAAGCTGGAAGCCCATGCCTTAAATTGTTCTCTCAAGTACAGCCCAGGCCTAACGAAGGGCTTTGTTTATGTCTTTTTTTTTTCAGTGGAAAATGTCATGATGCCATTTCTAATCTTAGATCCCTGGGCGGGAACCGGAAAGAAATGAGTACACATTAGAAATCAAAGGAAATAAAATAAAGATAAAAACAACAACAACAACAACAACAATAATAATAATAATAATAATAATAATAATAATAATAATAATAATAATAATAATCCACTGACAAAAAAAAACAGAGATAAAGCCCTTCGTAAAGTATGGGCTGTACTTGTGAGAACAATTTTTTGTATCTCTTTGAGGTATGGACTTCCAGGAACCCCTTCAATTTGTCTACTAGAATATATTCCAACCAATCCTAGGGCTCCAACTACAACAGGGATTGTTGATGTTCCCATGTGCCACATTTTTGTGATTTCTATTTCAAGATCCTTGTATTTTGACAGCTTTTTGAATATCTTCAAAGATATATTGCAGTCTGCAGGGACTTCCATATCAATAAGGAGGTACATTTTTTTGTTTGTGGTCTCTAATAACAATGTCTGGGCGGTTGGAATCTGATTGTTCTGTCAGTGTGTATTGTGTAGTCCCATAGAATTGTAACAGGTCCTATCTCTGTAACTCTATCTCTGTAACCGGGTCTGGGTGGTGTTCATACCAGTTATTATTATTATTATTATTATTATTATTATTATTATTTGTGTATGCTATGTTTCCTGCTTTATATCCTGTAGAGCAGGTCCAAACTACGGTCCTTACGCCCTATAGGAGAATTGCAATTTAATTGATAGCACTTTTCTTAGTATATGGAATGGTCCGAGTAGGTCGATTCTCCTGGGCAACCTGCATATTGATGTTGCCTAAGAGACTCTTAGTAAAATTGTCCATATTCATTTTTATTTTTGTTTGCTTAGTCTGAACATCTTGAGATAATATGGTCCCCAGTTTCATCATATTTTTCACAGATCCTGAATTTCGGTTTAGTCCCATTATTATTATTATTATTATTATTATTATTATTATTATTATTATTATTATTATTATTATTATTTCGTTTTCTCACACAATGTAAGTTTTTGAATACACCGTGTATATTAATTTATCCTGGAAACACGACAAAAACCTCAGCCAGAAAAAAAAACTCTCCTGAGAATATGCCCAGTTCCCAAAAGTCGATGTTCGAATGGCTCCAAGTTACGATGGTCTCCCCAGCTGGTCAAAAAAGTCACACAGTTTTAATGAAATTAATCCCAATGCGCCAATCACCACTGGAATCAAATAGACATTCTCTTTTCGCAATCCAAACAATTTTGCTAGCTCAGGTCGTAAATTAGAGAAGGTTAGGATTCCTTCCAGAGTCTACATCAACTTCGTTTCCGCCTGTACTTGTACAAATTTATTTACTATTTATTTATTTATTTTTCCTCAGTTGGAAAAAATATGTTCGCCTATCGTCCAATCCACATTTGTCCCCTGTTTTTTTTCAACGGGAGTAAATGTTTATCTCTTGTTTCATGTTTAGGAATGCATTTCCGCTTCTTTCTAAAGTCTTTTAATTCTCTTTTACTCCCAAGAGCACCTTGCTATCTATGCAAAATGTGTGTGATCTTAGGATGTTTTATCCTATTTTACGTTTTTTTTAAATTTTTTTATTTATGTTGAATTGAAAATGTCATGATGCCATATCTGATCGTAAGACTTTGGTTGGGACCCGGAGGGAAATGAATAAACAACAGAAATAAAACGAAATAATAATAATAATAATAATAATAATAATAATAATAATAATAATAATAATAATAATAATAATAATAATAAATAATAATTAAAAATAATAATAATAATAAAATAATAATAATAATAATAATAAACCCAACAAATTCAAAATGCAGTTTCAAATGGGCGCAGAAATACAAGTAAAGCACAATACACCGGCTGAAGCTGCAAAATACTTAAAAGAGAAAGAAAAGACAAATGCAACCGACCAGATAAAGAAATAATTGCAAGATTAACCGCTTCCAAACAATGTGACGTAGACAACACCCGTACCTATCAGTGGCTACGTAGTGCAGGGTTGAAACCTGAAACAGAAGCTTTTATCCTTGCTGCACAGGCCCAATGCTTGTGAACTAGAAATTATCAAGCGCATATACTAATATATTGTGTTAGAACAAAATGCAGATTCTGTGATAAATATCCAGAAAAAAATTGATCATCTTGTATTAGGGTTGCACGATATTTGCACCCACTGAGTATAAAACCCGGTATGACAGAGTTAGCCAATATCTGCATTGGAAAATATGCAACTTCTACGGGAAGGAAACTGAAAGAAACTGGTATGAACACCACCCAGACCCGGTTGCGGAGATAGGACTTGTTACAATTCTATGAGACTACACAATACACACTGACAGAACAATCAAAGCCAACAGCCCAGACATTGTTATTAGTGACGACAAACAAGAAAAGTCCCTCCTTATTGATATGTCAGTCCCTGCAGACTGCAATGTCTCTTTGAAAATAATCAAAAAGATGTCGAATTAAAAGGACCTTGAAATAGAAATTTGAAAAATGTGGCACATGGGAATATCAACAATCCCTGTTGTAGTTGGAGCACTAGGTTTGGTTGGAAAAGATTCCAGCAGACTAATTGAATGGATTCCTGGAAGTCCCTGCCTAAAAGAAATACAAAAAATTATTCTCACAAGTACAGCCCGAACTTACGAAGGGCTTTATCTATGTAAATTTGTTTTTGTCAGTGGAAAGTGTCATGATGCCATTTCTAACCTTATGTCCCTGGGCGGGACCCTGAAAAAATGTGTAAACGCCAGAAGTCAAAGGAAATAAAAATAATAATAATAGGACTAATACTTGCTAACGAGATATTACCATGCATACAAACTGAAAGATTGGGTTGACCCCAGATGAAGATTCTGTGGTGAATATCCAAAAACAATTGACCTTCTTCTATCACATTAGACAGTGTTAGACCACTAAATATAAAACTCGGTATGACAGAGTGGGCTGATATCTCTAATGGAATATATGCAACTTTTATGGGAGGGAAACTGCGAGAAACTTGTATGAATATCCCCCAAAGCTGGTTACAGAAATAGAGCATGTAACAATTTTATGTGATTTTACAATACACGCATCCAGATCAATCAATGTTAATCGCCCAGACATCGTAGTCAAAGACCACATGAGCAGAATATGCATTCTGATTGTCATGGCAGCCCCTACAGACTTTAATGTATCTTCAAAGAGCTTCAAATCGTATCAAAATAAAAGGATCTTGAAGAGGAAATCTTAATAATGTGGTACATGAGGACATCAATAATTCCAGTTGTAGTTGGAGCACAGGGATTGATTGGAAAAGGTTTCGATAGACTCCTTGAAGGGATTCCAGGTAGGTAATGCCTTAAAAAAAACATTGTACTTACAAGTATATTTTATATTTTTAATTTCGGGCATGTTCGTTGTTTGTTCTTGTCGACTGCACAGTATATTAGGGTCAGTTGGGTACCGATAGATTTCTAGAAGGAATTCCTGGTAGTTCATGCCTTAAGGAAATACAAAAAACTGTACTCACAATTACAGGACACACATTACAACGAGCTTTATGTAAAATGTGTGTGATCTTAGGTTGATTTTTTTTGTTTTGTTTTTTTTTTGTTTTGTTTTTACAAAAATGATCAGTGGAAAATATCATGAAGCAATTTCTGACCTTAGGTCTCTGGTTGGGACCCGTGAATAATAATATGCAAGATAAGCTTGATTGATCAGTGTGAATATATCTAAAGAAAGTGATGTTGCGAATGTCAGTCAGAGAGAAAAGATGCGTCGCATGAAAACATTTTCATAATAAACGAACAAAGAGAAAATATGCTTTTTATTGACTATGGTTGCAGGGGTCATAAATAATTTAGAACAGTGAGATTAGAACTATCTTCCTGGAAGATTTGCCAAACTCGTAAGTTAATTCTGA
The DNA here is from genome assembly GCA_964036315.1 of Acanthosepion esculentum. Lineage (NCBI taxonomy): Eukaryota > Metazoa > Mollusca > Cephalopoda > Sepiida > Sepiidae > Acanthosepion > Acanthosepion esculentum. The sequence continues at coordinate 27,364,561 of OZ038488.1, forward strand.
TCTCCCGCTTCAGAAAATTCTTTATGGCTCCAGTAACTGTAGGCAATAAAAACAGATTTTGTGCTTGTACAAATCCCTATAAGCTAAACTTTCTGCAAAGCGCTGCTCATAAGTTTTTCCCACAAAATAACTGTGTTTTATTTATTTTATTTGACAATAACAAGAACACTATAGAAAATGCCAAAAGATCGAAATTAGCATGTAAGGAATATTTCATTAACTTAACTATATCAAGTATCCACAGAATGTTATCCCACTGGGAAGTATTTTAACAGACGATAGAAAATTTGACAAAGAATTTCTAAATGCTAATCAAAATATTAAAAAACAAGAAACTCTCATTAGAAACAAAGCAAAGAGCGCCTAACATCTATTTAATATCTATCTTCCTATGTCGAAGTACATGCTGAACAATTTACTCACAGGTGAAGGTGGGACTTGCTGCGAACGTCATGTAGCTCTGCAGTTGACTGCTTAGAATAGCATGTGCAGAACACGTGAGAAACGAGGATTTAATGAATATATTGAAGAAAACAATAACCTGTACTTACATTTCTAGAATACATAATGAGGAAAGTGAGTCGGGAGAATTTGACTGTTCCAGAATATAATGAAATCAACAGGCGGAAGCGGAAACAGAGTGCAACCTATATAACAATCTTATGCAAAAGAATACTAGGGAGAGTAAGGAGACAAACATACCTGAGGAAAGGTCGCTGCTATATAAGGGATTAGATAATAAATAGCAATTTGTGTTCCTAAGGAGATTTTCATCTATCATTATACATTACTTATATTCTGAAAGACTTTGCTTTTTTTTTAACTGTTACTATACACTGAATATATAAAAATAGCTTCGCGTATTCTCCGGCGCAATTTACAATGTGTGCGAAATAGAATTTTGGTATTATCTACTAGTATATGTTTTAAGTTAATTGATCTATTTTGGTTGTTTGTGTTATGAAATCCAATATGTCCCCGAATGCACGAAGCTTCGATCATAAGCGACAGGATTATCTTACGAGAGTGTGTTACTAGCGTGACCAATATATTAAGATATACATATTTTTTTGATTATTGGCGTGTTATATTCAAATTCGATAATCGAAATTATTATTCGAAAGAAGGAGAACTATTTTTCACCAAAGAACAACATCATTTTAAAATAGATATCTAAACTTTAACATATGCTATATTTATATTTATGAAGAATAAAACAGTTAATATATTCATTTTCTTAAACATGACATTTCTTACTTAATGTCCATATATTTAAATTTGGTTTGTTCAGTTCGCCAATGTAACAGAATATTGCTAACAACAATTCTGTCTACCATTGTGAGAACATTATTTTCTTGATAATTATTAGGCGGTCGAAAACGGTTGAACTAAAGCAGGCCAAAAATGAATTTGATGCAAACGCACATCATTTTGATCCGAATATACAATGAAATATATATATATATATATATATATATATATATATATATATATATATATATATATATATATATATAAATGTATATATATAAATATGTGTGTATATATGTATATAGTAATATATATATATATTACTATATATACACACACACACATACATATATTCATATATATATATATATATTTATATTTATTACCATATATATATATACACACAAACACATATATATATATATATATATATATATATATATATATATATATATATATATGTGTGTGTGTGTGTGTGTGTGTATATGGTAATATATATATATATATATATATATATATATATATATATATATATATGCGTGAGTATTTATATATATATATATATATATATATATATATATATATATATATATATTAGAAAAAATATAAATATAAACATACATACAATTTCATTCCAATGTCATAAAATTCATTAAAACAAAATCTTACTTTACCGATATATATATGTGTGCCTGTGTATGTATATATATATATAGATATGTATATATATATATATATATATATATATATATATATATATATATATATATATATATATATATATATATATATATATATGGTAATATATATGGTAATATATATATATATGGTAATATATATATGTATATATATATATATATGTATATATGTATATATGGTAATATATATATATATATGTGTATATGTATATATATCTATATATATGTATATATAAATGTGTGTGTATTTATATATATATATATATATGTATATATAAATGTGTGTGTATTTATATATATATATATATATATATACTCACACGCACACACACACACACATATATATATATATATATATATATATATATATATATATATATATATATATATATATATGGTATCTTGACACCAAAATCCTCAGACTGCAACCACTTTGATTATCACCGATGTAGCGCAATCGGCCAGAAAATATACAGGAGATTCCGATGTCGTCAGGAGACCGGGGTTGATGCTAATGCCAATTTTATTTTAGTGTATGTTTGTGAGTGTGTGTGGTCGTGAGTCTTGTCCACTTAATCAGCGAAATATCTCTTTAAACGAATCAAACGCATATATATATATATATATATATATATATATATATATATATATATATATATATATATAAGACAACACGGCGCTCAACATAGATCAATAGTTTGTTGCCTGCTTGAAAGTAGACTTCATGATTTAGTCGCCAATTTTATATTTACATAAGATCTATCCCTAAAAGATTTAAAAAATGTAGCCTAGATTAACTTATTAACTTGTTAAATTACAGAATCTTTCGTATATCAGTAATTATTATCATTATCCTCCTCATCTTTATTATATTTCTATTCCTGATATGGTCACACTACCTACGAAGTCTGGGAAGACTTAAGGCAAGTACTGTTGTATTGTTATGGCTACATATGATGATTTGTTTTTCTAACTCCCATAACATCCCTAGCATTACATAGACAAATTTCTTATGTGGATTCTACTTATCACGACAAATTATGTATATTTCTTAAGGTGAGATTTCCAGGGATTTCTTCTTTGAGTTGTTGTGTTCCTTTTTTATCATTCCAAGCGCACCGCCTATGACTGGTACTATTGTTGTTCTTGTTTCAATTTCCACATTTTATTCTATTTCGATTTCTATTTTTTTTTTTTTTTACTTTGATAGTTCTTTCAATATCCTTTTATTCTATGCTACAGTCCTCTGGGCAAGCCATATCAGTTAGTAGGCAAGTTTATCGTCTTTTTTTTTTTTTTTGATAATGAATCCGGCTTATTTTCTTCAATCTTCTCGTCTGTAAATATGGCGTAAACCCATTGAATTATGTTGCCTTCTATATCTGTAACCGGTGTTGTGTGACGTTCATAGTAGTGTTGATTAATATCTTTTCCAAAGTGTCTGCACATATGGCAGTGTTAATATTTCCCACTTTATCGTGGCGATTTTATATTCATTGGGCGCAAGTATAGAACATCCTGGGGTTAGACGGTCTATGGTTTCCTGATATTTGTCGTAGAACCTGAAGTTTGGTTTCACACTGTTATGTGCCTGAAAGTACCTTGCGAAAAGACTCTGGTCTTAAACTGAAAGAATAAAGGCTTCCAATTCAGCCTTTAATCCTGACGCTCATAAACATCAATGAGTTTTTAATGTAATATGTGAGTTTTACTTGTGAGTAAAATACATTTATTTGTATTTCTTTAAGGCATGACCTACAAGGGTTCCCATTCAGTATGTCGATAAAAAAACAACTTTTCCAATCAATCCGTTGACTACAACGGGAATTATTTATGTTCTGCTGTGCCAAAGTTTTGAGATTTCATTTCAAGATGTTTGTATGTTGATAGCTTCTTGAAGATCTTCAAAGATACATTACAATCTGCAATGACTGGAATATCAATAGGACAGCACATTCTGTTCTTGTGGTCTTTGATCACAAAGTCTGGGCGATTAGCTGTTATTGTCCTATCTCTGCGTATTGTAAACCTCATCAAATTGATACAGATCCTACTTCTGTAGGACAGATATTTACTCACTCTATCATGCCGAGTTTTATATTCTCTGGGTGCTAACACTCTGCAACCTGACACAAGATAGTCAGGTTTTTAATATTTATCACAGAATCTGCATTTGGGTTCAACACAATTTTTCAGAATATATGCTTGATAATTTCCAATTAGCAAGCATCGTTCCTGAGCAGCAAATAAGAGAAACTTCGGTTTCAACTTTTAAATCTGGACCACGTAACGACTGATGGGTACGGGGTTTGTCTAAATCAGCTTGTTTCGTACGGGCAGAGTATTGACCATGAAGTATCTCATTTTACCATCGTTTCGCCATCTGGTCCATTGTATTGACCGTTGCTTTCTTTTTGAGTTTCTGTGCATTTGCAGTAGGTCTACTGCTTGTACTTCTTCACATTTTGGAGATTCGATAGAGTATTATTATCATCATTTTATTTCCTTTGGTTGCTGGTGTATACACATATCTTTCCGAGTCCCGACCAGGGACATCAGTTCAGAAATGGCAACATGACATTTTCAAAAAAGAAAAAATCGCACGTATTTTATATAGGTAAGGTGTTGGCGGTAGTTATACACATATGAAGGATATATATATATATATATATATATATATATATATATATATATATATATATATATATATATATATATAGGGTGACCCCCCCAAAAAAAAGGGAACATTTTAACAATCCAATAAAACCAAGAGTGATGGAAGAAAAATATTTAATTCATAGTAATTGAAACCGTAAAACGAGCCATTTAAGAAAAAATGATGGAATTTTCATTTTTTTAAAATTACTTCCTGTAGATGGCGTCCTCCTGTACGAATGCATTCTTGAAATCTGCTGTTGAGATTCCTCATTGACTGCTGCAACATCTCAGCTGGGATACTGTGAATTTCATTCTCGTTGATAAATGGCGAAATGTTTACTTGCTCAAGGTCACTGTCTCGCAGTGTTGCCACTTGATCATGTCTGGCAATACGCACTTCAAAAATTCCCGTTTTTTGGAGGTCACCCTGTCTATATATATATATATATATATATATATATATATATATATATATATATATATATATATATATATATATACATATATATATATATATATATATATATACATAGGTGTGCGTGTGTCTGTGTGAGTGTGTGAAAAGTGTGTGTATATAAATATATATATGTGTTTGTAATATATTATATATATTATTATTTATATATTATATGCGCGGTTATTATTAGAAAGCGATCAATATCAGAGATAGAGTTAAAATATTGGATTGATGTGAGTTATTGACACTATGTTTCACGCTTTTGCGATCGTAGATAGATAGATAGATAGATAGATAGATAGATAGATAGATAGATAGATTTTATATGTATGCATACTAATAATAATATTCATCTCTATGTAAATATTTATCTCTATGTATATGTACTTGAGAACCTGAACATCATGGTAGTCGAGGTCTCGTAGATATTTTTCTCTGATTTATTTTACGGATGTTTCCATGATCATTATTCTGCTTTCCTGTTTTATTTTGGCCATTAATTAAAAGAAAAATGATAAATTAAATCATGCCGATAATAATAATAATAATAATAATAATAATAATAATAATAATAATAATAATAATAATAATAATCAAGGTTAAAACGCAAATCTCTAACAATTTTAACGAATACGAATGAAATTTCATACCGGATCGGTCGTCACCCGGGTCAACAAGGGCCGCGTCCCTCAGAGAGGAACCAGTCTGAGGACGAAAAATCTGTTACTGGAACAAACTCCTCCACGAACGAAGAGACACTAGGTCACCAAAACCGGATTATTGCCAACCTTGGATCAAGTGACTCAATACCAAATCGACTAATAAAAAGAAAACGAACTAAATGGACCCGCGAAGAGTATCGACAAGTCATGACATCTTTCTTCACTGCTCTCGAAACCCCAACAAAGAACACCACCAATCAAACATACCAAATATGGAGAAGTATGGTGGGAAAGGATATAAGACCTAACCTCAATCCAAACATGCTTTCTAATGTCCGTAGGGACATTATGCGAAACAACAGACTCTCAAAGACAGAAATAGATAGGATAAAATTAGATATAAGACAAAATACTATGATCCATCACTCAAAATGTAATGAGATGAATGTAGATATAAGTAGTGTGACAGAGGATGAGGTAAAAACTAAAACAAATGAAATACGAAATAACCTACCAGGAAATAAAATTAAAGACTCTATCTTAAACACAACCTGCAGTTCTCCAGACAATGTTTCTGAAGATGACTCCAGGTACATTATGTTAGAATTCCTTGAAAACCACAAAGCGGAAATCACCGAAGCGAAAAACCACGTAATCCAAGTACTCAGCAAAGTAACTTTCATACAGTTGTCAGAAAGAGACCAGCTACCCAAAATCCATATGACGAATTCCAACAAGCATATTGTGAAAATATACAACGCTGCTCTGGAAACACTGTTAACAGATAAACCACCGGGAAACATCACAGAAATTAACAACGTAATATACGCAACAGCTTTAGCAGCGACTCTGAAGCTTGAGATCAAGACTATAAATAAAGTTAACAGACGTAGAGAACCAGCTTGGAAAGCAAAATTGTTACGAGAAATAAAACAAATCAGATGTGAGCTTTCTATATTAGATGAGCTCACCAGAAACCCTAATATTTCCACGCGCAAGTGCAAAAAGATCAAGAGGAAACACAAAATTAAATCACTACTTGACATTCCACCAACCACGGAAATGCTGAAGCAGAAACTTCAGCTAAAAGCACAGAGAACAAGGCGATACGAAAAACGTTGTAGGTTCTATCGCCAAAATAAAATATTCCAAACGGACCTTAAGAAATTTTACAGGGAAATTGGAAAAAAACCTATACATGTCGAAAGACCACCATCGATTGATACTGTACAGACATTTTGGGAAAATATTTGGAGCAGCCCGAAAGAATATAACCCTAAAGCTGAATGGATCCGGCGTGAAGAAGAACGAATGTTGGATACACCTCTGCAAGAATGGGAAAATATATCCACAGATGATGTTAGGCAAGCTCTAACGAAATCGCAAAAATGGAAATCCCCGGGAAATGACAAGGTTCCCAATTTCTGGCTTTATCATCTCTCGTCTATCCACAAAATACTTGCGGAAACATTATCAACGATTGTAAATAATCCCAATAAAATCCCGGAATGGATTACTGAAGGTATTACATACCTCATACCAAAAACAAATGAAACAGATGACCCGAAAAATTATCGACCGATAACATGTCTCTCCACAACGTATAAGTTGATCACGTCTGTCATGACGAACCGTGCTTACTCCTTTTTAGAAACAAACAACATTCTTCCACTGGAACAGAAGGGATGCAGGAGGGGTTCATATGGCTGCAAAGACCAATTACTAATAAATAAAATGATTCTGGAAAATTGCAGGAGCAGACGTAGAAATCTCAGTGCAGCGTGGATTGATTATCGTAAAGCTTTTGACAGTGTTCCACATTCTTGGATCCTTAAGACTTTGGAAATGTACAAAGTCTCCCCTGTGGTATTAAATTTCCTTAAGCACAGCATGGGAATGTGGAACACCAAACTATACCTTAGTCACACCAGGGGCACTGTCATATCCAACCGACTAAATATCCGACGTGG
>OZ038488.1:27379756-27397256 GCA_964036315.1 Acanthosepion esculentum
TTCTTTCAATCTTTCTTTCTTTCAGTTTTTTTATTCTTTCAATCTTTCTTTCTTTCAATCATTCTTTCATTTTTTCTTTCAATCTTTCAATCATTCTTTCTTTCCATTATTCTTTCATTAAATCTTACTTTCGCTCAGTGTTTTTTCGTTCAAGCTTTCTTTCTTTCGATCTTTCTTTCAATCATTTTCTCTTTCAATCTTTCCGTCTTTCAGTTTTTTCTTTCAATCTTTCAATCATTCTTTCTTTCAATCTTTATTCTTTCAATCTTTCTTTCAATCTTTCTATGCTTTCATCATTCATTATTTCAATCTTTCTTTGAATCATTCTTTCTTTCAGTCTTTTTTTTTCAATCGTTCTTTTTTCAATCTTTCTGTCTTTCATTTTTGATTTCTTTCAATCTTTCATTCTTTCAGTCTTTTTCTTGAAATCATTCTTTCTTTCAATCTATCTTTCATTCTTTCTTTCTTTCAATCTTTCTTCATTTCAATCTTTTTTCAGTCTTTTTCCTTTCAATGATTCTTTCTCTCAGTCTTTCTTTCAAACTTACTTTCATTCCACTATTCTTTCGTTCAAACTTTATTCTTTCAATCTTTTTCCTTGGGATCTTTATTTATTTGAATCGTTCTTTATTTAATTTTTTCTATCTTTCAGTTTTTATTCTTTCAATCATTCTTTCTTTCAATCTTTCATTCTTTTAGCCTCGTTTCTTTCTTTCAATCATTCTTTCAAACTTTCATTCTTTAAATCTTACCATTCTTTCAGACTTCTTTCTTTCAATCTTTCTTTCAATTATTCTTTCTTCCAATCTTTCTTTCATTCCGTCTTTCTTTCAATCTTTCTTTCATTCCTTCTTTCTTTGAATCTTTCTTTCAATCATTCTTTCTTTCAGTCTTTTTCCGTCTTTCTGTCGTCTTTTTTTTTTCAATGTCTCTTTCTTCAATGTTTCTTTCTTTCTTTCTCTCAATGTTCCTTCCTTTCAATCTTTTTTCTTTCGATCTTTCTTTCAGTATTTCATTTTTCTTTCAATCTTTTTTTCCCCTTTATCTCTCTTTGAAACTTTTTTTTCTCTGTCTTTCTTACTTTCTCTCTCTCTTTGAATCTTTCTCTCTCTCTCTATCTCTTTCTCTCTCTTTCTCTCTTTCATTTTTTTGTCTCTTTTTTTCTTTCTTTTTTGTTTCTTTGGTTCTTTATTTCTATCGTACTTTCTTTCTTTTTGCCTTAACCGTCTTATTCTTTCTGTTTCGCTGTTTTCTCCTTTGTTTTTATCTTTGTATTTTATATTTTCGTTTTTTATTATCAACCCGTTTTCTACACCATTTTATCAATATCATCTTCTTCCTTTAATTTTTTCTTTCTTTTTTTCTTTCAATTTTTCTTTCTCTCTTCCTTTCTGAGCCAGATCAAACGCTATGTAAATATATTTATAAATGAAGATATAATCCATATTATTGCACAAGGTCTGCTTCTTCTGCCCGCAATGGATTCGACGTCAACGCCGACTGCAAGCGCATTTCTAGCATTTTCTCTCAACAGCCGATAGCTGGCGCTACTTTGCATCTCTTTGAAGATTCTTTGTAGCAACTTCAAATATAATACGCCATGATAGGGAAAGCATCAAATCCAACGGGGATAAGAGTAGCGAGATCACTGCTTATGTCTACGGTTTGATACGCCGTCTCTTACGCGCTTCGATTTAGACAAAAGTTAGGTGATAACGGCCGACGGCACTGAACAGAAACGCTGCTGCAGATTCAATCGGATACCAAACAATCAGTCTGAATTAGAGAAATATACTCTGGTTGTTAGAGAGCACGATATATTCAATAAACCTCTGAATTACAAGCGATGAATATATTCAAATTCAACATGCAGTCATTTTACTTCGTCCACTTTGCTGCAAAAGATATATCTCTAATTACACTGCTTTAAAATATATAGTATTTTGTACGAAACTTTTCATTTCTAAGGATTTGGGCATTTTCTTTTATTCTCACCCAAACGTATAATTAGGCTAATATTTAAATAGACCAGTGCGAAAATGGCATGTACATAGATTTCACATACCTATATAAATTCTTAGTGCCAAGGCAGGCTCAATGTAAAGCCCATCATATATATCCCGTCCATTTAAAAAAAAATCTTTTGCATCTCGTTTAATAACTGTTCACAGAAAAGTGTTAATTTGAGGTCGTAAAATATACATGCCACTTCTCAAATTCCCGAAAATCAGACAATTTTGCATGGAGAATGGTAACTTGTTCAGAACGAATTTTTTTAGCATCTATAAAGATAGAGAAGCGGATTAACTCCCTTTGGTCGAGATAAGTCACACACGTGTCACACGACGGCCGCAAAGTGAAGATAGTGGCCAGTCAGTTTGTTGACAGCAGCTATACTGAGCTGAGGCGAAATCTGCCTCCTCCGGCAAATGCCACGGTTTACAAGTCAATTGTGCCGTCTCTTTTTGGGAATATATATTTCCCAGATAGAGAAATATGCTCCGGCTCGCGATCCTCAAACTGGGAAAGCCCAAGACTCGCCGTTTCCCCTTCGTGAAATATGTCATCGCCTTGGATATAGTAGATCAATCCGGAACATTTATATTTGACGCCTTAAACATGCCTTCTCCAGAAACACAGAAGGATTTCCATATTATATGTAATATCGTTCGTTAATGTTTCTCCTTACACTCTGCTTTGCTGTCTAGATATGTGTAATATATATTTCTTTCCGTGGGACACGTGTATATATCTATATATAATTTTGTGTACGAAGTAGCATTATAATAGTCTCTCTGAGAACATGTACATAACCTACCTAACGAGCTTGTGTCGATGGTTGAGGGAATATGGATTAGTACATATAGGAAAAGGCACACTGTACTAAGGGCTACAAAAGACAGGACGTTGTGTTGCGTCAACTTTTTGAAGGGACATGGCACATTGGAGAAACCATAAATAACCGTTCTAGATTGATGAATTCGATTCTATTTAAGCCTAAAGTCCCCAATAGCATATCTACATCAGGTAGCTTTTTGTGGATATCTGATGCCTTATTGTTAAAATAATCATACTCCATGCTTCATAAAGCTTTTGTAAACACATCCTCTAAAACCAGTATGATGATATCAATATTTAAATAGATTATGTTTTTAAACAAGTCTTCTTTGTTTTCTATATAACAGACCAATAAAAAGCCACTCAAGGTCGAATTTTACAGTTAAACTACAATGGGGAATAAAGATTATGAGGAAGACTGATAAAGATGACAATTGACCCTTGATTTGAAGAGATCAAAGTTGAAGAGTTCAGGAAAGAAATCACATGGGAGTTTATTCCACGAAATGGCAGTTCTTAGCGGGTGGGGGGAGATAAGTAGGGCTTTCTTCTTGCATTTGCAATACGGAGGAAATGAAGATGCTTCAACTGAGTGGAAGTAGCATGATGTATCTTAGATGTACATGTCAATGCTTTTGGAAATAAGAATGGTGCTCATCTAAATATTGGCGATGGAAGTATTGACAGAGACGTGACAAGGATGCAACGTTGCGTCTATAGGAGTTTGCAGAGTAGAAAATATTTCTTACCACACAAAATTGCGTAAGGGTTACGTTGAAACACCGGTTCTCGCACTGTCACTGAAGTTAAGTTCAACGTTGAGCCTGGTGAGTATATTTATCGCTGACCGCTTGGGAATATCAGGTGCTGTAAGCTTGTATGTGCGGGTAGTGTAATGGATAATGAACTAAAAATCGGGGAGTCCATTTCCCATTCCAGTTTAGTTCGCCATATTCATTTTGCGCGCAAATGACCTTTGGAAACGCCATTTTCTCCCCAGCTATGAGATAATTAGTAGAATTTAGATCAGCAAAATCATTATTATCTAAAAAAAAACAAAAAACAAACCTAAATCTAAAAATGTATATGGCTTTAAATAACCTGATAAAGTTGATAAGCCAAACAAAGAAATAAATCAATCAAAGACGACGTAAACGACCTTCAAAATGAGTACTGATCACCTGTACTCCGGTAAGACAACTCCAGTTTTGGTCTAATTTAATCAATGTAAAGATAAATCTAGGTAGAAGGAATCGAGTACAACTGATAGCATTTTGCCATTCTCTTTTCAAAGATTCTATGTATGAATTCCACTTAAGAGTTTTTGCTAAACCTTTTGAGACCTGACCACCGATTTACCGGTGCTAAAGAAAAATGACGTAATGATAAGACTCCGCTTGAACAGTGGTAGAGAAAAATTACTTAATGCCCAGCCACCGCCTGAAAGATGGGTAAAGACTTGTAACTATTTTTTATATCTACCGTGAAAAAATACATATCAATTATTTGCTAATTTTGACTCAGGAGCTAAAGGGTTAAAATTGTTCAGGAAGTCAGGGTTCAAAGGGTAAAAATATAAATATGTTTTCATTATCATGTTTCCATCTTATTGATGCATATATAGGAAATAACTCTTTTGGTTTGTAATATAACTGTTTGGAAAAGCATAATTTGTAGGAATAATAAATACGAAATATAAAGAGAAAGAGAAATTCTAAGGAAGGACGACAAGTCTTAAGAAATATGGAGACGCTGGGAAGAATAGGAAAATCCATTATAAAAAAAAAACTCGTTATAAGACTGATAGAAACAAAGTATTGAAAAAGGGATAGAAATTTAGAAAAGAATGAGGAAAAGATTTTAATGACTAGTTACGTCGCCAGACAATTTCAATCTAAATTCATTTTACAAGCAAAGATCGTAAAAACCTCGTTCATATCAAAGCGACTAATTTATATTATGAAAACCATGTCGTGACGAGCAACACTTTAATTTTCATCTCTAAAATTGCTTCGGGCGAAGTTGTGTGAGAAAAGGCCATTACAAAAACGTGAGTTGATTGATAAGATTGTCAGAGATTAAATCCACAGGGTTTTGTCTGAGTCTCATTACGCAAATATTAGTACTTAGCACATTGTAAAGCTGCTAATTTGCGGTCCTGAGATCTTTATTGACCTCTAGTTATTTTAATAATTTCATTATTGGCGTCACATTTATCTGATTTGCACTGTTTTTTGAAACCGTATTAAATTACCTTTTCTAAATTATAATTTCATTTGCTACCGTCCAGAACATAATGGCGGTAGAGTTTTGTTTACTTCTAATCATTAGATAAGGATTGAACCCCCTGCAAGAAGCATGATGTATCTTGGATATATATATGGTTTTCCTTGTGAAAATAAGAAGGCTACTCATCTTGTTACGAAACATTCTTTTTCCTTTTTTTATTTTCTTTTTAGATTATATCTCTGTAGGATAATAGAGTCAATCAACCGAATTATTATTATGGACACATATGTACATGCAAAGTTGCTTGATCCATATTCAAGCATTTCTGAATTCAGTGTTGCCCTTCCTTTTGATTGGTTACCAACTAAGGTTAAAGCACTCCATCTCTTGTCCTATTAACCTAGAGTTGGATTTGAGGAAAATAGATGGGTATCCAAGGCTACCTGGAGATTCATATTATATATATATATATATATATATATATATATATATATATATATATATATATATATATATATATATATTTGGTTGGATTGATGTGAGTTTGTGACCTTGGGTTTCACGCTTTTGCGATCGTCAGACAAACTGATTAATTGTTTTAACTTTTGGATTTATGTAGATTGCGTGTATTGGTGTTATTATGGAAGTGTGGGGGGAAATTGTCGTCGTGATGTCACTCATGCTAACGCAAACATACATGCATACCCGTACACCCATTGAGATACGAAGACACATATACACACGCGCTCGGCCACCGGGGGTCACACAAACATAAAAATATGTGGGCAGTATGAGACTTGACATATATATGTATATGTATGCTGTTGTCTACATACATACGCATTTGATTGTTGAATTTCAATGATGGGATGTGTACACATTTGTGTGCGTACCTCAATAAGTGTACGGGTATGCATGTGTTTGCGTAAGCATGAGTAACATCACGACGACGATTTTTCCGTCCCACTTCCATAATAACACCAATACACGCAACCTACATAAATCCAAAATTTTTAAAAGGTCACAAACTCACATCAATCCGACCAAATATGTTAGTTCTATCTCTGATATTGAGCGCTTTCTAATAAGTACCGTGCATATAATATATAAATAATATATATAATATATTACACACACACACACACACACATATATATATATATATATATATATATATATATATATATATATATATATATATATATATATATACACACTTTTCACACATACACATAAATGTATATATATATATATATATATATATATATAGAGAGAGAGAGAGAGAGATAGATAGGTAGATACATACTCGATTTTGCTGTCGAATTCGACGTATGAGGGTCAAGCAGATCAATTCCTAGGCTTGAGCACATGAGATCTGATTATAGCGGTGAAGATTTTGTCCAGAAACATCCACGCATTTTGAAGGGCCGGAATACAGAGGTCCAGTGCACTACGTGCCACAAGGACCCCAAACGACCATCTGCTGGTTTAGATTTCAGATTTGTCCTTTACCCATAACTGAAGAGAGAAGAAGAGGTTTTACATATATATATATATATATATATATATATATATATATATATATATATATATATATATATATATATATATATATAGGTGTGTGTGTGCGTGCTTATATATATATATATATATATATATATATATATATATATATATATCTGTTTACTTGTTTTCCGAACACACGTGTCTTGTAGCACGGCTAGTGAGTCTCACTTAGCCAGACACCTTCGCAGACATATTTGCGTTTATTTTACACTGAAAATGTCCACCACCCGTATATATCTAAGTATTGTGAGATGACCTTAGTTACAGGTTTTAGGAGAGTGCGCATACTCTGGCGTGATTAACAGTGTCATATATATATATATATATATATATATATATATATATATATATATATATATATATATATATATATATGCGCGAGCACACACACACACACACCTACTGCGGGAAAAATCTGCCTCGTCACTCATGTCCCGAAAGATATATGATCGCCTAAGCGTGTTTCACGCATCGTACATACGTAAGTGAATGGTTACTATAAGATCATTAACGACGTTGAAGATATTAGCCAAAGCAAAGAGTGTTCAAATCTCACATGAGGTTAAAATTTATTTCAGATCTATATAATTTTTAAAAATGCAGTGTTTAACAGTAACTTTAACTTACGCAGATTATTAAAAAAAAACAAAAAAAAAACAGCAGTACATCTCTCAAACATAACATAGGTCATTATTTAACTCCAAACTTCGTCAATTACTTTCCGTGTGTTTGGCATATAGGTTTTCTTCCCTTCCCTCTCGTGTGGCGGCTCGTATCTCTACATACACTCGACCATCTATTTACATGTTGGCATCGAGTGAGGCGTGGATCTGCATCTGATTGCTCTGAGGAATTATCTCAACAACTCCAGTAGTATCTTTTCTGTGGAACTCCCTTCCGTTTACTTGATAACTATAACATTCAAAGAATTTAAATGCAACAGCAATCGCCATTTTTTATCTTCTTGAATC
This sequence comes from Acanthosepion esculentum, assembly GCA_964036315.1. Classification (NCBI taxonomy): domain Eukaryota; kingdom Metazoa; phylum Mollusca; class Cephalopoda; order Sepiida; family Sepiidae; genus Acanthosepion; species Acanthosepion esculentum. The sequence goes on from OZ038488.1 coordinate 27,387,361, forward strand.
CCGTTCATATTTTGTCCTTAAAACCTTCATTTAATCTACAAGACATTTTTTTTTGTTTGGTTTGGTTTGGTTTGGTTGTTTTGTTTAACGGCATACCAACATTAGGGGTCATTTTATGCCGAAAATTATTTTGAGTGACTTTAAAAGAATCTTAAGTTAAATGTATTTCTTGGTTTGAGTAAGCATCTTGAAGTAAGCAGCTTCATTGAGGTATATAGCTTGGCATATTTGTGGTTATTTCAATCTGTTCTAGATTTTGTTATAAAGACCAGTTTCTCTTATATATTCAAGTATTTTTGAAGGTTTTACTTGGAGGAATACTTCGTTCAGGTTTGTTACTTTGTAGTACTTTTGGCGAGTTCGCTTCCAGTCTAAACAATTTGTCAAAATGTGACATATTGTATAAGCCTCCTGGCATGGTATACAGATCGGAGCTGCCTCCTTCCTAAGGAGGTAAGAATGGGTGATGCTCGTGTGGCCCATACGGAGTCTTGATAATGTTACTTATTCTTTTCTAGTCATTTCACTGGAGTCATTCATTTCTCCAATTTGTTCCTTTATTGCGTGTAATTTGTTACTGGTGTAAGAATTCCATGATTCTTACCATTCGTTCATTTGGTATTTGTTAATTGTTCTTATTAGGTCTTTGAAGGGAATTTTATCTTTTGAGGGTTCCAGTTCTAGTGCTTTCTTTGCTGCCTGATCAGCTCTGTGATTCCCCTTTATACCGACATGACTGTGTACCCAGACTATTTATTTATTTTTAGTAATTACATCGATCCTGTTCAGAATTTTGGTTGTTAAAGGGTTATCTGTTTTTCTATTTTCCAATGCAGTTAGTACTGAATAATTCACCAAGACGAGTTATCTCGATAAATGAACAGCGGAATTACAAACATCAGCCATAGAACTGGCATTGAATATAATTGTATCTGTAAAGATGATGTGTTTCTTTTCTTCACTGTTTTCAATTATATTCAATGCCAGTTCTATGGCTGATGTTTGTAATTCCGCTGTTCATTTATCGAGATAACTGGTTTTGGTGAATTGGCCTGGGACAACTAGAACATCATTTATTTTTTGTTTTCTCTGTTGCTGTAGTTTTGGCAACGTTCCTCTCTCTTATCTATTGCTTTCGTTTTCGATTGCCCGTTGTTTTCTTATGTCCCATTTTTATTAGTTACTTGTATTTCTGCGGCATCATTTTTATTCCTACTTTCCTAAAGGCTATCGCTTATGTTACTTATAACTATGCTAGGTCTAATGAGCATATGTGTTGATTCTTACAAGTCTGATTATTCTATGTGTTTATTGAGGTAGTATTTTTATTTAATTTCAGAGAGGTTGATGAGCATCATTTTACCTACGTAAATTTACGCAGTTCAATAAACAGCTGATGAAGGCCGGGTGGGGTGAACCAGCAAAGAACGGTGTAAGTGTAACAACAAAATGTAAACGTTTGTCCGATGGTAATTAATGCGAATAACGATAACCGAAAATACGGAAAATGAGAGACTTCATTTTACCTAAGCACACGTCAGTTGTCGCAAAACAATCACTAGTGATCTTTGAAAATTAAGTTATTCTGAAAAGTAGGAATTTATAATGTCATGACGGATCAAGTGGAACGAAGCTTTTAGAATAGCATATAATATTTATGGGATTTTAATGTAATGATTACCAACACGAAATTTTCAATCAGAGAAACATGTTAAAATCCCCACCTGAGTTTGCGGAGTCCACATTCGCACGTATAAATCTATCTCTTCACACCTCAGCTATTAGTGAAATACTGGAGGAAAAAGGGTTAACTAAACTTGGATGAAAGCCAGGTTAAGAATAAAACTACTCTTAATTAGAAATCGCGGAGAAGGAAACAGGAACATACGCATGTATATTTTGCAAGCAAGCATGGCATTTACAGATAAAAGAAAAAAAGTATCTTTTAGGAGAGGCATAATTACCTAAATCCTGAAAGTAACGTTGTTTTAAAAAATATTTCTATTAGTTTGTATTCCTTGGGCTCTTATCTGGCTCTATATTCCTGATTCTGATCACCGTACTCAGCCATATTTAACTAGATCTCGAAAATATAAAGAAATACTAAAGTTGGCTTTCTTAAATGTCTTTTTGTGTATGCCAAAACCATATTCTTGCCTGCGTACATATTTAATGAAGGGAGAGATGAAAATTATCGTAAATAGGGAAATCCAGCACTCTGCTGAATAAGAAACCAACGTTTTAAGAAATTGCAAAAGCCTGGAATCAGACGAAAATGAAAGCGAGGAAAATCGGCTGACGTGATGCGTTTCTTACCTGAACGTAGGTCGTATCGCGTTGGTCAGTGTCCATTCTTTGTTCCGACCAGCCTGAAGAAAAGTTCGTACTCACTTGGCGGGTTGCCCGACTTTCTTTGGCATTCAGATTGTGACGTAGTCGTATTAATGTCCATATTAGTATAAAATCGCTGGCGATATGCCGACATGTTGAGAAAAATATATAAAAATGATAAATTATTTTCTTTTTGTAGTAAATTTCTGGCCATTAATAGACGGTGATTTAATTGAGTCCGAGTCTTGAATTGCGTGCAGTTGGAAGACCTACTTTGAGAAACGAGTTGATACAATGTATTCAGAGTGTTAGCGCTCTCAACTGATGTGTTATTTCTAGCATGCTACGATTTCCGTATTCAGTTATAAAGTTTTGTAAAAAGCCGAAATATTTTCCAAATGTGTATCGATTGAAAAACGTTTTCCTTTTATAAATATGTCTGCAGCATAACACCGAGAAAATGCATTAATCTTTCACAACAAATACTATCATAAGTTCCTTTTCTTTTTAATGCATCTAACCGAATAATCCCCGTGAAATTCATGTTACATCATTCTGTAAATGTTGATGGATCTACATAGCTTTCTTTTAAATTCTTGAATTGAATCAGTTTTTCTTATCAAATTGTGATATGAATGTTGTCTTGAATGACTACTCCTCTAGATCTTTTTCATAAATGCAGTTGTTCCCCTTGGCTGTATCATTGCACATATATTGTTTCTAACTTAAATGAAGGACCTTGCTGATATCATCAGTGCCCAATTCAGTATCTATACAGATGACACAACTATTAACTCCTATTTAATTAATAAGTCTGATCGGCTCGATAATGTCAAATTGGGCGCTGACATAAAAAATGTCCTACAATCTGTGGTTAAATGGTGCAAGGAGTGGCTTGTTAACTTTAACGCTTCAAAAATTAAACTGATCAATTTTAATCATCAGAGAACTCATTTTCGCTTCCATCAGCATGGCTGATGCTAACCTCCAGGAGAGTACGCATTGCGTCATGTCAAACCAACGTTTTCAGCTGACATGAAGTGGAAAGAGTATATTGAATTAATTGCAAAGTCCGTGGCTAACAAATTTGGTTCACTGTGTCGTGCGAGAATTTTTTCTCGACAGAATCTATCGTACATACTTATAAGTTTATCATTCGTCTTCCCTTTGAATATTGCTGTCAGAGCTGGTCGGGTGTCCCTGCTATATATTTAAAGATTCTTGATAAAACCCAAAGAAGAATCTGCAATATTACAGGTCCTGACATGGGATATCGACGTCAGTCTGTTTCTCACGGCTGTAGCGTAGCTTCACTGTTTTTTATGGTAAATACTTTCATGGTAGTTGTCCTGATGAACTTTCTTCGATGGTACCTATACTTAAGCGCAGTACTAGATTGGCGGGAAGGTCTCATCATTTTACATTTGAAATGGAACTGTAAATCTATGCTAACAGTTTCTTCTTTCTCACTTCTCGCTTTTGGAACTCTCTTTTGGCTTCTTTTTTCCCAGTTAACTTTGATCTTCAAAAATTTAAATGCAATGTCAATCGTTATCTTCTGTCTTCTTAATTCTTGTTTTTTATTGTTTGTTTAATAGTAGCTTTTCTCAAATTCTCTAACAGTCAATAACCTCTTTCGCTCTGGTCGCTTTATTGCCTTTGATCTTCAAAAATTTAAATGCAATGTTAAATATTATCTTCTGTCTTCTTAATACTTGTTCTTTTATTGTCTTTTTTCCTTAATATTAATGTTTTCTCATATTCTCTAACACTCAGTGAGTTCTTGCAACCTCGTGGATTTATTGACTTGCTTTAGTTGTAATGATTAAAAATATTTACCTTTTCATTATTATCTGGGAATTGCTTTGACTTTTGTAGTAGATAATAGTGTGATTTCCCGTTACCTTCTTCACGATTATCATTTCAGACTTTAAGATCTCCAAACAATATATGGGGACACAGTCAACCCATTGAAGGAATCACTCGCTGAATACATGAAAAGTCATACCATTCCTAACTGTATCAGTTCGATTTGAACGCAGTAGACTGGAGCATGAAAAATTATAAGAAGAATAGCGGTAAATAATACTAGAAATAAACAATGTAATGCAACTTAAAGCAACTACAGGACAATGGCAACGTAAATTGAGACGAAATAGAAACAGTTTCCCTAAGAAAATGGGACAGAGTAAAGTCTTTATAGCCTTCTATCTTCTAGATTTACAAGAAACAAATATTTTTGTTTTGTCAAAAATATATTTCTGTTAATATTTTTTTCTTAGAAATGTATAACTGGTAATATTATTTTTTTTTCAAAAACGTATAGCTGGTAATATTTTTTTTCAAAAACGTACAGCTGGCAATATTATTTTTTCAAAAACGTATTATCAAAAGCCTTGCTGTTGGGCGTATTTTATCGTCTTACCCAGGACGCAAATGTAATCTGAGTGTTAAATATTTGCCCATAGCTTGGACCATAACATGTGCTACCACCCCGGGTCAGGGTGGACCTGGGAACACCAGCATTTATGAGGTGGTTCCACGCACCTCAAAAACCTCCTGATCAGAGGCCTTGCTGTTGGACTCAGTTTATCGTCATACCCAGGACGCGTATGTAGTTTATCGTCATACCCAGGACGCGGATGTAGTTTATCGTCATACCCAGGACGCGGATGTAGTTTATCGTCATACCCAGGACGCGTATGTAGTTTATCGTCATACCCAGGACGAGGATGTAGTTTATCGTCATGCCCAGGACGCGGATGTAGTTTATCGTCATACCCAGGACGCGTATGTAGTTTATCGTCATACCCAGGACGAGGATGTAGTTTATCGTCATACCCAGGACGATATTCTGTTGGATGATATTGACAATACTAATGTTCACTGTTTCGTTATAAGTAATCATTTATTTTTAATGAGATAACGTTTCTTAGATCGACTCTTACACACTTGTTTGTAGTAATGGCGACTATCTTACGAAATTTGTGTTCGAAATCGCATGGAACTAGAAGTTTTTGATGATGTCATTATCTTCCCCTCGCGTTGATTGTGCTATCCATTTTAGTTTTTGTTGTTGCTGAAAATCTTCAAGTGATACCGTTTTTGTGATTTTATACGGTTTCTGATTTTATAGCGGCAATCTACGATGTTCGAACGTGGATGGCCGTCGCTAAGCTCTACGGGATTTCTTCCATCGAAGCCAAGTTTTAATCCGTATTTCTGTGCCACTTTGACGTCATGCACGAGATCTGTATGAAAATCTCGATGTGACGTTACTATTTAAGATGTTACTTGTTAGGTTCTGTGTTCAACTTAGAAGAAAGATATAGGATTGAACAGATGATAATTTTATTCTGGGTGCTGTTTAATACAATTCAGCTTTGGCTTCTAACTCGGTTCATTGTTTCATAATTCATATTGCTAAAATACGTAATTACTTTCCGAATACATCAGTATTTTAGTATTTTTTTTAAACTTCCAGACGCAAACTGTTTATAAAAAAGATAATGCCGACTGCAATTTATATATAGTTATTTCCCGTTGTTCAAATAAACGTTAGTATGTTATTCAACACAGATTTTTTATACTTTATTACAGTTTCTTCACCAGATCTTAAAATTGTGTAAGACAAAGCCATAACAAATAAATGCTAATATTTCAAAACATTACGCAGAAATTTTGGATATAAGACATAAATGCAATTTACTGCTAATATCTATTCCGTCTGATAAAAATTCAGTAAGTTTCATCTTTTTTTTATTATGCAGATTACTAAAATGCTGATGTATTAAAAAATATTGGTGATCAAAATTAAAGATAAATATTTCATTTATTCTATTTGTTGACACAGCTAATTGCTTGCCGCTGACGCAAGCGAGTATTACTTTGCTTTTTAAAACATCATGATTTCTCGGCGAACACACACTTTCCAGTTTACGTAAGGTCACGCATTCACCATGTCTTTGTAAAGAGATTTGCAGGCGGCAAGTGTGAGAAAAGAAACTCTTGGAGTAAAATGTTGCATTTAGTTATTTCAAAAATAAAAATTGTGGGACGTAGGTGCCAATCTAGTAGCACGTTTAAATTCATCTATTCTGGGCATCATGGAAAAACAAAACACTCGCCAGAGCAGTTGCCATGGAAATATTTGTAGAAAAGACAGAGGGAAGAAAGTTAGAAAGTAACCAAAATCGAGATGCCTGGACAGGATCGATTACATTAAAGATCTGTCTTTGAATTTTGATATGGCAGTAGAATTTAATGCAAATTGCAGATTTCTAAATCTGCAAGATGAATTCCGACGTGGTAATGCCAAGAATGTTACCCTTTAATTGAAAGATAACTGGAGAATGTTGAAAGGCACAACTTTTTTACAGTAACAGCAAAGATCAGGACACTAATTTGACTGTTAATAATACCTCATCATTCCAGAAATTTAGGGTAACCAGAACGTGTAAGAAATTTATTGATAACTTTCTAAAGTTGAAATTGAAAATTTTCACAACCGTTCGGTACATTGATACTGTTAGAAAGTAATAGTTGGTGTTGTTCCTCCATTCGGAATTCCAGTGTAGCAGACGAGATGTTGCAGTTGTCGTCAGCTAATCCGCTGTGGCTGCAAATACTGCTGATCATGGCCGATTGTTACTACGGCCAGACATCGATTTGGAATCGGGAACATAACTTCGATAAATCATAACAAGCCTAGTAATGCTTCTTTTTTTATTTTAGGTTTGGTACAGTCTAAAATACCGAGCCACAAAAAATATTTTTTTTAAGGGATATCTATGTTTCGTTTTAGAGATGTACGATGCTCAAGATTCGAGTTTACTTGTGGCAAGTGATAGCGATCTAATCAAGTTACCAATTGTCAAGAATTGTTTATTGTTTTAAAGTGAAGCCATTACATATAGGTAAGCAAAAAAAATAATGAGTTCCAGCTTTGTATACAGTGTCCATCAAAGAAACGAAGCGTATCATCGGATTGACATGAGACCCTTCGTCAAAGCTACCACATCATTATTTGGATCTAGTCAAGAACCTTGAGATGAATAACAGGAGCAACAGACCAGATATAGCAGCAGTATTCAATGCATGGATGAATGGTAGAATTGTAAATATGCAAAATGGAAACAGACGTGAAAGATTTTCTGGCAACATCTAAGCTATATTTTTAACTTCACTTTTCAAATTTAGCGTTGACCTTCCTTCTGATTAGTTAAGACACCTATGAGATCTAAAAATCTGGATTCCCCCTACGTAATAACTCTTTAATAATCAAACATATTGTTTCTTTATTTTCAAATGTAAATAATTTTCACCAAAGTTACCGATGAAGAGATAAAATCTTTAAGTCTAGAAACAGAAATTTCTGTGTCGCTATGAAATGTATTTTAATAAAAAACACTAAATATATATATATATATATATATATATATATATATATATATATATATATATATATATGAGTTAAAGATATAGTTTTAAGATATACTAGAATAATATATGGAAAGATGATTATTCGATAAAATAAATAAAATCTCTATATAAAAATAAATGAAATATATAAAATAAAATAAAAGTTATAAAAATATATATTAAAACATATCAAAAATAGCTTGCAAAAATGAATGAGATATATATGATATATATATATATATATATATATATATATATATATATATATATATATATATATATATTAATAAATCAGAAATAAATTATATATTTATAAATATATATAATATATATAAAAATATATAAATGTATATAAAAATAAATAAAATATGTACAAAAATAAATACCATCTATATAGTATATTTCGACTTAAGGTATATATATTCATAAATGTGCTCCATATCCGAAATAGAGCCCATATAAATATACAAGTGGAACTGATGCCTATGAATTGCGTTCAAACAGCAAAGAGAATGCCACTGCTCAGTGTTGTTCTGTTTTCACAGTGTAGTTCTGTCTCTGCATTACGTTCGAAAAAGAGGTTACGTTTAGGTAGGAAAATGGAAATTAATAGGAAAAGCTAGAATATGTAGGTTATTAAATGACCCATGTCCTTTGCGCTTACAGGAGAAACTATATATTACTAAGTTTATAAAAAATAAATAAATACTGAATCAAAGAAATGAAATAGCTATTCTTTGCCGTCATTGTCAAAAAATGTCCTTAAATAATATTTAAAAAATAATTGGAGCTGGTAATATACATACATATATTTGATATGAAAAAATGATTTTAAATAATTTAAGTAATTCTATTCCATTTACTTGATTTAAAAAGAATTATTGTCTATTAGTAATTAAGAGCAGAGACATTTTTAAATTATAGTTCAATATAACGTAGTCTAACCCAAACACCCCTTTTAGAAAGAATCTTTAAGTATACAAGTACCAAAATTTGCCGAAAAAAAAAGTGCCGAAAAACTTTTTGCCGTTAATAAAAAATAAAACCCAGACGACATGCATTTAACAGATGTCAGAATTCGTTGAAGAATACACCACTACCCTCCCTAAACTTAAGCTCTTTTTCGAACATAACTCATAATTGATACAACAATAGTTAATAAAAATGAGCACGCTACCGCCACTGTCTGAATGATTGGATTTTTCTGTATCCTTGGAAACAGGAAATTATTAATTTATATGTGCGTCTAAAACTCAGTAAATTAAAAAATAAGTTATTCCAATATTTGTTTGAAGATGAAACAGAACTAATGCTTTTAATTTAATTATATAATTAAATTTGAAGTTTTTAGTTTCAGTTTTGAAACATGGTTATTACTGTGTAGCGAAGTTAATTTATAATATTTATGCTCTGTAAATTTACATTGAGCACTGTTTTGTAAAAATAAAAAAAATACCAATAAGAACACCGGATTATATATCTTACTGTTCCTTATATATATATATATATATATATACATATATATATATATATATATATATACATATATATATATATATATATACATATATATATATATATATACATATATATATATATATATATATATATATATATATATATATATATATATGTGTGTGTGTGTGTGTGTGTGTGTGTGTGTGTGTGTGTGTGTGTGTGTGTGTGTGAGCGTATAAATGCCTCTATGTGTGATGGCTGTCTCCCCATTGTCGAGTATCGCCAGCACAAGGTATCATTTTAAGACGTAGTAGTCCTTTGAAAAGTGATTGATCTTTATATGGAGAAATTCCTAAAACTTCTGGCACAAAATCATGGGGGGATGAGACACATAATGTTTTGTAATTTTTGTTTATTTTTGAGAGTGCGACTGTTTGCATATTTTGTAACCCACTTAACTGACTTGAAGCCAAAGTTAAGACCTAAATGTGCTGCGTATATAGCCCAGCGTAAACTGTTCTAATTAGAGGGGACGGTGAAGCGGAACTCTTGCCTCATTCAGAGTTAGGAGAAATGAGTGAGTAAAACAGGGTACACCTATAACATCCTCCTGAATGTACAGTATGTCAGGAAGCATACACCGCAAAACATTTTAAACGATTGTAGTAACCTTGTCCTTATACGTC
>OZ038488.1:27402256-27419756 GCA_964036315.1 Acanthosepion esculentum
GGTTTAGTGGCCCTGCTATTTATCCTGTGCTTCTTGATAAAGTCCAAAAAATCAGCAATATTATCGGCACTGATCTGGCGGCTCAGCTTCAGTCACTTTCACGCCACAGTAAGTTTTCCTCTCTGTGTCTTTTCTATAAAGAATTTCATGGTAACTGTTCGGAGGATGTTTTCGCTCTAGTACCTATACTTTTTAATTTAAGAGCTGTATTAGACTGGCGTCGAGATCTCATCAATTTAGAGCTGAGCTGGTTAGATGTAGCCGTAATTTCTATGATAACAGTTTCGCAATTCTCCTTTGTGGAACTGCCTTCCGGCCCAATATTTTCCATCCAAATTTAATCGCTCGTTACTGTTTCACTTCCCACAATTTAGTAATGTTTTTGTTGCTAATTCGTTCACACCAATTACCACCTTGTTGCTTTATTACCTTGCGTGAGGTGTAACTATTTAAAGAAAAAAAAATAAACGGATCTATTTTTTCAGGTTCAATGGTCTGAATCTATCATTACGAATATCGAATATAACACCTTCCTACCGTTGCTTTACAGGTAACTTATTTATGTTCCTGGAGGTTCCAATATTCACACGTGTAACACAGACATCCGAAGGGGCATCTGAATAACAAAAACGTCCTACCATTAACTAGGCAAAGTATTAAAGCACAATAATACCAACATATGAAAAAGAGACTTGAGACAACAGAAATGAGGTACTACAGAAGGATACTGAGAATAAAATCAGAAAACTGTCCATTCAGTTATCTTCGTTATCTTTGAGGGAGAGTGCACAGTATTCACATGGTATTCTCAGCATCTTTCTGTAGAACCTAATTGCTGTTGCTTCAAGTCTCTTTATCTACCTTAAGGAATTTGCACCCCGTCCCTCATAAATGAAGAAATGACTTGAGAAAACAGAAATAAGGTTCTACAGAAGAATGCCGAGAATAACATCGACATATTCTGCACTATCCCTCATAGATGAACAAGAAACTTGAAGTAGCAGTAATGAGGTTCTACAGAAGGATGCTGAGAATACCACGAGAATATTGTGCACTCTCCCTCGTAGTTGAAGAATTTGAAGCAACAAATGAGGATGAAGAATGCTGAGTATACTATGGGCTGAACATTTGAGTAATGGCGAATTTTTATAGAAAAAGAAAACAAAAAGAACACGTATACATAACATAAGAAAATGTCAGTTAATATTTGTAGGGCATATAATGAGGAAAGGGCGCTTAGAAAATTTGTCACCCCCAAGACAGTTTTGAAGACAAGAGGGACAGCGGAAAGTATCGCAGATTAGAACGCTGCTGGAGAGCACATTCTCTTTATTCAGTTTTCTCGAGGGCGCAGACCGAAAGATACACTGCTTAAAATGCAGGGTGTCTAGTCAAACACTGGTATCCATTAAAAATTAATTTTGAATTAACAAATACATTAATAAATGTATAACTATCCTCTCGATTCATATGAAGACGATGCTAAAATTAAATGCTGGTTATTGCAGCTCCGGTATAAGTGAGCAGGCTATGTGTAATCATACCTGTGAAAGGCCTCCAACTATCGATTGAATATTTGCTACACAGAATATAGGTTTGTTAGCCCAATACTCGTCAGAAAAATGACAAAACTATTTACGAATGTTTCAATAATTCTGCTTACGTTCTGAATGATTCTGCGTTCGGCCTCACTTCAAAATGTCGCTTGATTGACCTGACATCTCGCCAAGCAAACTTCCATATATAAATGTTTAATACAAATCCACGACACACATTTTAATTACTGTCATAAATATGGTTTACAAGACGACAGTATACCCCCAACCCAATTACAAATCATGTTCTACTGCAATCTACCACAGATATTCCTTGTCGATTAAAAAAAAAAACAAAAAAAAACATTGGCCCTCTCCTACAAATAGTAAAACACCAAATTCACTCCATCAACAAAGAAGGTGCACTCTTCAAGAAACAGCCTAATTGAAATCCTAACAACAAAAAAGGAAACGAATGACATCTACGTCAAACGATTAAAACAGAAACCAAAACAAAACTTGGCCAAATGAAATTACAAACAAACAAACAAAAAAGAAATGGGAGGACAAGGCGTCACATGGCAACAAACAAATATGGACGAACAGAAGACACGTCAGTGTCTAGGGAGCACCAGGCTGGAAACTGAGACGGAGGAGCTAATTACTGCAACTCAGGACCAAAACCTCGCAACCAGATCCTATCACTGTCACATAATCCAGGAGGGAACCAACTAGAAATGCAGAATCTCCGGAAAATATGAAACTGTCGACCATATTATCTCAGGATGTCCGGGACTAGCAAAAAGTGAATATACCCACAGACATACAAAGTAGCGACATATGTGCACTGGAAGATATGCGAGAAGCACAAAATCGAAACCACTGAGAGATGGCATGAAGACCAATCAGACACAGCTACCCAAAATAACTATCCACTGGAACATGCTAATTCAAACTGACAGGGAAAATAAAAGCCAACAGACATGATGTTATCCTAAAAGACGAAATTCAGGAAGTCTATGCTTATTGACTATTATGTACCATCTGAGAGAAATACATCCATAAAAATTATCGAAAATTGTCCAAATACAAGGATCTGGGTATTGAAGAATGAGGTGCACCAAAAGTAATTGGAGATTTGGGAATCGTGAGTAAAAGAATGGTCAGTTATATTAACCGTGTTCCAGGTAACATCAATAGGCAAATTGCCCAGAAGATCGCCATGGTAGGAACACCTCATATACTAAGAAAAGTTATAACTATTAAATAACAATTCTCCTATAATCTTCAATTATCCTACTTTGGAACACGCTCTACAGGATATAAAACAAGAAACATAACATGCACAAACACTAATAATCAAAACATATAATAATTATCAACGTGTATTTATTTATATACTAGCAGCATGGCCCGGCGTTGCCCGTGCTTGATTCAAAACTCGTACGATCATACAGCAATCGTTATCACTTGACTTAAAATATTTTTGCCCTTCCTTGCCTTTAAAGGAGTTCCCTTTGCCGTGCTGATGTTGATACATGCCTTACTTCTTGCCTATCTCACACTGCGAATTTTTTCTAAGTTCTATACTAAACATTAAATCTGTTACGAAAAAAGAACTAAACAAAATGAATACAAAACGATCAGCTTTAAAAAAGGACTCGTAACTTGAAAAACCGTATGAAAAAAGAATGTTAACGACAAATACTTTTTCACACCCAACCAACTTCTGCGGAATCAGAATCAATGCTGTGTTTAAGCAAGCGAATGCGCCAATTGGAGTAAAGTGCCATGCAGATTTAAATTTTTTCCCACTTGTGACAAATGCAGCTATCGATTTTTTTTGTATGCTAGCATGCTAGTTAACATTCGTGTCAGTCAGCTGTTGGCTCTCACGCTGGCCAATAGAATCTCCCTGCCTATTCCTGGCAGCCAACTATAGGCCCTCATTCTGGCCAGTAGAAAATGGCTGCAAAATACATGAAAACTGCCGTAGAAGCATGAAAAATCGATTATTTCCACTATCGATGGGAGTTGGGAAATGCAAAGTCAGTCTTGCCCTTTACACTAACTTGTAGCATGTGTCTGTAAATGTTGGCGCAAATCCGTTGAAAATTGCGGCCGTACATTCGTCACACACACACACACACACACACACACACACACACACAAACACACACACACACACACACACACACACACACACACACACACACACACACACATCCTGCCTTTTATAGATAGAGATTTCATGTCCCATCTATCGTTATACGGGAGGTAACTCGACTTAATGTAGTGAGTTTAAGACTAAGATTAATTCGCTTTATGGTTTTAATAATCTATACAACTTAAATATTTCTCTGCCGAGTTTGTGTTTGTATGATTTATAATACAACAGACTTCGGATATTACAGATCTTGTATGTGGATTTGTGCGAGTGCATTTTCTGTGTTCGTATAGAATCATAATAAATAAATGTTTCCGAAATCAATCACAATAAATCTTTAAAAATGTATGATTTTCTTCAACGATTTTTTGGGGCACATGGCCGCATGTACTCAGTGAGACTCGAACTGGACAGTCAGTAATAATCCTTACCTGAACCAACCAGCTGACCTTTAATCCGTGTCGACCCGCCTCGAAATATTTATTGGATTTAGTTTGACAGCCATTGAAACATTTATTAGGTTTCATTTGTCACATAGTTTGATGCAGCCATTAAGGAGCAAAATGATTATCCGTTAGTAAAATTCCTGACCGTCGTAAAGCAGCTTTCCTGTGATTTTTTCTCATGCTAATTCTTCTGGTGAAAATTCCTATTTAGAATAAAGCAACAATATTGCCATATCTGGTCGGGCGCTTCTGCGTTTTATTTATCAATTTTTTGGACAACATCCAAAGTAGAACCTACAATGTTATCGGTCTTGAGCTGGCATTTCACCTTTATTCACTTTCCCACTGTTATAGCATAGCTTCCTTATGTCTTTTATAAATATAATTTTGATGGTAATTGTTCTGGTAACTCGATTTTATGAATTTCAGAGTAGTACTAGGTTGGCAGATAAGGCTCATCGTTTTACGTTTGAAATTGTTAGATGTAACCATAAATTCTATAATAACGGTTTCTTTCCTCACACCTCTCGTTTGCGAAACCTTCTTCCTGCATATTGCTTTACAGTCTAATCTGAATTTCAAAAATCGAATTGTCAATTGTCATTTTTCTGCTTAATTTCTGCTTTTTATAGTCCTTAATAATGACTTTTTTTTTTCATATTTCAAATTCAGAAACCCTTGTGTCTTAGTTGCTTTATCACCTTGCTTTGGGTAAAAAGTTCGGAAATATAGTTAAGTAGCATTACACAACACGAAGACGACACTGGCTTTGAATATTTCGATAAATTCTACCGATTGTAGCATCAAACTTTTTCTGTAACAACACAAAGTGTCAGAATATCACTAATACAGAGTCAATTATTTAATCTGAGTTCCATTTTATTTTTAAAAATATCTTTTTTTTTACGCGTTTCGCCCCAAGCAAGGCGGGAAGCCATTAGCAAGGAAGGGGTTACAGAGAGTAGGATCTAAAGCAAATAAGAATGATAGAGGAAAGGATGAAGAGGAGGATAGGGGATAGATCAAGGCATCTGGAGACGTCGATTGACATTACATTTGAATAGTTGGAAATTATAGCTATCAGGGAAACAGGACGAGGGAAGAGAGTTCCACCGGCGAGAATTGCGAGATATGAAGCTATTGGAGTAGAAGAGACGCCTACATTTAACAGTTTCGACAGTGAAAGAGTGTGAGCGAGATGCCAGCTTAGTAGAACGCTTAAATTCATGAATTTTGGGAACAAGCGAAAGTTACCATGAAAGAGCAGTTACCATGAAAGTATTTGTAAAAAGACAGAGGGAGGCGACGGCACGTCTGTGAGAGAGCGACTGTAGACGAGATGCCAGATCAGGGCCAATTATGTTGCATATTCGTCTCTGGATCATATCAAGAACCTTGAGACAAACATAATATGGCAGCATTCCTCCATGCAAGGGCGAATGGTTGATTTGTAGATTTGAAGGATCGACTCCGGCGAAAGAAAATTCCTGGTGTGGCACAGGGAGCCAACTTCCTTGCGGTGGACGAAGCTATTGACTCAATGTATTTGTTCCATCTCAGGTCAGAAATCAATGTGAGGCCGAGTAGTCGCAAAGAGGAGCTCTCGAGAAGTTGAGCGTCAGAAGGTTAAATTAATTCCGTGTCGGAAAACGTCCTTGGGACATAAGCAAGTCTCGATTTTAATTATAACCGCTTTGAAATTCATTAGATGCTTTGAAATGTATCGACATTTACAAGCCAGCAATGGCATTTCGTTTATTCTTTTCTTTTTCATTCGCTGTGATATTGGTAAAGTTCATTAGACGTATTTAACAGCGTACTTTTGTGCATCTTCCTTTGATAGAGTACATTTCTTAGTGCGCTTAAGTTTATGTAATTAGAGCGAATGCGTTTGTTATCGTGCACTTGTAGGCATATATGAGTTATTGATGTTTGCAAACGTAGAATTTGAAATCTTTGTTTTATGATCGTCACGTCTTTCGTTTAATGATCGTCAAAGGAATTTCAATACGTGTGCAATTTCGTATTTCAGTTTCCTGCGTAGCTGTGTTAATGTGTTTCCGATGGTCTGTAGAGTGCATAAAACTTGGAACGAGGGTAGAAAACCCTGTTAGATTTAGGCTCAGCAAATTTGCATGTATAATCATTGATTTCTTTTTAATTCATTAATACTTGCTTCAATAATTAATTACATTTGCCCATTTATATAAGTTCGTGTCTGTATCTTTCTTTGTTCATATTTGGTTTTGGAGAGAGAATGACTTCGTCTCTTCAGGCTTGCAATTGATAATGAATTAATACATTTGCAATTTATTTCCCTAATCCATTTATAATTTTAAAACGAGGCGAAATGAATATGTAAAAACTGTCAGTATTGTAACAAAAGTACTAGGGCCGGTTGGAGGTTTCATATACTGAACATAAAGGAGTGATGCTAGAGCTGTGAAATCTTGCGTGTATTAATTTCAACACTTCGTATTAATAACGTCATTGTGTCTTTCCACGTACGAGGGTGAGCTGAAAAGTTCATAGGCTGACTATAAGGAATGATGCTAGAGGTGTGAAATCTTGTATGAATTAATTGTATCTATTCTTATTAATAACGGTATTATTTCCTTCCTGGTACGAGAGTAGGCTGAAAAGTTCATAGGCTGACTATGAAGGAGTGACGCTAGAGCTGTGAAATATTGTATGGATTCATTTCAGATCTTCATATTAATAATTGCATTGTTTCTTTCTAGGTAAGAGGGTGTGTTAAAAAGTTCATAGGCTGACTATGAAGGAGTCATGGTAGAGCTGTGGAAACTTTCATGCAATAATTTCAGATCTTCTTATTAATAACTGCATTGTTTTTTCCAGGTAGGAGGGTGGGCTAAAATAGTCATAGGCTGACTGGGAAGAAGTGATTCTAGAGCTGTGACATCTATCATGCATTGATTTCAAGTCTTATCAATTACTGCATTGCTTCTTTCCAGGTAAACTGACATCTGACCGTTCGAAGAAGACTAGAAACGTAACTAGTAGTGACGTCTGAAAATTAATAAACATTGGCATCCTGGTGTTATCAGTTACCTGGAGAAAAATGGTTTAACCTCCAAGGCATTCATGCTGAAATGTTTGTTATATTAGGGGGAAACACACCAATTTTATCAACAGTGCAAAAGTGAAGGCTAAACCCAATATGAGTTCGAGACAAATACACTCATTGAGGGCAAGCCAGCTCGTGATCACTGGAGGTAATTTATGCTCTGCTCGTTGGTGATGAAAAGTTAATAGCTTTGTCTTGGTGGTATTGAATGTTACAAGTTAGTCTCCCCAACAGAACTGTGAGAGTTATGCCAGTAGAGATATCAGCTGTCAGGCATTGGTCATCCAACATATTAGGAGGTAGACCCATACACGGGGGCATCAACTGAATTATTTATTATTATTAGGCAGTTGTTGGGAACATAATCTAATCGGAATTTTCTCCGTATATTTGGAATATATGGAAAATGAGGGTGATTAGATTGCGTGGAAATATCATGGCATGACTTAGCTGTAAATATCTAAAATTAAAGAAGGGTCGTCTTGGCCATGGGGATAGCTATAAAGTAGAGGCAGGCTTAGAAGGCTGCGTCGGTTCGAAAAAATCCAGACAGAGTGCAAAATAGATCACAACCCACCAGAAAAACGTAAACTGTTCTGAAATGTGGTGAAATGTGAGATCTTAATACAGCTTCACCTCAAATGTAGCAGCAACACTACGTTGATTGGTATAATCAGACTCTTGTAAACATAAAGCATCGAGGAGATCTTCAGACATTTTCTCGAGAGATAGAAATAGCCGATCGTCGTTTTGCTAAAAGTTTCTTTATTCAATTATTTTAAATATTTATTTAATTACTGGCAGCATGGCCCGGCGTTGCCCGTACTTGATTAAAAAATCGTACCACTCATACAGCAATCGCTATCACTTGACCTAAAATAGTTTTGCCCTTCCTTGCCTTTAAGGGAATGCCCTTTGCCGTGCTGATGTTTCTACATGCCTTTCTTCTTGCCTATCTCACACTGCGATTTGTTCTCTAAGTTCTATACTAAACATTAAATCTGTTACGAAAAAAGAACTACACAAAATGAACACAAAACAATCAGCTTTAAAAAAAGAATGCTAACAACAAATAATTTTCACACCCAACCCAGTTCTGCGGAATCAGAATCAACGTTGAGTTTAAGCAAGCGAATGAGCCAATTGGAGTAAAGTGCCATGCAGATTTAAATTTTCCACTTGTGACGAATGCAACTATCGATTTTTTTTTGCATGCTAGTTAACATTCGTGTCAGTCAGCTGTTGGCTCTCACGCTGGCCAATAGAATCTTCCTGCCTATTTGTGGCAGCCAGCTATAGGCTCTCACTCTGGCCAGTAGAAAATGGCCGCAAACTACATGAAAACTGCCGGAGAAGCATGAAAAAATCGATTATTTCCACTATCGATGGTAGTTGTGAAATGCAAAGTCGGTCTTGGCCTTCCGCTAACTTGGAGCATGTGCATGTAAATTTTGGTGCAAATCCGTCGAAAATTGCGGCCGTGCATTCGTTACACACATACACACATCCTGCCTTCTATATATAGAGATTCACTAGTCTTTCGTTTTAATGAAAGGACAATTCTGAATTATAAACCTGTGGAACGCCAATGCGTAACTACATCACTGTATCTGCCAATTCGCAGAAAATCTGAAAATCTGAGGAGAGACATGATCGCCTACACCCGGAAGCGACATCTCAAGAATATGTCGCTGACGAACCAACGTGGGGAAATTTTTGACGAAATCCAATTCAAGTTATGAAAAGCAGGATTTGGAGATATTAAAAATGGCTGGTTATTTTCTTGGCCACTCTTTCAAAACCAAAATTGTCTTTTAATTTCCGGGCTGTCAATCGCTGAATTCCGAATTTTGATTATCGAAACCTGAACGTGATCACATGCAACGGATATTCAGGGAAGTTGGAAGCATCGGGACCAGAAATATATCTGCACTTCGCTGTATAATTTCTGAAACATTTCATAAACTTTCTCATGTTTTTCTTTTGTGGAAGAATGCCCAAGTTTTACGCATCGTATGTTGCATATTCATCGCGAAAGTAACTGTCATACAATTCGCAAAATCAGTATAATCTCAATGTCGAGTGAATAACACCACAGTTTATATTATTTTAAAACCATGTACAGAAAGGTACGTTTTTCGAACCCTGCAAAGTTGCATCAAGGCTTCGAAACCGTTTCTTGTATAGATATTTTCCAGAAATCGTAAAAATGCCAAGTAATATCAAGCTTCCGAAACCAGTTCTTGGATGAATACTTTTCAGAAAGCATCAAATACCAAGTAATAGACGGGCGCCGAAACCGCTTTTTGGATGGTTATTTTTCAGGAAGCGTAAAATGTTAATTGACATCAAAACAGCGAAACCGGTCCTTGGATGTATACTTTCCGAACAGACATCGTAGTTTGCCAAGTAATATCAAAACTGTGCATCAGATTCTTGGCTGGATATTTTACTGACAGACTTCCTAAAATTGTAGAATTAGTCATAATATTATATTTAACTGTTAAATTTTAACTCCCCGCACTATATTTTGACAAGTAAATAACTATATAAAGGTCAGACTCCGTAGATATTGACTTGTGATTGATTTAGTCAATTACAGTTAACTGCAATATTTGAACGAACATTTCCTCCTAATACTGCAATTACACTGATATCTTGGACCGTTTCTTCATATACATATTTAACAGTACTGGTAATGAAAGTGAGAAAATCTACTATTCTGTTGTTTCCATCAAAGCGTTATCTTGATTACATCACACAGGAGGAGGAGCCGAACACTGTTTGGAAATTTGGCATTTGACACCTGCTTGTCTTGATACGATTTCCATTTACAGGTGTCTTTAGCCGATTTAGAGGTGACAAAATATAATTCCGTACGTATAAAATCTGAGAAGGTATTCATTAGAATTTTATGATTCAGTTTTTATCAACAGGATCTTGGAGGACTTGAACTATAAAAACATTAACAATAGACACACACACACGCATACACACACAGACAGACACTCTCTCTCTCTTTCTGTGTGTGTGTGTGTGTGTATATATATATATATATATATATATATGTATATATGTAGGTATGTATATATGTATATGCAAACAAAAGGAGCTAAAACGAGAACATGCAGAGATACAGAAATAAATGCGATAATTGCAAATGTAGTAACAATATAGCATGAAATTATGATTTATTTTTATAATGGTTAGCAATGCGAACTAACTCAGTTATTCGCCAATTTATATTTATATATTTACACGCAATCAATAACGTTTCTAAATGTTTTTAAATATCTTAACAAAGAACTTTCGTTGTCAGTTTACGAAACATATATATATATATATATATATATATATATATATATATATATATATATACATATATGAAGAAATATAGTTTTTAGGTGTGCTATATTTATGGGATAAAGTGCTCAATATCAGAGATAGAGCGTATGTATATATACATATAAAAGTGAACATTGAAGTCAACACTCGAAGGCAACAGGCTGTTTCATGCTGGACGCAATCGTCAGGCCGTCGATTGCGTCCAGCATGAAACAGCCTGTTGCCTTCGAGTGTTGACTTCAATGTTCACTTTTATATGTATATCTTCATATATATATATATATATATATATATATATATATATATATATATATATATATATATAAGAGAATATTAATGGTCTGTACATTTACATTGAGCAGTACTTTGTAAAAATAAAAATATCAATAATAACACCAGATTATATATATATTTTTATTTAAAAAAAAAAAAAAAGTAATGGATTTGGGGTTTTAGGCTAAATTTATAGTAAACCCTCTAGCTTTTAATCCTCAACAGAATGAACTGGACAGTCGTTTCGTCCTATCTGGGACTCAGCAGGGCGCATCCACTAACGAGACACGAACCCAGATCGCTTCGATACAACGCGAACGTCGTACCAACAGTACAATGGGACTCGGTGATGAAGAAGACATAAACTAGACTCGATATAGCGCCGCTATTCACTCAGTTCCGTTCACCGATACCCATCCAATTATACAGAGTTATCCAGAGTCCCCGAATAATCTCGGAACCTGTGCCCCAAGAGCCACGACTACGATTTTGACCCTTAGCCGCGCTATCACAGAGCTTAGCTGGATCTAGCAAGATATACAAGTAATTGATTTGGGGATTTAGGCTAATTTTATAGTAATTCGTCGAGCTTAGAATCCTCAACAGAATGCAGAAAGAACTGGACGGCCGACGAATTACTAAGCTCGAATTACTAAACTCGACGAATTACTATAATATATATATATATATGTTTTTAATCCTTACACCTGCAGTAAAATGACACTAGGCTAAAAGAGGATGCCGACAGTGAGAGAAAGAATGAAGGTCATGAAAAACTAAGGGTAGTACAGTATTCGAAGAGATACATGTTGATGAATGACATTCCATTTATATTTTAGAAATTCGTAATTGGTACTAAAGTTGAAGAGAAAGTACTCTGGCTACCATTTTTCCTGTAACATTAAAAATGGAAATTTAGATGATAAAACGAAGTCAATTTTATTCAATAATTCCCGAATTGCAGATTAATTCCTTCCTTGCAATTTCGTATTAATTTCTTTTTTAATGACATCGTTCAAAATTACAAACAAACTGCAAATTCGCAATGGTGTTTTTGTTGCTCACTTGCTTCCACTCTCTTGGATAGATATTTCTAAGTAGAAAATATTAGTAAGGATTTAGGGCTACGTTTACGAAATATTATTGTTATGGTCCAATATACTCGTCGCCACTGTTATGCTCCAAGTTTAGGACCAAGGAAGAACAACACTAATACAAGAGTAGAAATAACAAAGATATATTACACAGAATAGTAATACAATATGTTGAAGGTGTTAGTATGACTGTCAGTCTGGTTTATAGTGAACTACTATCGGCTCGACTCGTTCACGTCTCTCTTGACAGGCGCAGTATTTATAGTGTCAGGAAGATTTCATTCAGCCGTTATAGGTAAGTTCCCATAACAATTATATAAACTAATTTACTAACTGTACACAAGATATTTACTCATTTTTCCACGTTATAGTGTATGAAATCAGGTCGGTTTGATTTCAGGAACCCATACACGTACATACTGGCGAAAGATGCCAATAGCCATGTCTTTGCGATTATTGTCCCGCCGGTTTAAGTAAACCCTCAAACTACAAAGTTTAGTGTTTGAAATACTGGGCACCATATTTTCTTAGTAATGCTAAGAGCAGGAAGAAACAGATAACATACTTTTGTAGTAGAGTAACCAAATAATGAAGTATGACTGGTGTAGACGAATTGGTTATGCTAAGTAAATAAAATATGGGGTTTAGAGGCCTTCTGTGTGTCCTATCCTTTCAGGGCAATCAAAGATCTTAACAATCTCCCTGTATCTTGTAGTTCTTAATACCTTTTGTCTTTTGGTCATCCTTTGACCATATCTCCCAAACCCTGTTCCGCATTCCCTTTAATGAAAACATGCCAAAAATATTCCGGGAAAGATACTAGTTAATATTGATTAAATCTCCACATAGCACATATGAGGACCTTCTCAGTAGGCCTAACATAGAAACGATACACTATGATAACTGATAATAAAGGAAAAAAGACAAATATCAGTCTTCAACAGTAGCAGTAGCAATAGTCAAAACATTACAGGTAGCAACAGTAACAGAATTAAACAGCAGGTATCTTTGATTTAAGGTTCTATGTTCACTATAGGGAATTGTCCATTTTGATATAGAAATTTTGACTTCAATCATAGGCTTGGTAGTGTGTACTTGCAATTAGTGTAAACGGGTGAGTAATAACTGAAAAGTACTAAAATAGGAACTAAACAGCCTCCGAGACATGGGAGAGAACGGACCATCCCTGTAGATTAAATAAAGATTCAGTTCAGAATTCTCCATCTGTGAGGCATATCAATATACATCAGATAAATGCCATTTGGCGCAATAAACGAAACGTTGAGATTAAAACAGATTGATGATAATAGTCCGAATATAATTATGTCAAACAACAAACATTTTATATTTTAAATTGATATTTTAAAAATTTTGGATGGACGTTTAGGTATTTTCCAAAATATACAACTGAAATGTTAAATTACAAAATGTAAAGTTTATATTTCACTACATGCTACGTTTTATCTGAACGTATTTTCTAGAATGTAGCAGATTTAATGTGTAATGTAAAATTAGTTGACATAAAAATTTCCATAATATTCAGAATTCACAAGTGTTAAGAATGTACTATTTGAATTATTGATTAAATAACGAGTTGTTTTTTAGATTTTCCTTTTAACCTGGATTTTGAATTACGGAAAAGAATATTGCCAGACCTCCTGTGCAGGTTAGATATCGGAAAGAAATTCAAATTGCTCGTCGATCTATTCATCTGCATAATATCCCCTTGGAACTAATTAGAACCAGACAATGCGTTGATTAAATGGATTTCCACATCCAGCCATAAACTGCAGGGGATTTAATGAATCGAAGTGTCGTCATATATTTCCTCCAGTTAAAATGTTGCAAACATGAGAGAATGTTTTCCGAAATAGTTTTTTTAAAAATATATTTCTTCATAAAAGTATTTTCATATTTGTTGCTAGTGCTTAGAATATGACGATGATACTGATGACATTAGTTGTTTCTTCATGTAGAAACATTCAGCATTGATTGGCCGTGCTGATTCGAATTTATAACATATTTCTATTTCAATATGTCTATATTTCTGAGATGAGGTATTATGTACATTATTTACATTATTCGGACTATTGTCATCATCTTTGACGCCATATTTATTACAACGTTTCAGCCGTTGTACGCTCCGGCCTTCTTCAGGTGGTTGGAATATCGAACTGAACCCTTTATTTCGCTCACTGGGGTAGACTGTTCTAGTTCCACATGCTATGTTTAATGGATGTCAGTTATCAGTTATCTCTTGTTAATTTTTCCCTCTGAAAGTTCTCCACTGCCTTAACCGGGAATTGAACTCATACTCTTTTGGTCCTGTCACTGGATCTAACCTTTATACAATGTGACATGTGTCCTTGAGGACATATGTGTATAACTGACATCCATTAAACATGGCACGTGGAACTAGAACAGACTACTCCAGTGAGCGAAATAAAGGGTTCACTTCGACATTACAACCACCTGAAGAAGGCCGGAGCGTACAATGGCCAACACGTTGTAATAAATATGGCGACAAAGATGATGACAATAGTCCGAATAATGTAAATAATGTTTCTATTAAAACATTTTAAAACATTTGTTTTAAACATTTTAAATAGATTTCTGAAATGAACTGTTGCCTCTCTTTTCATTATTGATCGATATTTTCCTTCTAAGATTTTCTTTGAAGTAGTGTAGAACATTTACATCTTGATTATGTCATTATTTTCTCTTCCACGTTCTAGTATCATTTCTATTGTTGGAAGACTTCAAGTGATGCACCACAGGCTTCGACAAATGAAGATCATATCAAAGCCGATTATGCTCAGCGGCGGTAACATTAAAAACATTTTGAATTCGATTTACGAAAAATTTAACGAATCTCTTCAATTTGTTAGGCATCTATCTATCTATCTATGTAATCCTGTTGATACATATCTATCTATCTATCTATCTATCTATCTATCTATCTATCTATCTATCTATGTAATCCTGTTGATACATATCTATCTATCTATCTATATATGTAATCCTGTCGATACATATCTATCTATCTATCTATGTAATCCTGTTGATACATATCTATCTATCTATCTATCTAATCCTGTTGATACATATCTATCTATCTATGCATCTATCTATCTACCTTATCCTGTTGATACATATCTATCTATCTATCCATCCATATATCTATCTATCTAATCCTGTTGATACATATCTATCTATCTATCTATCCATCCATCTATCTATCTATCTAATCCTGTTGATACATATCTATCTATCTATCTATCTATCTATCTATCTATCCATCTATCTATCTAATCCTGTTGATATCTATCTATCTATCTAACCCTGTTGATATCTATCTATCTATCTAATCCTGTTGATATCTATCTATCTATCTATCTATGTAATCCTGTTGATACCTATCTATCTATCTATCTAACTATCTATCTATGTAATCCTGTTGATACATATCTATTTATCTATCTATCTATCTATCTAATCCTGTTGAGACATATCTATCTATCTATGCATCTATCTATCTATCTATCTAATCCTGTTGATACATATCTATCTATCTATCTATCTATCTATCTATCTATCTATCTATCTATCTATCTATCTATCTATCTATCCAATCCTGTTGATACATATCTATCTATCTATCTATCCAATCCTGTTGATACATATCTATCTATCTATCTATCTATCTATCTATCTATCTATCTATCTATCTATCTATCTATCTATCTATCCAATCCTGTTGATACATATCTATCTATCTATCTATCCATCTATCTATCTAATCCTGTTGATATCTATCTATCTATCTATCTATCTAATCCTGTTGATATCGATCTATCTATCTATAAATATATATACATATATATATACATATATATATATATATATATATATATATATATATATATATATATATATATATATATAACTATTTACACAGATATCTTTTTCTGAGTCATCCAGACATATAGTATCTTGAAAAACTACTGATATATATATATATATATATATATATATATATATATATATATATATATATATATATATATATATATATATATATATATACATACATATATATATATATATATATATATATATAAAATGGACTCTCCCGCCGGTTTCGACGTATGATGGTCTGACAAGTTAACCAACTGATTCAGTTATGAAAATTGTGCGATAAACGTAAGTGCCACTTAAGATCCGCAAGTCACTCTTAGGAAGGCGGCCTATGGATCAAGAGTCAGGATTGTCTCCTGGTTTTTCTCCCGAACATTCTCTGAAACTTGTCGAAGAGAAAATATCATGTCAGTGATGCCACAACCCGACTAAAAACCACAATGCGATTCAGGATAGAAGTCGTCAACAAAGTGCGTAATGATTCTGTTTAGAATCAGTTTAACTAGGATTTTTCCTGAAATTGAAAGGAGTGATATCTCCCGATGATTATAACACACACTCCTGATACTCTTGTTTTTTTTTTAGAGTTGTTTGATAGAGGAGCCTTTATAATCCTTCATATCTCCACGTAAAACAGATGCAACTTTTCTACCAGCTCTTGGCCACCATGCTTATACACTTCAGGTGGAATAGGATCTTTAAGAGTAGGTGATTTTCCAGATGAGATCTGCCTGATGGAATCACTTACCTTTTGACAGTTAGATTTGAAAATGCGAATTTCTGGATTTAGCACAACTGATGAGATGTCTTCCTCATCAGTAACTGAAGTGGTATTTAACATAGTTTCAATGTGCTCTTTCCAGCTATCCAAAATGTCTGACTCACCCATCTTGTTTCAGGATCTGCCGTGGAGATTGGAGCAACACCACTTTTCTGCGGACCGAAAACGCTCTTGAGGCCAGTACAGAAGGCCTTTACATCCTTTCTATCTGAAGCTTTTGTACTTCTTGTAAGCGATGTTTTTAGTAGAGGAGTTCTTGTTCTCAATCCACGCTTTATGAGAAAAGTGCATTTGATCTATAATCCGCTGAACCTCTGTATCATTGCCATCAAACCAGTCTTTGTGTTTTCGATGTGGTAGTCCGAGAACCTCCAAGGATGCAGAAAGTGTTGCACCTCGCAGAGCCTTCCCAGACGATTCCATATCATTGGTAATGTTTACATAATCAAGTGCAGAATCAATTTTCTTCTCAATCGATTTGAGAGGCAGCACGTTAATGCGCTTGGGCACTGTAGAATTTATAATCCTTCGTTTTTGCAGATGCAGTATAGACTTACTCCGAAGTAGAGCATGATCTAACAGACAGCAAGTTGTTTGAAATGAAAGAAGGATCTTAAAATCTTTCATGGCCCTTTTTTGGTGAAGGCGTAGTCGACCAGATACCAGTCTTTCGACCGGGTGTGCATCCACGTGGTCTTACGACAGCTGGGTTTCTGGTATTGCTAATACTAAGGTCAAATTCCTTGTTCATAGTGAGAAAGCGTAATCAATTCGAATTCACACGACCAATAGCATGACCATTTAAAACAGCCTTGCAAGAATGATAATCATTGCCAACACGAGCATTAAAGTC
>OZ038488.1:27424756-27434756 GCA_964036315.1 Acanthosepion esculentum
TATGTACACCGAGGTGAATAAACCGATTTTTTTTTGATTACTACAAACATTATCTTTGTAGCGGGTAAAAGTGTTGTAATTTTTTTATGCCTGCGTTTTGAATAGGAAAATGAATATCAACCGGTCTAGAAGTCAAATCTCATAATAAAAGAGTTTCTCCTGACAGAAATTAAACTGTTGTTCCCATTTTCATCAGGAAACCGCTTTCAGGCTCACCCTGCTTTACCATTATGCCAAAAAATGGAAAACAAAACACTTTAAGTTAAAAATACTATAACGTTTAGAGTAATTGAAAATATATATTTCTTGCTACAATAAAAGTTATATCTATCTATATATATACACACACACACACATACATATATATATATATATATATATATATATATATATATATATATATATATATATATATATATATATATATATATATATATATATATATATATATATATATATATATATATATATATATATATATTATATATATATATTCCAGATTAGCATTCTTTAGTCTTTCCTCTGCTCAGAAAAGATATTTCATAATTTTATCCTTCTAGAATTTGACTATTTCTTTTCATAATATAAACACAGTGTTAAATAGATAGCTGGCCTCTTAGAAAGCTTTTTCTACGTTTCTTTTTTTATTTAAAGTTGTCAAATTTGATGTTTGCGTCATTAATAACTGCACACAACTACCACTAAGAAAAACGCAAAATCTTAGTACTCAGTTATTCCAAATTTATATATGTAAATAAAAACAAAGTATAGTAACTGTTCAAGAAATCACTGCATTTATATTATGAGCAGGACCTCGTCTACAACGATAACTATCCATAATATCGAAGTCTGGTACTTGCGGTGCGTAGGAGATCTAAAGAATGCTAATCTACAAGAAAATAATACCCGGAAATCATTCTCTGTATTTAACGAGCGGGCCCGTTATTTTAATTAGTTCCTAAAACATGGTATCTAGTCAGTTCTCAATATTTTATATTCATTTTTGTACGTTTCAATACCAAATTTTCAAATGAGGCAAGGACTTTGTTTAGCAAACATTTAGAATGAAAAAGAACCTAGCAAAAGTCGAAAGAACACAAAGATACCTGGAGGTTTTGTGTCTATAAAGTCAGACAGTTGAAGCCAACATTAAACCACTCTACTATATTTCCAAAGAAAAGCTATACCTGATAGCAATAAGACAATATCGTGAAGATTCGCTAATTCGCCGGCCGATAAGTATAGACTATATATAGAGAGATGTCACTCGACCATCATCCAATGCCCGCTTCCAACAAATTGTAATCTGTTATCGTGTCATAGAATTTTAGCAAATTCCATCAATGTGGTAATTGGGGTACATATATGTCGGGTCTATTGGAAATTGTGTCCAATCCTACGGGTTCGGGAACGCCCTGCATAGAAATCGGCCTTGTGCCACATCCACCCTTGTGGAGATGTTGGTAAATACCAGTCCGTCGAAGTCAGGCAGTTGCGCTGCCAGGCTCACGTCTGACTTGTTGACACCCCCCCCCCACTGCAGAGATGAATCCAGACCCCGTGTATACGGGATCTACGGGGAATTTTTGTTCAAGACTACGGGCTCGTAAACGCCCCAGATAAAAATTGTCCTTGTGCCACATCCTGACTTGTAGGGAGGTTGGTAAATACCAGTCTGTTGGAGTCAGTCGATGAGAATTTCTAATGATGTCACGGCGAGTAATCTAAGCGGGTCATAATATTACAACCGCTAGGAACGAGTTATATCACTGAGTTTATGTGGAACACATTTATCGGGTTCCTTCTTCTTGCTAATCTCCTTGAGGTTGTTCGATATTGTTGAAATGTTGACGCAGATTATATGAGATATTTCTCTAACAAATCGACGTGATTTTTTCGACTAATATTTTCAAATGTTGAATGTCAGTTGCAGAAGATCATCTTCTATCAGCTTAACCATAAAACCCGTACCTTCATGCATATTTTGAACAACTCTTGGACCGTTCATCACTTGCTCTGTTAATGTTGACAACGATTTGCGAAGCATTATGACCAGGCATGCAATTATGCAACATGTGAACACATCCATGTTTTTCCTGTTCAAGATGAAGGGTATGAAATGTTTTAATTTAAATAGATATAATATTAACAAAGAAGTCTTACTCCAAGGAAAGTTGGGTCACAGTGTCGCGCCAGAAAAATTTTCTCGTTAGAGTCCATCTTGCACATTTACAAATCTACCATTCGGATGTGCTATGTTGCCATATCTGGCCTGGTGCTTCTACTATCCATCTTAAGGTTGTTGACAAAATCCAGAGAAGGATCTGCAATGTAATCGATCCAGGTTTGGCATCTTGACTTCACTCACTTTCTCGCCGACGTGACGTGGCGTCACTTTGTCTTTTCTAACAATGTTTTCATGCCAACTGCTCCAAGGAGCTGTTTTACTTTCCTGATGCCTCGACTACATGAATTTAAGCGTGCTAATGATTGGCATTTAGGTCCCATCAGGTTTTCTTTTGAAATGGCTAAATGCAACCACGACTTCTACCCCGACAGTTTCTTTTCCCGCACTTACCCACCGCCAGTGGAACATCTTTCCGTTTACTTGCTTTCCTCATAACTAAAATCTTAAAATAATTGCAATGCCAATCACCATCTTTTATCGTTTTCTCAATCCTCTCTATATTCAGCCTTTTCTCTCATTTTCACTCCTTGTAACTCCCTGTTTACTACTGGCACTCCCGCTTTGCTTGCGGTTAAAGAATTAAAAAAAAAAGATACTTTAATTATCAGGTATTAATAATATATTTTTGTGCAAGTATTATAATAATATATTAGAACTCAAAAGATTTATTCTAAAATCGGACGTCACTTTCGGTTCAATCTAATATTAATATATTCAGAAATTAAATGTTACACTTACAAGCTTATCTAAGCATCGACTGTGAGTGTGACCACCTACCAACCATATGCAAAAAGAAATTTATCGCACTATATAAACTACAGTACAACCGGCTCCAGGACGAAATTGCAAACATATGTATGTTGATAGAATTAAGTGGAATTACAAGGGCTTCGAAGAAAACAAGGATTCTTATATGTTTGGTTCATCGCTTGAATTCTCGTTTTCTTCTTTCGCCAATGCCACTTTAGCGACAACGGCGAAAGTGACAATAAAAAAAAGTAGTATATGATAGATCACATTATTTGTTTATGTTTTTTTGTTTAGCGGCATATCAACACCTTGTGGGTCATTTAATACCGAAATTTAATTTTCTTGGAAGCATTAGTAATTTCTTTTTAAAAAAAATGTATTGCATTTAATTTTTTTTTAAATGCATTGCTGGATTATTTTTAATTTTTTATCTTTCGCCAAAAATATATTGCTGGTAACTTTCGCCAGAAATATATTGCTGGTAATTTTTTTTACTATAAAAATGTATTGGTGGTATATTTACTATAAAAAAGTTTATGCTTTCATAGTATTTTGACCCAAGTGTGGTGGGTTACTATTTGTCCATAGCTGAAACGCTAACACGTACTACCACCCTGGGGAAAACGGCAAATTAACAGTTGGTGCCAAGATCCTCAAAACATCCCAATCGGAGGCTTTGCTGCCGCATGCAGCTTATCGTCATACCCAGGACGGGATAGATGAAATTTCGAGCTGATGAAAAAGTGACATTATAATGTACCAAGGAATGTCAGAAAATATGAATATGGTTTGCATATAATGGTTCGACTAGAATTGTGCAGAGATAGGGAAATACAACTAGACACAGGATACGTGTAATTGTAAAAGAAAAAAACACATGCTTCTCGAGAGGATGAATAAAATGGAAAAAAAAAAGCGTATGCTCATAATAACAAAAAACAACAAACAAACAAAAGAGAACTTATACCACAGAAAGCACTATCAAGACGACTGAGGAAAAATCCAAAAGAAATAAAACTATAGAATATTAGCATTGGCCATGAGGAAGAGAAACAAATTATCAGAGCCAGATGGAATTGTAACAGAGATGCTCGCCCTTAGACGATTTGGGGAGCGAAATGATAATTTGAATATGGAAAAAAATATATAACAAAGATATGAAGGACGCCCTCAGCAGACATATCTTCAGAGCGCTGCCTAAGAAAAGTGCAAATGAATGCGGACAATCAGTTTAATGAGCCACAAAACTAATCTTAGAATTCTAACGAATCCCAGCAGGATTCGATATTACTTCGAGTAAGAAGAGCATGGTTTTGTTCGAGATACTGAAAGAAAAAAATTACCTGAGGAATCAAAATGCTATCTCAACAAAAAACATAAATGTAGAATGTTTTTCTTTTTTTTAAGCATTTCACCCCAAGCAAGGCGCAAGGGGTTACAGAAGATTTGGAGCGAGAGCAGATAGGAGTGATAGAGGAAACGAAGTGGAGAAGGATAGTGGATAGATCAAGGCAGCTGGGGATGTCGATTGACATTACATTTGAATAGTTGGAGATTATAGTTGTCAGGGAAACAAGAATAAGGAAGGGAGTTCCACAAACGAGAGGTGCGAGATATAAAGCTATTGGAGTAGAAGAGACGGCTACATTTTACAGTTTCAACAGTGAAAGGGTGGGAGTGGGATGCCAGCCTCGTAGGACGCTTGAATTCATGAAGTCTGGGAACCAGCGAGAGCAGCTCATCGGAGCTATATATATATATATATATATATATATATATATATATATACATATATATATATATATATATATTGATGGATGTTTCATTAAATAATATAAAGAAGTTTTGTCTATTTATTTTATGCAAATTATTTTCATATGGTCTGATAAGCTTAATAACATTATCATAAAAAGAAGAAAGAAAATCACAATATTGATACATGTTTTATAATCCTATCTAGGCTTTCGGCTTACATAAGCCATCATAAAAAAGATGACAATTACATTACAATATATCAACCAATACACGGGCACGTCTCGTATGCACGATTTTGTCGTTGCTTGGAAATCTTCCATGCAAACAAAAACAGACTATCATTATTGCCATGTCTGTGTATTGTTGGGGTATCTCAGCTCACTCTGCCGAAGTTGATGAACATTTGAAAAGATCCATAACAGCTCTTATTAATACCATTCTCTGAACTGAGATATCCCAACATGTTCGCGACTTAATATTCTCAGCCAACATAACGGCTTTAAAAATAAAGAACGGAGGTATCCGGCCTATCGCTGTTAGTAACATTTTTCTTCGGCTCGCGGCAAAAATTGCTTGTTGAGTTGTTGTGCAGGAAATAGGGCATAAATTGCAACATGTCTTCCCTATTTCATCTTTCCTAACAGAATTCCTACTCTCCCAAACAAACGTACACAACTGTACCAAGAAATCAAAAGAAAATGGTTGAATCTGTCAACCCAACAATAAAAACAATATTTCCAAAAGTGACAGTACTTGACGTAATTTTTCAGTTGACAATATGAATATAATAGCGTTTCCTAAATTCTTCCAGTTGCTAAGGACATTTTGTTTTGTTATTATTAGTTACTTTGTTTAATAAATTCATTTCATTTTTGACTTGAAAAAGTCCACATTGGACGAAACGGGTCGGCTAATATTACAGTTTTCCTATTGGCTTTTACATTTATAAATATTGCCTTTTTCTACCGGTTAAGTGGTTATGTATAGATATAGATATGTGTGTGGGGGTGGGGGGCGTGTTGAACAGATTCCGCAAAATTTTTTGATAAGGTACGGCACAATGACCTATTTGAACAGGTAGGAGAACTTGATGCATATGGAAAAGATTTGATTGATTACTTTTCTACGACATATCAACTCTTTTTAGGTTATTTAAAGCCAGAAAATTGTTTTAGATTTTATGATGGGAGGCAGATAATAATGGTTTAGAGATACAAGTCGTAGTAATTAGCACATAGCTGGAGTGAGAATAGGTGGGCCCATACCTTTTTCAAGAGTATTATCGCGTAACTTAATATAACGAACCCAACGGGAATTGGAAGTCGGCTATCCGATTAACAATTCTGAGCAATTAGTCATTACACCCCCAGCATATACGAGCTTACAGCACCTGATATTCCCAAGCAGACACTCACCTACGCACTGATCTGCCTTGATGTTACTTAAATTAGATAGGGGAACCGGTGCAAGCGCCTCAAATATAGAAAGCGATTCTGAATAAGGATGGGAGGGTCTTAACAAATTTAGACAATATAGCCCCTTTATCCTTAGGAGACAAGAAAACAGAATTATCGACAGACAAAATTTTAACAATCCACGATAAGAAGATGACAGCATGTTGATGCAAAACTTGGATAGAAAACTTCAAATAAAAAATGGAACCAAATTAAAGAGTGGAGAAAGGGCTAACCATTAATTATAGAGAGTGTATGGTCGTCAGACAGTGGCCTGAGCTATATTTTCGTGAATACAGTAGGAAGCGACTACAGAAATCTAACTCATCCAAAGGCGCATAAAAAAAATTAGTAAATACTAACATATCTACAACAGATCCTAGCAAAAAAAATAAGTTAATTATATACTACACTAAATCTAGTATATCCAACTCAATTATTCGCAATGATTCTTCTCCCCCGGTTAGCGATTTGAAAAAAAACAACATAGTTTACAAATTAAGGTGCCCTTTGGGAGATTGTATCTCCAACGAAGTAAATAATATATATATTGGTCACACCACAAACTCGCATTGACGACGCTTGACACTACATTTGAATGATAACTCTAACACTTTTAGGCATTTAAAACAACATGCCTGGCCGCATACACAATTCCTGAAAATCCTCGTCGAAAACACAACTATACTTAAACATGAAAACAATAAACAAAAACTAAAAATTCTTGAAGCTATATACATAAAACAGTTGAAACCTAACCTGAACAAAATAAACTATGAAATCTCAACAAATATCCTTAAATGCCTATAATTAGTAACAGAAGCCATTGGTTCATACCAACGGCTTTCCATACTAAATACTCATCGGATTCACTCTCTCGTGGTCATGTGTGACGTCATGAGCTGTTGTGCGATTTTCGCTTTCAGCGTCTTATATGCACGTGTTTATCGTTGCTTGGAAATCATCCATGTAAACAATAACAGACTATCATCAATTTCTTGTTCGTGTATTGCTTAATATATTGTGTAATTGTCATCTTTGATAATGGCTTATGTAAGCCGAAAGCTTAGATTGGATTAAAAATATGTATCAATATTGTGATTTTCTTTCATTGTTTAATGATAATGTTATTAAGCTTATCAGACGATATGAAAAGAACTTACAAATAATATATAGAAAAAACTTATCTATATTATTTAATGAAACATGTATGAATATATATATATATATATATATATATATATATATATATGTATATATATATATGTGTGTGTGTGTGTGTGTGTGTGTGTATAAATATAAACATTTTAGGGCGTCCACTATTTTCTTCCTAAATTTGTCTAATTTGGGTCAACAGCAAAAAAATCAGTAAAAACATATTGAAAAATATCAACACCAGCTTAAGGGAAAAATTAGGTCTCAACCAGTGGAAGAGCACCAAAGCTGTTATAGATTGATTTAAAACGATAGAAAACAAAAACAAATCCACTTTCATCCAATTCGACATAGTGGATTTCTAACCTTCCATCACAGAAAACATATGAAATGAAGCTATACAACTGGCACAGCGACATGTAAAAATCACTGACGGAGATATAAAAATAATCAAACATTGCCGGAAATCTCTGCTGTTCCATAATAGTTAACCATGGGTAAAGAAACAAAACCACGACTTGTTTAATGTAACAATGGGTAGCTACGATGGAGCTTAATTATGCGAATTAGTAGACATGCCCATCCTCTCATACCTGGCCAGAATCCTGGAGAGAAAGGACACGGAATTATACAGGGTTTAGGGTCTTATCTTAATAAGAGAACCCAATGGCCCCAAATTAGACAAATTTAGGAAGAAAATAGTGAACGCCTTAAAATCATTGGATTCAAAACAGAGATAAACGCAGGCACAGCAACAGTAAACTCCCTTGACGTCACTCTTAACCTGAACAACAATACATACAAACCGTACAAAAAGTCAATGACACCCCAACTTACGTACACACATGCTCCAACCAACCAAATTCAATCATCAAGCAAATACGTATATCAATCAGCCGCAGACTATCTGAGAACTCATCTAACAGAAACATTTTCAATAACAAAAATACAGCAAAAAACGAAGTACTAAAAGCAAGTGCATAAACACAACAACTACAATATACACCTCCACAGCTAAAACGCAAAAACAGAAAAGAAATATTATCTGGTTTAATCCACCATACAACAAAACCGTCAAAACGAACATAGGCAAGGCATTCCTAAACTTAATAGAAAAGCACTTCACTGAAACAAATCGATTAGCAAAAATATTCAACAATAATAACGTTAAAATCAGTTACAGCGGCACAAAACATAACAGAAATGATCAAAAGCCACAAAAAAAGCAAACTACAAAAATGAAACCAAGGATCCAAAATGAAACTGCAGAAATAGAACAACATGTCCACTGCATGGAAATTGTCAACATACAAATACAATATATAAAGCCAAGGTAAGTGCAAACAACAGCACAATATACTACATCGGGGCCACTGAGTGTCCATTCAAGAAGAGGAAAAACAACCACAAATATTGAAAAGTGCACATGCCTACAGCAACATTTAAAAAACCTGCCTAATTTGCCTAACACGAAAAAGTAGCAATAATATCCCGTACCCCGCAAAAGAATTTGCTAAACAAAAGATCAGAGATAATCTCCAAATGTCGGCATGAGAATAAGTACCTATTAGCAGAATTTATACCAAACGTATATAAAAAAAACACCA
Source organism: Acanthosepion esculentum (assembly GCA_964036315.1). NCBI lineage: Eukaryota > Metazoa > Mollusca > Cephalopoda > Sepiida > Sepiidae > Acanthosepion > Acanthosepion esculentum. The sequence continues at coordinate 27,433,666 of OZ038488.1, forward strand.
ACAATCACTCTTTAGTTTACGCTACCACCACAAAAATTACATTTATTCTTACCATAATTATCCCACCACCATTACTAATCACTTCTTCCAATTCACAATAACTATTAACTACTTATATTATCATTAACACCAATCCCCTACACTATTACTACCACATCACATCTACTATTAACATATAAACCCGCTATAATTATTAACGTAAACTACTTCCCCCCTTCAACCAGCATATTTAATACCACCATATAAAAACCAATACGTTTTACACAATGCGATTTCTACCAGTTACATATACGCAGTCATCAAAAACAATCAAATAACCAGCTTTAAAATAATAACAAATCAGCCTTTAAAAAATTAAAAATAATACCAATTTTTACCTATCATAATTTTACACAGACCCCACGACGCGTATATACGTGCGTGCGAGGAAATGTTATTCAGCGAAAGAATAAAAAAATGGTCTCATTGCTGACATGAATACATTCACGAGACATTCACGAGAAATTTTCACTACACTTCCGAACTTTGAATTTCAACATAGAAATGCGTATGTATATAACCAACAGCACACATATACATACATATTCCAAGTCCCATACTGTCCACATATGTTTATGTTTGTATGTGCTCCGGCGGGTGAGAGTGTGTGTATGTGTGTGTCTGCGTACCTCAACGGACATGCATCTATGTTTGCGTTAGCATGAGTGACATCACGACGACGATTTCCGCCCTCACTTCCATAATAACACCAATACACGTAATCACATAAATCCAAAATTTCAAAAAATTAATCAGTTTGTCTGACAATCGGAAAAGCGTGAAACCCAGGTTCACACAATCACATAAATCCAACCAAATATATATATATATATATATATATATATATATATATATATATATATATATATATATATATATATATATATATATATAGATATATATATATGTAATAATATAGATTTCAGGTGTTCTATTTTTATGAGCTAAAGTGCTGGAGAACGTATGTAAATATCTATGAACATTGACGTGAGGTCAATACCCAGCCACAACAGTCTGTTTTATGCTTAAAGGCAATTGTCAAGGCAGGCAGG
>OZ038488.1:27437256-27492256 GCA_964036315.1 Acanthosepion esculentum
TAAATCATTCAAACGAAAAACAAATACTGAAGCTAATTATACGGCAAGAATCACTCTCGCAAACAATATTTAATAATAAAATACAATCAACTTCGAATCCGTTAATGAATGATCCTTGTTTATAAATTCCAGTTTTATCAGGTCTTATTTTTCTACGAGCCGGGCTTTCAGTCGTTTCGAACGACCATCATCAGGTAGACATTTCAGTGTGTTTTTGTTAAATTCCAAGTAGTAATACGACATCGAAAGATTGTGCAGTCCGAAACAGTGTTTTTTTAGTAATGAGATATTTTATTTTTATTATTATTTTATTATTAAATATTGTTTGCGCGAGTGATTCTTGCCGTATAATTAGCTTCAGTATTTGTTTTTCGTTTGAATGATTTACGTTACATAAATTGAATACGCACTACATAATTGATATATATATATATATATATATATATATATATATATATATATATATATATATATATATATATATATATATATATATATATATACATACGAACTGCATTGAAAGGAGTAACAAAGTAAATTTGTTAATTTTATTATTTTATATAGTTTCTCTTGTGATGGAACAAGAGATTGTGTTTTAGAACGTAGGCTATCTCCTTATAATGAACCAACATAATAAAAAATTACCAACTACGATAGGCAACATGCTCGTCGTAAACATCAATTTCTCAGCATCTCTTTTGCGTGTGAACACTATTTCTATTTAGTTAACTTTTTACTCATAGTTTCTTTGCATTATCTTGCTTTATATAATCCTGCATTATTTACCCTGTGCTCCTTCTTGTTTTTGTCGAGAATGTCACGCTCAGTAATAACTGCTTCATCTACGCCAACGGATATAAATCAATCGCGCTGAATTAAGTGAGTCTACTGGAAGTTCTGAAGGACACATCGTGAGAGAGAAGCGTTACATTTCAAATAATCAAAGTTTTTATCTTCTTTTTTTTTTTTATAGAATGAAACGATAATTTCAATCTGATTTTCTGGAATAAGTAGTGATTACATAATTCTCTATTGTCCTAGTCTAGAGATCTGTCGTTTCGTTCTTTTTTTTGTTTTGTTTTGTTTTGTTCTTTTGTATTTTCGTTTTTTTTTTTTAATACTGTTCAGTTATTTCTCGCCCGTTTTCCAAATACACATTTCCTGGCCCAGGTATTGAATTTTTTTCGTTGGTAACATCTGACATTTTTTAAACATGGAGACACTCTGAGAAATCTTTTTTTCTGGAATGGGGAGTTATTACTTACATAATTCCCTATTATCCTAATTTTTGTTTTTATTATCACAATATTTCCACGGTTGTGCTCTCTGGGTTCATTAAGCGTTTGTCTATTCAGATAACGTTCAATAAGTTTCGAAATGAGCCATTTATTAAATATAATGACGTAGATTGTTATCATTTCCTTGACCATGTCTGGAGTTATGTCGTTTAGGTTTTGAAAATGGACGAGCCTCAGCCTTACCCACAAATATTTCTTTCTTGCCTTGAAGTCTGAACGCTTGACTCTATTCCGCTTACGTGTGAACTCTGTTTCTATTCTATGAGTTCTTTACTCTGTTACTGTCTTATAGTTGCTTTGCTTTGCCTTGCATTACATTTGTCTTGTCTCGTTTAATTTTGACCTTTTCTTATTCGCCCTTCTTATTGTTATTGAAGACTTTGTCAATCCCTGTGCCTGCTTGCTTTGCATTAAATTGTCTTCTCTCGTATAATTTTGATCTATTTTTATTCCCCTCCTTATTGTTATTGAAGTCTAGATTTTGTTAATCTCTCTTAACTGTTCCCGTTTTCGTAATGGTAATATATAGAAAGGAATATATAATTTCATAAACAGATCGCATTAAGTCTGCATATACAATTCTTCAGTTTACACCGGTAGGGTTGTTTAGATTTAATAAAAAGTAGTTTTAAGGCCGGTAACTACGTTGCGATTAGCAAAGGACAGAATACATATCCTCTCGTCCTGCTTATCCGAATAAACTACATCCGGCAGCAAGTCATCTGATCGGGAGATTGGTGGTTTTGAACGTGGGACCACCTCGTAACTACTGTCGTTCCCAGGTTCACTCTGATTCAGGGTTGTGGTAACTGTTACGGTCCCATCTATAGAAAAATAGTGACCCCCACCAAAAAAATGGACAGTATATTTTTATAATAAATTGAGCAATAATACATTATTATAGCAAAATGGAAATCAATACAAACCTAAAATAATATAAAAATACATTTTATAGTAAAATTACCAACAATACATTTTATTATCTACACACTATATATCTAAAAAATACATTTGCCTTGAAAGTATAAAATTATGTAAAAAATATATATATTTACTTACACGTAAATACCCCTGTGAAAAATATGAATCTAAGACTTCTCCCACCTATAGGTTAATTAGTAAGATTATGTGACTAAAATCATCATTATTATTTCATTAATAAAAGTGCGTACAAAATATTTAAATTTCGGCATTGTATAACACAGTGATTGATATGCCGCTAAATAAAATCAACCAACCAACACATATCTATGCGGAAAAAAAGCTGAAAAGAACATTCTCAATGTTTTTATAAGATGACCAAAGATTGATAGATCCGTATTTATTGACAAACCTATGCAAATCAAGTGTAAAAATATATATTTCAACCCTTTATCAATTACTGACAAATGTAATATAGCGGACCGCTGGGGGTTGAAGATGTGAAGAGATATCAGAAGGTTAAAATTTCCTGCTGGCCGGTCCAGCTACATGAGAATGTTAGACTTTAATTAAGTCCAAAGAAGACAAAGAAAACAAACAAGACCGATATATATATATATATATATGTAAACAAATATATATTAATAACAAAACAAGTTAAACAAAGACATGGACTGTTACATAGAGTTTGTATGGAGAAATTATATGTGTGTGTTGTAAGTGTTCGTACGTACGTGTATTGTTCTTGTATCTGAGAGAGGTCACATATTGGCCTAAGTAAAAAAGAGAGAGATTTTACCTCACCTCCGCACGAGGTAGCGGCCCAAAGCCTAAGTCGAAAAAGAGAGAGAGAGAGAGAGAGAGAGAGAGAGAGAGAGAGAGAGAGAGAGAGAGAGAGAAGGGTCAGCCAGTATTTATAGCCAGGGGAGAGAGACTCCTGTTGAAGGATTAAGGAACTGAGGAGTAGCTAAATCTGACAGTATATTTATATCTTCGAATGACATGTGAGAAATGCTAAATGATCCTAATAAGAACTGTCTTAATAAACAGAAATAAATTAAATGTTTTCTAGTTGCGTGTATTTCATTCCCCTGTTGCACACGTCCATTTTTGAATCCCATGTCTATGCTTTTGTTTGCTAACTATAGCCACCCTTCCAGTGTAGATTACACGTTATCGTTCGTGCTGGCCATAGTTTAATTTGCGGATCTTTATTTTTTCTTCTTGTTCTCTATGTTTCGACGAACGCATTCTACTAGAAAGGAGTTGGTGCAGACCTGTTCATGAGAATTTCCTGGCCTACTCAGCGAATGTATTGTCTGATGATGGCGGCTTCTAAGCTGTTTCATAGAAGAACTATAAACTTTTAGATGTAACCCTTGAGTTAATGGTTTTGCTTATGGTTTTTGACAAAATCTTTTAATGTCATTTGTAATAATCCAGGAAGAGTCATGAGTATTGAAGATAAAAATCTAAAAGAGGATCAGGTAAAAAAAATGTTAAGGAAGATCATAACTTTCTATAACGTTCACAAAAATAAAATAAAAGACCAATAATGATTAACTGAAAAAGCATATAATAAAAATGGTGTTTTGTTTTATATACATAAAACCTCAAGTATATAATAATTCTATGATGCCAAATTTGACGCACGAGTACAAAATTTAGAAATCAACAAAGACAGATGGAAATAAAAAACTCCAGATAGCACAAAAATCAATAAACAAAGCAATGCCAATAATAACTCTGACAGAGAAAGAGCTCAACATGGACCCGGCAACAGACCAATTCATCATAGAGGTGATTAAACGACAAAGAGAGGGGGGCCGGACACAAAACAAACAGTAAGGATAACAGATGAAAAAATATTGGTTGACTGCTGGCAAATAAATAAGAGTCGCAGTAAGATCAGGCAGAAGATAAAGAAATGAATTTTGCTGGTAAGACTTTTTGCACAGTGACTGTCAGGGAAGGGTTGTATAAGAAATGAACGGGAAGGTTTTTCAGTATCTATCTATCTATCTATCTATCTATCTATCTATCTATCTATCTATTTAGAAGAAATATAGATAAATAATTTATCTTTCTTCTGAATCTGTTACACAAGGCAAGTATAAACTTAAAAACTCCAGTCATGTTCTTAAATATTTTTCGTCGGATCGAGACTTTCACATTGATCCCATGCATGGCACTAAACCCAGTCAGAAATATCTAAACTGTCAGCTGCATGCACCGTGTTCCTAAGATCAATATCTAAAAATGTCTTCGAGAAGGTGAAGCGTGTAGCGCTCAGTAAGGAACGTACTTCTTCCAACCTCGGTGGCAGGGGAAAGAAAATGACTAAGAACCGTATCAAATAACAGAAACCACATCACTAGAGGATTTTTCAACAGCAGCAACAACTAAAATAGATAGCACATGTAATTCGAATGGAAAATAATGACACCATCAATATGTCGACATTCCACACGTCTTCAAATAAAATATTAAGAAGGAAACCGCCACCAATACTGGAAAGAGTGATAAACTGCTACAGGACTTGTGAAACTTATTTTCATGAAGAATCGTTTTAAGAGAAAGAATATTTCCATTCCGATTACACTATTAAAATTTCATAATCAAAGGACAGATCAGTTGAAGGGACTATTGATGTCAAATCTTAGATTTAAACGGATTTACAGATACACAAACATATAGATTGACAATGGATTAGAGAGTAAATTCTGATTAGAATTTTCGAATTATAATCTCGCTTGCGCAGAACCCAAACATATCAAATAAAAACGATGACCTACGCTCCCTGGGTCATCGTCACAAGGACAAATAAACATCAATGTACTGATTACTTGAACTAATAAGACACAATTAAATTAATTCGATAATACTCGAGGGAGAGGCCTTTATTGAACAGATTATCGCCTGATCACTATTCGGTTGGCTGCAGTATAGCATTTCATAATATGCAGGTAAACTCTCTGCTATATATCTGAATTGAAATGTTTGAAATTATCGCCTTCGCCCGTTTCCTTAAAGTTCCAACCCGCTGAGATCAGTCTTAAATCTCTGTTTCGCCAGTAAATCCATAAATGGATTTACTGGCAAATTGCCTATCTGAGGGCGCGGTATAGTTGGCCCTTAAGTTTTCATTTCATATGGAAAGTGCGGATCCAGATAAAGAAGTATGTCTTCATAACTTATACCAAGTCTGAATTCCGAGTCAGCCTTGTTATTGTTAATTAGAAGTTAAATGTTTATAAACAAAAATAAATTATGTATCAATTCACTTACCCAAAGGCAAAAAAGGCGTCCAATTAACAAGTGACATTTAGTCAAAGAAATTCCGTGTCGCCTTAATTCATCCTATTGAGGAAATTCACTAAAATACAGTGGAACGCCGCATTTAGATTGTGTATTATGACGTTATTTTTGCGTGATCTTTGATATTAAAATGAACATAATTTGACTACCACAGATAACCTTCTCTGCGTGCCATCAGCATGGTGGATACTAGAAACCAGAAGAGTAATACATAACGCTTTCTTGGCGTCACGTTTTCCACGGACATAAAGTGGAGTGTCGAAGCAATAGCCTCATCTATTGAAAAGGTAATTGGATCACTGTGTCGTACCAGAGAAATTTTTCTCGTCGGAATCGATCTTGCACATTTCCAAATCTGCCAATTGTCTATGCAGTGATTATTGTTGCTATATCTGTTCTAGTGCTCCTGCTGTACATCTCGAGAGTCTTGGCACAATCCAAATAAGGGTCTGTAATGTAAATGACTCTGACCAGGCATCTCGACTTCAGTCACTTTGTTTTAGATGCTTACCTGAGAATTGATGACATCAGGAAGACCGTTGATGAATCTCAGGTAGAGTGTAGGACCCAGGATAGAGCATTGCGGTACACCAGCGTTCGTATGAAAATAACTGAAGGAGAACCTGTTTCGGACGACCTTCGTTTCACGGTTTGATAAGAATGATTGGATTAAATCAAATAATCGTCCTGTAATACCGTAACCCTGTAGCTTACGCAGAAAGCCGGCATGCCAAACCCTGTCAACCGCCTTAAAGATATCTAGAGCCACATCTCTAGCTCCTCCGTTATTATCAAGAGCTTGGTACACAAATTCAGTTATGGATGTAAGCACCTCAGCGGTTGATCGGGCAAAGTGGAAAACATATTCTTTGTCAGAGAGTAGATCATGGGATGTAAGGTTCTTAACAACTTCATCTTAACAACTTCATCTTAACAACTTCAAGATTTTGCCGAAGAGTGGTAGGAGACTGAGAATACGGTAGTTAGATGGGTCAGAATGGTCTCCAGAATTCTTTAAAAAGAGACAACTGATGAGGAGATGATCATGGACATAAACTCCCAGGCAATGCATGTGGCTTTTAGATTCCTTTCTAAGGATAGGAATGTAGCCGGGAATCGAGAAATCAGAGCTAGGGATTGACGAGTTAAAGTTAGTCTCGTAGAGACCTAGTATATCAGGTGACTGTTCGAAGAGGAAAGATTCCACAGTGCAGAAGTTGGTACGAATGCCACTGATGTTAGAGAAGGAAATGTTAAAGGGTTTAGGGGTGTTTTTTGGCTGGTTTAGGTTTATACTTTGGATTGTTTATGGTCATGTTGAGTAAGGAAAATCCCTAATATAATAGAAGCTTGCAGTCATCATATTTGACCTGGGCAGAAAAGATCTGGCGCAGAGACACCCTTCCATGGACGAAATGGCACTGAAAGAACCCCGATATTATGCAAGCCTCTCAAGACGCTATGCAAGATTTCGGGCTCTTAACTACCAGTCAGTAACAGCAACCAGAAAAACGCCAACCGGTACCCTCAGTATGAAGAGAAGTTGCCAAACACCGCACACATCACTAGAGATTCACGACAACAATACTACTGTGGCCAGAGAAAAGACATGGTATACGCCTCTATTCCTGTCCAAGAGAAGTAGGAAGAGTATTAACCGGACGATAGGAAATCTTATCTTCTATTTAAAAAAAAAGATACAAAAAGACAAACAAGAAAAAATCGATTAACAAATGTGCATGGCATCTCGAAAAATTATTGTTGAAAAGAACGTCTTTCACTCAGAAAAATAAGCTGGAAAGCTAAGTTGAGGGCCACGGACGCCATGGCACGAGTTATGTATGTGTAGATCGTTCGTGATCTAGAAAAACACTTTAAGGAGAACGTAACCGGTGATGCTTGTAATAGGGAATTTGAAACAGAAATATAAAGTTTCGACTTATTTTGAGTGCCAACACGCACTTACCGTTTACGACGACACACCACGTCCGAGTGCCACGAATAAAAATAACGCCCAATACTTGTACGAGATTTAATATTCAAACAAAGCTTTCAAATTTACTTCAATCAAAATACATTACAAAAAAAAGGAAAATTTAGTAACGAGTAAAAAAAATATGGAACAGGTAAATAAAATAAAATGGTTAGAGAATGAAATTCAAAGAGATACATACAAGAAAGACAGGCAACGATTTTTTTTCACGTGGCTTCGGAGACGAAAATTAAGCAAGGAATGACGATATTTTTAAGCTGGCAGTTGCCATCTTGTACGGTCGAATTTAAGTCCTAAGACACAGGGAGGAGGGCAGTGCTAGGATCGTCATGTGTCTACATGAACTTCGCGTGGAAGACGGCACTCCACGTCTTAAAGTCCGGAATAAAATTATGAATAATCCGAAAAACATCTCTAAGCGTCATTGTAAAAAAAAAAAAATCAACACTTTATCAACTATGTCTATCCTAATTTATCGTTATCTGATGTCATTCTATTGTTCTCAAACCTTGGTAATGTTACCTTTTTATAATTCTACCTCTTTTATTATTTAATTTATTTGATACTAGCAGCTTGGCCCGGCGTTGCCCATGCTTGATTAAAAAATCGTAGGACTCATACAGCAATCGCTATCACTTGATTTAAATATTTTTGCCCTTCCTTGCCTTTAAAGGAGTGCCCTTTGCCGTGCTGATGTTGCTACATGCCTTACTTCTTGCCTATCTCACACTGCGATTTTTTTCTAAGCTCTAGACTAAACATTAAATATGTTACGAAAAAAGAGACAAAATGAACACAAAACGATCAGCTTTAAAAAAGGACTCGTATCTGGAAAAACCGAACGAAAAAAGAATGTTAACAACAAATACTTTTTCACACCCAACCCAGTTCTGCGCAATCAGAATCAACGTTGAGTTTAAGCAAGACAATGAGCCAATTGGAGTAAAGTGCCAAGCAGATTTAAATTTTTACCACTTGTGACGAATTCAGCTATCGATTCTTTTTGCTTGCTAGCATGCTAGTTAACATTCGTGTTTAGTCAGCTGTTGGCTTTAACGCTGGCCAATAGGATCTTCCTGCCTATTCGTGGCAGCCAGCTATAGGCTCTCACTCTGGCCAGTAGAAAATGGCCGCAAACTACATGAAAACCACCGTAGAAGCATGAAAAAATCGAGTTAAAATGTATAGGTATATAAAATAAAATAATTAAAGAATGAAATTCAAAGAGTTACATACAAGAAAGACATACTACAATATTCTTATTCACCTGGCTTCGTAGACGGAAATTAAGCAGGGAATGACGATATTTTTTTATGCTGGCAATGTCTATCTTGTCTGGCCGAATTTAAGTCCCAATACCGAAGGAGGGAGCAGTGCTTAGATCGCCATGTGCCAATATGAACTTCTCGTGGAAGACGGCACTAACTTAAATGTTAATCTCGCTCTATCATACACACACATCTATCTATCTATCTATCTATCTATCTATCTATCTATCTATCTATCTATCTATCTATCTATCTATCTATCTATCGAGAGAGAGAGAGAGAGAGAGAGAGAGAGAGAGAGAGAACTTTGGATTTTGACAACTTCAATGTCCCCCAACCCAGGTTAGCAGGTACCATCTGTGCAGTCCAATATTCGTGGTGAGAACAAAACTTCTTGCCTCTTCAGTTGGGACTGCAGGTAATGCACATACAATACACATAAAGAATACAGGTTGCAAAATCACAAAATACACTCACAACGCCAACCAATTCCATAACTGAGCCACGTCCTGACCACCTAAATTTTACACTTTAAAATACTATGATCCACACTTATTTCCTATTCCCAGTGACACGGCACATACGATCCATTATCACCCAATTTATTCAAACACAACCAACTTTGTTATTTGCGTATTAACACATCTACTTGAACAAATCTCAAATTTAACACCATTAATTATCTATAATTACCATTATTAACAATCTGCCTCTTTGTGCCAAAATTCAACTAACATAATCTCAAATCCTTCTGCCCCAGGCTGCCCCGATTGGAAAAACAGGCACACCCACTCCGCGCCTCCTATCTAATCCATTACTGGTTTTACCGTGGTTACAAACGTTTTCTTCCCTTAGTCGTCTACCGCGTCTTGGCATCCCATAAGCCACCTGAACAGATCCTTTTTTTATCGCCAGGGCCATCCATAGGGCCCGTGGCTCTCTCAGTGTATTTATTCTCTAAGAATACTTCACAACTAATTAAGAGGGTTGCAGAGTAAGGGGAACAGTTTGTGAGGATATATGAGGAAGATAACAGTTAATTCTAGACTTGAACATGATGATGATGATGATGATGAAGATGATGATTATGATGCCGATAATTATAACAATAACATTTTCCAAGTTCCTTATCTACATAGTCAGGTGGGACAACCCCACACAAATCAGGTTACAAACCCAAACACATTCGAAATTATGCAAGCCGAGTATACTTATTTCCACAAATAATTAATTAACTTAATATTTCCACAAAAAATTGACTCCCACAATTCATCAATAAACAACTTTATTATTCATCCAAGTAAGGCTAAAGAACACACACACGGCTCATAATTTAAAAAAGAAAAATGAATTCCAAACTCTGTTACAAAAATGAACAAAATCGTTTGACAGTTAATTACGATTAACAAAATAATTCTAAACTTAAAATATTTGAATGCACGCAATACCATAGTTCACAATTTTTTTTAATTCATTAACATTACAGAGAAATCACAGAGAGAATGCTCCATCAGAGGATTCCGTCAGCCTTTCTTTTTCAATACAATTTTCCATTGCCTTCCCGTACGCGAATTCCGGCCTCCAAGTGACCAACAGACTGCCAGACATACAAATATAAAAGCGTGTTAATCAAAATCAACAATAGATTTTCTCATATGGTTCTAAACATTTGTATAAAGACAGAATAAAACAACAAACATCACTTACTATCATTAAATGTTTCCTCAAAATTGACATTGTTGTACCAATGTGTATGCGTGAGAGTCGGTGTTCATTTTGTTCTTTCTTTCTTCTGTCTATCAAAATCTGTTTGCTTAAAGTTTTTTTTTTTCATCATTACTTCATATTTTGGTTTGTTGCTAAGATGTGTGTGTGTGTGTGGGAGGGTGAACTATAAAACATAATAATATCCTTGTACTTACAGTTATTTTTTTCCGTTATTTTTCAGTTATTTTATTGCCGTTTTCTTTTATTTTACATATTCCCTTGTTGAGTACTCACCTGGAACTTTATTCCGAACTTTTCACGTTATTTTGTAACCCGCTTTCTGCGCCCTTCCGTGCTGGGCGGTCTTGGTCACTGCGCTAAATAATTATATTGTTGCACAGCTGCCTACTGGTGGTGGTCTTGGCGACAGCGTCGATTTACTCATATGCTGCATCTTCATTCGCTCGTCTTCTCCCGGCCGGTGACCATTAGTTGTTTTGAATCACTGACGAAAAGAAACTTGACACATGGAATTTTAACTGAACCATTATATTAACGTCGACGCGTACATCTTCTAACAATTGCTCCCTAAATGGTGAAGCGTTTAAGACCCGAAACACGTCAACATTGTTTACCGGTTAAGAAACAACTTAGTGAAAACTTTTCTCTATCATTCTCATGCCGGCTCAGCTAATCAAAATCGACTTCCTTGTTTTGTCTTCTATCTGATCGCAAAGGTCTAAATCAGGAGGTATGAGAAGAGATACCATTCACCCTAAAATAATAGTGTACTAAACTATTATTTAACATCACTTTGCTGATTTATGTTACATTCAGCATCCCGACTCCAGAGTTTTTTTTGGCGGATCTATCCGTCCACTCTTCCAGGGGTATCAGCAATATATATATTGACGGTCTGCCTAAGAGAAACCTTGGTAGGTTTGTCTGGCTCATTAGGTTTGACTAGGTTTGCTCTACGTTTGTATTGAGCTCTTTAGTTAGTTGTTTACTCGTATCGGGGCTTTTTCTTTGGGCCTTGAACCTGTATCTGTGCGATTATTTTCGACAGATTTTCATGTTCCTGGCTCTTTCTTTTTTAAGACCTTTTTTTCCCTTCGTGATTCATTTGGCTATTGTTAAATCAAGAATCCGAAGGTTTTTCGACACGAGTATAGTTACCTATATATATATATATATATATATCTATATATATATCTATATATATATATATATATATATATATATATATATATATATATATATATATATATATATATTAAATGAATCATTCATACAAAAAGTAGATAGTGAAGTTAATGATATAAATGGCAAGAATCTTTTTTACTACAAGCTTTCGGAAAAAAAAGACCTTATACAACTGGAATTTATAAACAGGGATCATAACATTCATCTACATGTTCGAGGTTAATGTATTTTATTAAAAATTGTTTGCTAAAGTGATTCTTGTCATTTATATCATTAACTTCACTATCTGCTTTTTGTATGAATGATTCATGTAATGTAAATTGAACTGCACCACATACTTGATATCTATATATATGTGTGTGTGTGTCATTCGCAGACAGTACTGTTTCGCTGTATCACACATCTTAGTGCGAGTAGACATCGGAATGCCTCAAGCCAGGATCAAAACCCAAACAATTTGGAGTCAGTCAGAGCTTCTACCACTGAGCTGTCTTCAATCTGCAGAGTTACACAGCTAAATCTAGCGTATTGTTTTTTCGAATGTAAACAAATGTCAATCAGTCATAGCGCTCGATTCATTTTACTGAAGAGCTTTGAATTAGCGCAGGTGGCTGTTGTTTATAGAATTAGCTTATCACTCAAAAGTGCTCAATTAAAATATATTTTCAAGAGCTAAATTATGTTATTAGCAGACAGTACTGTTTTGCTGTATCACGGCTCCTCAGTGCGACATAATATATATATATATGTGTGTGTGTGTGTGTGTGTGTGTGTGTGTGTGTGTGTGTGTGTGTGTGTGAAAGTAAGATATTTAATATATCCTGTAAGGATAGGAAGCAGATCATGGCATAGCCACACATCTCTTCATCTCAATTTAACTTTTGAAACTGACAGAACATTGAAACAGGTAAAGTTACTGTATATTTTTAAAGAATATTGTTCAGCTTATTTCATGCACACACGCAAACACACACACACACACACAGACACACATACATATATATATATATATATATATATATATATATATATATATATATATATATTTACTTGGATTGATGTGAGTTTGTGAATCTGGGTTTCACACTATCTGCGATCGTCTGGCAAACTATATATATATATATATATATATATATATATATATATATATATATATATATATATATATATGAAGAGATAAATAGATAGATAGATAGATAGATAGACAGACAGATAGATAGATAGATAGATAAGTGTGTGTTTGTCTACGCAATCGCGTGGGTTGTATATTTACGCTGGAAAATTTCATCCAAACATATTCTCTCTGTTTAATTCTACATTATACATTACTAATTTTAGAAGAAAATATTGATAAAACCTTTGGATAAAATTATATGAAATCATATCTTGTTCAGTTTTTGTATAGGCTTTTTCAACCATCTCATACATTACCAAAAAATGAATGTGTTGGCTACACCCTGCTTTCTTTTGTAAGGCAGGGATTCAAATTAATCCAAGATGACTTCAAGTGGAAGACAGTTAAACAGCGCTAGACTAAACAGGGAAAGAATTTATCAAATATTCATAAGGATTTAAATTATTTTAATCGTTATTATCATTATTATTAATATCAAAATAAATATTATTTCTATTATTATCATTATTACCATTATTATTATGCTCAACATCATTATTAGTTTTATCATCGACATCATCATCATTTTATTCAGCATCTTCATTATCTTCATAATTATTATTATCATCATTATTATTATCATTATTCTTATTAAGATAAAGATTATTACTATTATTATCATCATCTTTATTATTGTTGTGGTAGGATCCACCTAATTTACATAGTGGAGTACCGACTATATAAATATGGTTGGTACCAGGAAGACATGAGAGGCGAATCAAGAGATTCAACTAGAGACTCTGCCCGACTGCGACGAAGTAAACACATTCTCCAGGAACGGTCTTCCCAGGAATATACAAAAGACTATATGTAAATATTGTGTACACTTTCTTGTTTCAATACATTTTGTTCTAAGTACATTTTGTGTTGCATTATTATTCCATGCATTAGTCAAGTTTCAACAATGGCGACGAAGTAGAAAGAACCATACGAAAAAAAAAAGAATTAATAATTGAGAGTTTTTCAACAACTGGGACAAGTCATTGAAGAACCCAGGCAAAAAAAAAAAATTATTAACTAAAAGTCCAATAGTTAACGTAACGTCGAAGGATTCTGAACTTCTGGATATGTAGAACTCGTTAAAGGACGACTAAGCATAAAGGAACGTTCACTCAGAAAAATTTGAAAGGTGTCATAAACGAATAACGGTGATTTTAAATTGAAAAAATTATCTACAACGAGACACCCGCTAGAAAAGAAAAAAAAACTGGCCGACTACAAAACATGCATGGAAGTAAAAGGAGCACAAATACACCGTGTCGACTTTGAAAGGTAACTAACTTTAAAAAATTATTTTTTTTTTAATTCAACAATATAGTGACGAATTACCTCTGATAATAAAATCAGAAGGTTGTCATTGAAATACGCGAACCGAAGTCGAAAACGAAAAAAAAAAGTCCGACGGTCGATGTTCACAAAAAAAAAATAAATAATAAAAAATAAAAGGAAAAATACCAAACTTGTTTATCACGGGCGTGAATGTAAAGGCAAGACATAAAATTAAAAAGTCGTACGTTGTTTCGATTTTCTGGTCAGCTTATATGATATCCGTGGATACACAAATTAAAAGTATATTCTTTGTTGCATGAACACTATCAGCTAAAGATGGATGAACTATCCAAAGTCATATCTGAATTATTCAAATCCCAGCAGTTGAGTCAACAACGTCAGCATGAACAGTTTGCCTTATTAATAAGGGAACAACAGATAGCGCAGCAAAAATATCAAGAAAAGCAAGATGAAAGACAGCAAAAATATCAAGAACAGCAAGAGGAAAGACTTTTAGAAATTCAAAAGTTAACAATGGAGAAATTAAACAACTATCAGGCAAATGAAGGAAATTCTTCATATGCTAATAACACCATATTTAATTCGCTGGAAACTTTCAACTATGTGCCAGACGGAGAAAAAACGTTTGAAGCATACTTTAAACGATATGAAGATATTTTCTACGCAGACTGTGAAAACTGGTCGAATTCAAGAAAAGTCAGTCTATTACTAAGAAAGCTAGGTACAGCAGAACATAGCAAATTTATAGATTTTATTCTATCGAGAAAAACAACTGAATTGGAATTCTCGGAAACAGTTAAATTGCTAAAAGAGCTGTTTGGAGCAAATATGCCGCTTTGGCATTAGCGATGGTTATGCATGAATGTCTCTAAATCCGACGATCAGGATTACTTAACATATGCATCTATAGTGAATAGACATTGTGACAATTTCAGATTGGCAGAGATTACGGTTGAAGAATTCAAGTGTTTAATTTTTGCTCAAGGACTGGTATCCAGTAAGAGTGCCGAAATAAAACGTAGAGTTTTGTCTAAACTCGAATCTGAACAAAACCTTACCCTGAAGAAAGCCTCAGGAGTTCCAACGAAAAAGGCGCTTCAGCAATTTCTACAAGTATACAGAATCACGCCAAACCAGAGAACACAATCAAACATGGCACCAGCTGAACTAATGTTCGCTAGGAAAATTAAGTCAGTGTTTGAAAAGCTTTTGCCAGGAAAAAATAGAGTAAGGAACACTATGTATACAGCTAGAAAAAGATACACCCCCGGAGAGAAGGTGTTTTTCAAGTGCTACAGAAACAACGTTGAGTTCTGGGAGCGAAGCATAGTGGACAAGAGAATCGGTGACCTGATTTACATAATTAAAGGGCCGAAGAATACTCATAAAAGGCATCAGAACCAACTTAAAAAATGTTACGTTCTAGAGCATGAAGAAAGTATACCGGATGAGGAGGAAGATCCCATTGATGTAATGTATGATATCCTTCAAGTAGAACCTCCGCAGAATACTCCTGAACCGAGAAGATTCGGTAGGAAACGAAAGTTCACGGACCCATTGGACGTGAATCCAAAACGGAAAAGATATTAAAATTAAGCAGATTGACATATACATATGAAGTATGCAAATGGGATCTACAAAGAAATAGCCATAATCATCATCCCATATAGGAAGCCAGTTTGAAATGCAAAAGGGATTCCAAGGCTTGGGAGGGGGTGTTCTGGTAGGATCCACCTAATTTGCATAGTGGAGTACCGACTATATAAATATGGTTGGTACCAGGAAGACATGAGAGGCGAATCAAGAGATTCAACTAGAGACTCCGCCCGACTGCGACTTATTCAACACATTCTCCAGGAACGGTCTTCCCAGGAATATACAAAAGACTATATGTAAATATTGTGTACACTTTCTTGTTTCAATACATTTTGTTCTAAGTACATTTTGTGTTGCATTATTATTCCATGCATTAGTGAAGTTTCAACAATTATCATCATTATTATTACCATCATCATTATTCTTAGTGTCATCGCCATTATTGTTATAATTATCGTCATCATAATCATCATCTTCATCATCACCATCATCATCATGTTCAAGTCTAGAATTAACTGTTATCTCCCTCATATATCCTCACAAACTGTTCCCATTACTCTGCAACCCTCTTAATTAGGCAGCTCTTGGGATTTGTACAGGTTTTTTTTAAGTAATGTTTTACATTCGTATCATACTTTTACACCAAATATATTCCGTGCACATAAAATTTATTTATATGTTTCAAACCGTAGGCAAAACAACGTAAATAAACAGTGTTGAAACGGATGTTTGCGAATACATTCATAAACTAATTTCGGTTAATTTAATTGCATAAACCGGATCCTTTGATAATTACAACTTAAATACCCTCGTATGATTTAAAAAGAAACAATTGTAAATTATTTTCGTGATTAATAAACAGGTATTAAACGTGTTCATCACCGTTCTTCTTTAAATATTTTTCATTGCAGAACTTTTGAAAACAATTAACTCTTTCGGTGTCATCTGATATATCAAAATATTATAAAATGGTTGAATTGTTTTTAAAAAAAATCTTCTGAAGGCCCCGTACATAAAACCAGCGTTTACCCCAAAAAATAGATGAAAAAAAAGCAAAAAAAAAAAAAAAATACTTCAACTTAAAGTAATTAATCGTTTTTCTTAACCGTTTTTCTGCCATTTCTATATATTCATCATTTCTTTTTTCGATTGTGCTTCATGTCCTGACTCTCTTCATTCGTCCGTGTGATTATCAAATTTCCGTAGAGATTTTTTCACGGATAACCACGTGTGAAATCTAGAAAGTACATTATTCTTAGGTCACGATTCGTAATCCAGATTTGCAAAGAGTTCAGTAATTCATGACATGTCGTCTTTTGTCCCTTTAAGCTAAAGATATTGTTAATGTTTTCTCTTTTTAAGCAGAAAAGGAAAGTTGGCAATTTATCCTTTTTATTTCGCAACCAGTCTCGGAGAAGCCTACGTTGATGTGGGATTCGGTGAAACAGCCTGCTTGCCCAGCAAAAACAATAAAAATACTTTACCTAGTGGATCTAAATAAACCAACAATTTAATGCGAGGACATATATTCCACATTAAATGCACCAAGTATCACTGCTATATGGCGTCTGAAGCAGGAATCGGGAATAAGATTAAACAAGATTTTATAATCTCATAGAATTAAACACAGGGATTAGCCCGTTTACAAAGTGTGTCAAAAAGTAACAGGACACTTCCCACCCAAATTCATAGTATTAATAATATGAACTGCACAAAGCCATTTGCGATTGTAAACAGCATTGGAAATCTTAATTCCTCTTCGGAAATTTAAAATGTTAACAATAGATACTTATCCTTTCTTGCTTTTCTGATAACTGCAATCCTCAAATTGATATTGATAATAATATCAACTATAAAAGAAGACATTTTAACGAAATTTTAATACTACGACTACGATTTAGACATCTAAGAAAAAATATTATTCTCATCAATGTACCGATGGCAACTACAAGTATACAAAAAACAGATATTGATAGTCAATGATGGGTATGTTAATATCTCTTCTCTAAATTATCGACAAAATAGGAGTTGTAATTTCCAGTAATATTAATAATTATCGCAATAAATATATTGTAATTTTCCTACATCTGGACAGATTTGTTTTAAAAGCTACGAATGTGGACGGACTTTTCAAACAACGGAATACCTGCAAGAAAGAGTGTGATGCGAACGTTGCATCAAAGTTTTGGCGACCTGGCTTTCTAAACTTGCCGCTTGCGTGCGGCGAATTAAGTACGGATTAACAGATTTATAAATGTTCGTGTTCGATAGGATGTATGGAACTGCTTAAACCTAGATTGAGACGTAGGATGACTTATTTAATGTTGAGTCGCCGGCCAAACCTCTACATCTTTCGGTTACATAAGAAATAAAGGCACGTATTAGCCAACACACGCACTCGCCTTCTCTCTCTCTCTCTCTCCCTCTCTCTGCTTTTCATCTTAGAAGGAAATGCGTGTTTAAAATTTTGTTTCAAAAGTTGGAATCTTGAGTAGGAACTATCATCGAGACTGTGCAAATCTCCATTGGAAAATTAATGAATATAATGTCCTTTTGGATTGAAAGAGAAATATTGCCGCGATGACCTCTCAGGGCGCCATGTTTAGATCCGCGCGACCCCTAACATTACTTTCATTTTCCATTGCAAAAACAAAACTTCAACATTGTTCGGACGGAGATAACTCATTTTTGCAGTTGTCAACACAACCTTTCGGATAAGCGTCATTCAGTAAGCGTTGAAAAAAAGAAAAAAAAAGAAAAGAAGAAGACCCTTATGAAAAAACACAACGAAAGGTTTTTCATGAAGACTTCGAGAATTCTTTAACGGATTAACCTACTGAATACAGGTGATATGTTGAGTCGAAATCAGCAATCACACTCTATAGGGTAAATATTGCCTATTATCAAACATATCATGTTGATAATCATAACGATACAAACACGAGATCCAAGTGTCCGAACAAAATCTGATATGATAATATTCGATTAGATAATGCATCATCTAAATAACAATACTATGAAGGCAAGATTCAAGGCTATGAACAATATCCCATATGATAATGCCTTTTCCCAAAATTATAATTTTACCAATAACAATTATACAAATAAGATTCAAGTGTCCGAACAATATCTACTCTCTATATTCCTTATGTTGTCTGTCTGTGTGTCTGTCGTGGGCGTTGTTACCTCGCCAGGCCGCATTTCTCACTCGATTTCGATGCGGTTTTCACCACAAGTTTTCAAATGGCTGCCGTAAGGGGATGACGGAGCCCGATTTTTGAGTTCGGACTCAGGTTCCGAAAAAATCGATAATCGAATAAATCTATAATCGAAATAATCTGCTTACAGAAGGAATGATCGCAATTCAACCAAATTTGACACCCTCTTAGAGGTTACCATTAGAAGTGTTGTCTAGAAGTTTCATGACCTTGGACCCCTAAAGAGCGCGGAAAACCGATAAAACCCAAAAACCGATACCCCTTAGATTGCGCCTGAGCCGCATGTCGGTTTTTAGTGAAAAATTGATTTGACCGCCATTAAAGCATCTGTCCTTGGATTACTTGACAGCTTCCTGCTACCGCAAGTTACCTATTTGCTTAAACGTTTGCATTACCAATGTTATCTCCGCGTGCTGCCTCTACTGCTCAGCCCAGTCCATCTTAGCGTTCCATACCTATGTCTACCTTTTCGTAGTTCAGTTTTGCTATTAACAGTTAACTGCTATCGCAAGTTACTTACTTACTCAATCGTTTGCCCAACCTATTTTACCTCCACGTTACAGTTTTCACTGTAAGTTGAAGTGTACTGTCTTTACTAAGCGGCCCAGTACACCTCAGTACTTCACTGCCTATTTGCTTAAACGTTTGCATTAGCCATTTTATCTCCGCGTGCTGGCTTTACTGCGCAGCCCAGTCCATCTCTGCAAAATTATTGAACCAAATCAATAGATATCCTAAAGTTAAACCTACTAATTTGCAAACTACGGCACCAAAATAAAAATGAGGGCCGTCGAATTCATGCTAGAAATATCTGTGGACGTATGACACTACATGACACATGGTATCCCCGACTGTCGTCTTCTGATAAATAATATACATTTTATTATATGGTAAAAGGTGCAAGGTATATTCTAAACAAAGTGGGTATATTCTATACTAAGGGGTGAGAACTGGTCTAGTTTTACATTCCCCAGATAAAAAAGGACATATCCTAGAATAGGTATAGTAAAAACTGAAAGAATACTCTGCACTGTAATTCCAGTCATTAAGGAAGAGGCATAAATGTATTTAACGATGAAGAAATACAGAAGTAGACTAAATATTTTCCTGTAAAGAAACCAGTCGGGGATTGTGAGCTGACCTCTCTTCCGAGCTAGCACTAACTTCCCATTGGGGCAAAAACTGGCTGGTTACATTCAATGCCTTGAAAATCAAATCAGTTATATTAGATCACTGCCTATTGGACCCCGAACTACCGCCAGGCAAGGTGAACGGGCGTTTTCCCGAGGAAACACCGTGCCTTGAGAGAATATTGGGCCTCAAATTCTCACCTGACCGTAAGTGGAATTCGTACATACGCTCCATCGCTAAAAGTGCAGGTTCAAAGATCGCCAGTAAGTACCTGGCACCCCATCTCATACTCTACTTTTATAAGGGACAGATCAGGCGGAAAATAAAGAATTTTTGTCACATTTTAGGCGGAAGCAGGCAAGTCACCACTTTCCACTCTTGATAGGGTTCAAAAACGTCCCCAGTTATTTGTGAGAGACGAACTGTTTTCCAGCATTTTTCTCGCCGGTGAGATGTCTAAAACCCCACTCTTTAACGCAGTGATTCTCAACCACCTACCCACGGCACACTAGCGTGCCGTGAAATCTTCTTGTGTTGCAAAATGTTGCCACATCATGCATATATATATATACATACATATATATTTATATATATATGTATATATATATATAAATATATATATGTGTGTGACTGTGTGTGCGTGTGTGGTGTGTGTGTGTGCGTGTGTGTGTATATATATGTGTGTGTGTGTGTGTGTGTGTCTGTGTGTGTGTGGAAGTATTAATGGTACGGGTTACTTATCCATTTGAATAAAGGATAAGTACTAAATTTTTTATTCCACATTAGCTAAAAAGTTTTTATCACTTATATTTCAATCTTTTTCTTATTCTCTTCTTATTTCCCAACCCTAAATCACATAAGAAATACGAAGCGAGAAGGACTATGCTCAAGTGAAGAAGAAATGAGGGTCTGCTTATCGCACATTGTACCAAATATTGAAGAAATCGCGATAAAACCCCAGGTACTGGTTTCACATTGCATACACTTCACAAGAATAAAGTAAGATCATATTTGCCTGTACACACACACACACACACACACACATACACACACACACACACACACACATACACACACAGACGTATATATATATATATATATATATATAT
The DNA here is from genome assembly GCA_964036315.1 of Acanthosepion esculentum. Classification (NCBI taxonomy): domain Eukaryota; kingdom Metazoa; phylum Mollusca; class Cephalopoda; order Sepiida; family Sepiidae; genus Acanthosepion; species Acanthosepion esculentum. The sequence goes on from OZ038488.1 coordinate 27,458,486, forward strand.
ATATAATAAATATATAGTTTTATTTCATAACATTTATATTTATATCTTTTAAAAATTTGGCTAAGTGTGCTCTGATATTTTTATTTTCTCCGAGGTGTACCGTTGCTTGAAATGTTTGCGAAACACTGCCTTAACGTAATTCTCCACCTTAAGTGCTCCCAGGGCCTTGTACGGGGCGAATTTGACTGTAAAAAACGGGTTCTGTAGGACTATATAGGACCATGCCATATCAGCGGAAACATCTTATGCATTGACAGGACATAACCTAATCTGACATTCATGTCAAGTCTTCACGAATGCATCAATATTCAAGTATAAATTATTGATTCTAATGTTGTGCATCTTTACGGTATTCGCCGTGATCCTTAATGAATTCAAACGAATTCTTTTAACGAACGCACACATTCAACGGCATTTCATCCCAAGCAGTTAAAATAATGCTGGATGGTTTTTATTAATTCAGTGATATTTGCAAGTATATTTGCTAGGAAATGATTCGGCTTCGAGGAAAACAGGTAAATAACATATGAATTGAAGGACTACTGTAGACATTTTTCAGAAAGCATCTTCAAATGAAACAAAAACAAATAAAATGATTCGAAGGTATCTTTCAGGTGATAAAGGCGTTTCTTCTATCTATCTATCTATCTATCTCAGTCTGTTCATATCTATCTATCTATCTATCTATCTATCTATCTATCTCAGTTTCTTCATATCTATCTATCTATCTATCTATCTATCTTAGTCCGTTCATATCTATCTATCTATCTATCTATCTATCTCAGTTTCTTCATATCTATCTATCTATCTATCTATCTATCTATCTATCTATCTATCTATCTATCTATCTATCTCAGTTTCTTCATATCTATCTATCTATCTATCTATCCCACTATGTTCATATCTATCTATCTATCAATCTATTTATCTATCTATATATCTATCCCAGTCTGTTCATATCTATCTATCTATCAATCTATTTATCTATCTATCTATCTATCTATCTATCTATCTATCTATCTATCTATCCCAGTCTGTTCATATCTATCTATCTATCAATCTATTTATCTATCTATCTATCTATCTATCTATCTATCTATCTATCTATCTATCTATCTATCCCAGTCTGTTCATATCTATCTATCTATCTATCTCAGTCTGTTCATATCTATCTATCTATCTATCTATCTATCTATATATCTATCTATCTATCTATCTATCTATGTATCTATCTATCTATCTATGTATCTATCTCAGTCTGTTCCTATCTATCTATCTATCTATCTATCGAGAAAAGAAACTATTAGCATAAAACTTACGGTTACATCTAGCCAACTCAACTGTATAATGCTGTGACCTCGTCGTCAATCTAGTACTGCGCTTACATTCATAAAGTCTCGTTACAACAGCAAAGAGCTCGACCGAACCCGTTGTCATGGAAATATTTATAGAAAACGGAGAGCAAGGCAACTTTATGGCTGTGCAAAACTGAATCTGAGAGACCTTGTAATATTGTTCCTTCTTTGGATTTTATGAAGGATTTCTACATAGGTGGCGGGACCACCAGACTATATGTGGCTGCAATATTCTAATCATGGAGGAATGGTTGACGTATAGATATATAAGACAGATTCAGGAGAGAAAAAATTACAATGAGCCAAATTTCTTAGCAGCTAACCTAACAATGGATTCAACATAATCATTCCAGTTCATATCAGCCGAGAACTTTCTTGAAGGTTAGGAAACGAATTAAATATTTATCGAAAGAGTGTGGCTTTTACTAATATCCCATCTCGTTATCCATCATCAAAATAAGTTGTATGGAATAACGTTTCATTATCATAATGCAGTATCATTTATATTTATATATTTCAGCATTTACATTTAATATGGATAATTTATAAACAGATTTTTATTATACTAAGAAAAGAATTATTTATCAATATTTACGAATTTCCCCATATAGTGTCGATTCTATGAACATACGTGTATTATAAAAAATGATGTCTTCACATCGACGGGAAGATATTCGTGGAATATTGAAAGGAGATCGCTTTATTAATTTTCAAGTGACAGATTCGATGGTTTCTGAAATGGTACATACTTTTATATTTCCTGTATTATTTACGCATAGTTTACTATTGGGTTGGTGCATAATTATCAGGTGTTTTTAAACAATACTAGCAGCATGGCCCGGCGTTGCCCGTGCTTGATTCAAAAATCGTACGACTCATAAAGCAATCGCTATCACTTGAATTAAAATATGTTTGCCCTTCCTTGGCTTTAAAGGAGTGCCCTTTGCCGTGCTGATGTTGCTACATGCCTTACTTCTTGCCTATCTCACACTGCGAAGTTTTCTAAGCTCTATACTAAACATTAAATCTGTTACGAAAAAAGAACTAAACAAAATGAACACAAAACAATCAGCTTTAAAAAAGGACTCGTAACTGGAAAAACCGAATGAAAAAAGAATGTTAACAACAAATACATTTTCACACCCAACTCAGTTCTGCGGAATCAGAAACAACGTTGAGTTTAAGTAAGCGAATGGGCCAATTGGAGTAAAGTGCCATGCAGATTTAAATTTTTCCCACTTGTGACGAATGCAGCTATCGATTTTTTTTTGCATGCTAGTTAATATTCGTGTCAGTCAGCTGTTGGCTCTCACACTGGCCAATAGAATCTTCCTGCCTATTCGTGGCAAATGGCTATAGGCTCTCACACTGGCCACAAACTACATAAAACTATCGTAGAAGCATGAAAAAATCGATTATTTCCACTATCGATGGGATTTGCGAAATGCAACGCCGGTCTGGGGAGTTTCGCTAACTTGGAGCATGTGTATGTAAATTTTGGTGCAAATCCGACGAAAATTGTGGCCGTGCATTCGTTACAGACACCCACACACACACACACACACACACATCCTGCCTTTTATAGATATAGATTTATTATTAGAAAAGAAACAGCAATTTAACAATAATATTTTTAAATGAGCATGATTATCGACACGCATATTTATAAACTGAAAATAAAATATATTTTGTTTTAAAATAGTAAACAAAACAGCATTTTTTATTAACAAATAACACGCCTACAAAAAAGCCTGATAATTATGCAGCAGACCAATAGTTTCATGCATAGACATTGCCGAGATGTTCGTAAAAACAACGCCTGTAGTAGACATTAATAGAGGAAAGCAAAACAAAAACAATATTACCATTAATTTTACACTAATTACATTGTCCCTCGTCTTTATTATTCTATTCATGATGTTTTGGCCGTTGTATGCTCCAGCGGTCTTCCGGTGATAAAGGGTTCGATGCGAAATTCCAAAGTATATCACCTGAAGAAGGCCGCAGTTTACAACGCTCGAAATGCCGAGAATGGAATTAGGAGAAAAGTCCGAACAATATCAATAGTGTAGATATTTATAATATCACATCTTGGAAATATAGACAGATACTCAATTTCATGGTCTTCCGGTGATAAAGGGTTCGAGGCGAAATTCCAAAGTATAACACCTGAAGAAGGCCGGAGTTTACAACGCTCGAAATGCCGAGAATGGAATTAGGAGAAAAGTCCGAACAATATCAATAGTGTAGATATTTATAATATCACATCTTGGAAATATAGACAGATACTCAATTTCATGGTCTTCCGGTGATAAAGGGTTCGAGGCGAAATTCCAAAGTATATCACCTGAAGAAGGCCGGAGTTTACAACGCTCGAAATGCCGAGAATGGAATTTGGAGAAAAGTCCGAACAATATCAATAGTGTAGATATTTATAATATCACATCTCGGAAATATAGACAGATACTCAATTTCATGGTCTTCCGGTGATAAAGGGTTCGATGCGAAATTCCAAAGTATATCACCTGAAGAAGGCCGGAGTTTACAACGCTCGAAATGCCGAGAATGGAATTTGGAGAAAAGTCCGAACAATATCAATAGTGTAGATATTTATAATATCACATCTTGGAAATATAGACAGATACTCAATTTCATGGTCTTCCGGTGATAGAGGGTTCGAGGCGAAATTCCAAAGTATATCACCTGAAGAAGGCCGGAGTTTACAACGCTCGAAATGCCGAGAATGGAATTAGGAGAAAAGTCCGAACAATATCAATAGTGTAGATATTTATAATATCACATCTCGGAAATATAGACAGATACTCAATTTCATGGTCTTCCGGTGATAAAGGGCTCGAGGCGAAATTCCAAAGTATAACACCTGAAGAAGGCCGGAGTTTACAACGCTCGAAATGCCGAGAATGGAATTAGGAGAAAAGTCCGAACAATATCAATAGTGTAGATATTTATAATATCACATCTTGGAAATATAGACAGATACTCAATTTCATGGTCTTCCGGTGATAAAGGGTTCGAGGCGAAATTCCAAAGTATAACACCTGAAGAAGGCCGGAGTTTACAACGCTCGAAATGCCGAGAATGGAATTAGGAGAAAAGTCCGAACAATATCAATAGTGTAGATATTTATAATATCACATCTCGGAAATATAGACAGATACTCAATTTCATGGTCTTCCGGTGATAAAGGGCTCGAGGCGAAATTCCAAAGTATAACACCTGAAGAAGGCCGGAGTTTACAACGCTCGAAATGCCGAGAATGGAATTAGGAGAAAAGTCCGAACAATATCAATAGTGAAGATATTTATAATATCACATCTTGGAAATATAGACAGATACTCAATTTCATGGTCTTCCGGTGATAAAGGGCTCGAGGCGAAATTCCAAAGTATAACACCTGAAGAAGGCCGGAGTTTACAACGCTCGAAATGCCGAGAATGGAATTAGGAGAAAAGTCCGAACAATATCAATAGTGTAGATATTTATAATATCACATCTTGGAAATATAGACAGATACTCAATTTCATGGTCTTCCGGTGATAGAGGGTTCGAGGCGAAATTCCAAAGTATAACACCTGAAGAAGGCCGGAGTTTACAACGCTCGAAATGCCGAGAATGGAATTAGGAGAAAAGTCCGAACAATATCAATAGTGTAGATATTTATAATATCACATCTTGGAAATATAGACAGATACTCAATTTCATGGTCTTCCGGTGATAAAGGGTTCGAGGCGAAATTCCAAAGTATATCACCTGAAGAAGGCCGGAGTTTACAACGCTCGAAATGCCGAGAATGGAATTAGGAGAAAAGTCCGAACAATATCAATAGTGTAGATATTTATAATATCACATCTCGGAAATATAGACAGATACTCAATTTCATGGTCTTCCGGTGATAAAGGGCTCGAGGCGAAATTCCAAAGTATAACACCTGAAGAAGGCCGGAGTTTACAACGCTCGAAATGCCGAGAATGGAATTAGGAGAAAAGTCCGAACAATATCAATAGTGTAGATATTTATAATATCACATCTTGGAAATATAGACAGATACTCAATTTCATGGTCTTCCGGTGATAAAGGGTTCGAGGCGAAATTCCAAAGTATATCACCTGAAGAAGGCCGGAGTTTACAACGCTCGAAATGCCGAGAATGGAATTAGGAGAAAAGTCCGAACAATATCAATAGTGTAGATATTTATAATATCACATCTTGGAAATATAGACAGATACTCAATTTCATGGTCTTCCGGTGATAAAGGGCTCGAGGCGAAATTCCAAAGTATAACACCTGAAGAAGGCCGGAGTTTACAACGCTCGAAATGCCGAGAATGGAATTAGGAGAAAAGTCCGAACAATATCAATAGTGTAGATATTTATAATATCACATCTCGGAAATATAGACAGATACTCAATTTTATGGTCTTCCGGTGATAAAGGGATCGATTCGAAATTCCAAAGTATATCAGCTGAAGAAGGCCGGAGATTACAGCGCTCGAAATGCCGAACAATATCAATAGTGTAGATATTTATAATATCACATCTCGGAAAATATAGACAGATACTCAATTTCATACTGATTGATCCTCGAGTAAACGGCAAATATATTTTTATTCTTTTTTTTTTTTTAATCAGAAATTATAAGAAATATTGACAGAATTCAAAAACTGTATCTCAGATTGTATAAAGATTTAAAATGATATATAATTTTGTTTTGTAGAAAAAAAAACACGTTTTTGATCTGAGATCGCTTTAATAATATCAGTTTGTTCTGATTGATGTAGTTTTTTTTATTATTTTATCCGACGGATAATCAGGTACGCACATGTTTAAAATCCGTCTGATTAAATGTGTTGAATATTAATCATTAAAACTATCGCTAGACGTTAGTGGACATTTCTCGCGCGAAAATCTACCAATATCACCGCAAATACTGACAGATCCCGTAACTCATTTTAATGCCATAAAAATGATAGAATTTAATTTCTCCACCAAGAAACGAACTCAAGTTTGATATGTTCACACAATGGCAATGTTTATGTCTAATAAATATCTATAAAGTACATTTGTGTCTGACAAAAGTGATTTACATTATGTTTGTTTTGTACTGAATTCGAGCCGCACTGAATGAGGCAATTTCATTCTGTATGGGGTACTCTGCTAGGCGGTGCCTGAGATGAAATTTGATTTTCTTCAGGTGTGATTTTACGGCATTTATTTCATAAAGTCTTCGTAATATCTGAGGTCCGAAATAAACAATATATAAAGTGTTGTTTAAGAAAATAATCTCCTGGGCTATGTACACAAAAATAATAATATCTCACCATAAAATAATATTTAACCAATATTATATAACTGACACGCCACACACGTGTTCGTATATATATATATATACATAAGTTAAAATTCTCAGTATCAGGGTTATATCCTATGTAAATATAAAAGTGGACATTGAAGTCAAAACCCAGAGACGACACACACACACACAAAACACACACACACACACACACACATATATATATATATATATATATATATATATATATATATATATATATATATATATATATGAAGAAATATAGTCTTAAGGTGTGCTATATTTGTGGGATAAATTGCTCAATATCAGAGTGTGTAAATATAAAAGTGAACATAGAAGTCAACACTTAGAGGCGACAGTCTGGTTCATGCTAGATGCAATCTTCAGGCCACGAAAATAAAAATAAAAAAAGATAAGAAATAAAAATTATGAATGAAAATAAAAATAAATAAAAACAAGCAAAATAATTTAACCCAAATAAAGAAATAAACAAATAACCGCCAAAATAGACTACCCACAATGCACCACTGGCCCGTATATATAAATAGCCGAGAAAAATAACAACACTCGTGGCCTGACGATTGCGGGGGTCCGTTCAAGATGGTTTGATTAGCGAGCTCGGTCTTACGAGGCAGCAGGGACGCTCAATATGGCCTTGGGCGCCTGGGTTGAAATGCCTCAATAACGATGGTGATTCGTAGAGACGTCTGGGTCGTTGAAAAGACTTTGTTCAGCGGGCTTGGAGAATTCTCCAAACTGCCACCGCTGTGTTGGGGAAGTCGAGACCATTGGTCACACCTTCTTTCAGTGCATGGTTGTAGTGCCGTTGTGCCAGTTTGTTGAAGGTCTCATGGTCCGCATGCTACGGGGAAAGTCCTTTGGCCTTGAGGCCGTTTCTTTTTGTAGCAATGTGGTGCCGCAGATGACGAAGGCTGAACATTATGTGTTCTGTTGCTTACTAGGTGTTATGAGAGTCGTGATTTGGACGACGCGTCAGAAGGAATTCTATGGTGGCGAGAAGTTCACTTCTTCTGAACTGATTTTGTTCTTTAGGCATCAGCTTAAAGTCAAGATTAGGACGGAAAGGCGGCGGCTCGCCTCATCAGAATTTGGCAAAAGGTGGGTGAATCTAGTGCGTTTGTGCCGGGTGAAATGGGCTGACCTTGAGTGAAATTTTGATGCCGGTTAGGCATCAAGATATTGTTTTCCTGGGTTGAACTTGGGTTTCTTTTTATTGTTAAATTTTTATTCCCGCCCCCCACAGACATTATTTGTACATATGGGGTTATTTAGGATTTTCATTGAGACAATGAGGTATTTTGGTGGATGTAGCTAGAAAGGTAAGTATGAATGTGGCGTTTTGGTGGAAGGAATATTGTTTTGTATGCTTGGGTCAGTGCTCGTGGCTAACTAAGTTTAAAATTAAGACAAATGATGACCTTCCTTTTTCCCCAACCCCATTTTTGGCATTGTGCCGCATTTACTGTACCTACAATAATAAATATTGTGGCCTGACGATTGCATCTAGCATGAAACAGACTGTCGACTCTGAGAGTTGACTTCTATGTTCATTTTTGTGTATATATATATATATATATATATATATATATATATATATATATATATATATTATGAAATGGACAAAATCCGACAATTATTTTAAGACATTTTTATGTTTATACATTCATTTTATCGATACAGATATTTAAGTAAATGCTCTGTTCATAATAAACATTATTAAACAATATATTCCTGAATGTCCGAGAAATTTTCATAGAAAATATTCGTACTCCGAGAGGAATCGAACCTGTATCCTATACGGAACCGTCATATAGCCTGACGTGACTTTAACCTATTTGGTCACAGAGGAACGTTCGGTGAGCATGGTCGATTTTACTCTCTTTAAACTACAATCTTCCATGATTCTCTCACGTACATTCATATATGACGTCATTTCTTTCCATTTGGACACGCCATGAACAGATGAGCAGGATTTTTGGCAGCATATTTTCATCGAGAAATATTTCATTGAAAAGTTTAGAAAACTGTTGTCTACTTATTTTCCGAAAGGATCTCCTCTCCTCATATTATGTATTAGAGAGATATTAGTTGATAGCACAATAATACTGACACATCCACACAAAAAAAGGAACCTTCAATTATTTAAGGCCATCTACATTAAAACGAAGCGACCCATATTCAACAAAATTGCATTTCCAACTAGTCGTAACACATTACATTGCATCTAGACATTGGTTCTGTTGTAATACTGTTATGGTCCAGGTTCCTTGTACCACGGCGATGGTCCAAGATAGAACCAATGAAGAATAACTCGAACACAGGTATGGAATAACACAGATATATTACAAACAGAATATGTACTAAAGAAGTAGTAGTGTTAGTAATAACAATCAGGTTAGTTAGAGAAAACGATGTTGTCTCGACCAGTATCACTATTCCAATGTCTTACAGTAATCGTCTGACGCGATTCTGTCTCTGACTGACTCACTGTGTGACTCTGACTACTGCCTCATCTTGAGGAGCAGTATTTATGGTGTACAGAATAGTTCATTACTATTATGGGTAAGTTCCCATAACAAATACTTTGGTCCATTGCCTGGTATCATTGAACTGCATCTTGATTTGCGTCTGCTATTCTCCGACCGTTATCGTCGCATAATAACAAAATATTATATTTGACGGTACATATATTTGTTTCATGTGTGTATAGACACTCTGAGGATGGGTCATGTGAGCCGAAAAATTAGGACCAAATTAAAAAATATCCAAATGCTGAACAGTTCTTGTCGTTATTTTCACCAGAAATTGAAGCAAATACTCGAATACTAGAACGGCACATGATCAGACATATTGGACATTTGTATTCTGTTATATCTAATAATATATGTTTAAATATATGTGTGTGTTTTTGTGTGTGTGCGAGTATGTGCGTATGTGTGTATTTCAATATGTTGTACACTTCAAAAGCAAATTCTGTTGAGGATGGCATCTCGACTCCTCACGTATATATATATATATATATATATATATATGTGTGTGTGTGTGTGTGTATATATGATATACTTAACATCCAATATTACAGAAAGTTCTTCCATAAGAAGAGCTGCAATGTCCTTTCCAACAATGCAACTATCGTTTCACGAAATGTGTAACTTCAAAAGCAGATTCTGCTGAGGATGTTATCTCTTGACTCCTCGTATATATATATATATATATATATATATATATATATATGTGTGTGTGTGTGTGTGTGTGTGTCTGTGTGTGTGTATGTGTTAAGTATATCATCCAGCAATCTTTGTACTTTATGTTATCTTTTAATTTTTGAAATAACCAAAAATCACAGTGAACTAATTTTGGTAAATAAGATAGATGGCCCATTTTGTTAATTGGTCTCTGAGTGAGAAACCTTCGCCCTGTGTTGTACTATTGATATTGTCAATATTTCCCTTGCCAGTTCAAAGTTCTGTTCTTTTCCACCGAGCACATTCTGGGAAACCGTCCAATACTATCAAACGAATATGTGGACAGTGGATCTTCGTCCTAAGGCTTTGTAGGAAATTCTCTTCATATAATTAAAGAGACACACATCGATGTTCTTAAAATGTCAGCGATATGTGCATACTTTTTTGACTGATGCGCAAAGATGTGGTAAGACCCTTTAAGGGGTTGATTTGATAACATCATGTTTGATCGCCGGTAATGACCTCGTCAAACATCTCTGCATTATTCAAAAGATTAGATGAAAAGTGAAGCGGATGTTGTGTCTGTGCATTGATCAAGATGATGAGACTTCAGGTAAAAAGATGACCTTTTTGCAGTTTGGCCCCAAATGACCTTTGTTTTTGTTTTATTCTTAAAATGAACCATCGCTATTTATAATAAACTCAGAGGTCAGTGCAAACTATCGCATGTTCATCCTGGACTCTTATGTTGACTACATTGCAAAACTTATAATATGCCTTAGATGCATGCAAGCAAAAAATTGTCTGCTTGTGAAAAGACACGCACACATAGGCTCAAACACATATATACGAATAAATTTTTGTCTTCAAACGGATCTAAAGCTCGAGCCATATATCTGTGTAAGTATTAATATAATGTATCAAGTATTCTTACGTAATTTACCTATCGCATATGCTTATCTATCTATCTAGCTAGCTAGCTATCTATCTCTATATATATTTAATAGGTTAGAGATGTTTGGTTATCGCGTGTTTCCCACAATTTCCCAGTCTGATGGCCAAGAGTAGAGGTTATATCACTTGCTCCCTGTTTAGGATTGGGGTTCCAGTTACTTTTAATGTCTTCTCATTTTCATTCACTCTCGTAATACCTTGCGTTTTAGTGACTTTGTCGAGTTTCTTGGAGTGAAATTATATATATATATATATATATATATATATATATATATATATATATATATATATATATATATATATATATATATATATATATGTGTGTGTGTGTGTGTGTGTGTGTGTGTGTGTGTGTGTGTGTCATTCGCAGACAGTGATGTTTCGCTGTATCACAGCTCCTAAGTGACACAAGAAATCCGAATATTTAAAACCTGGATCGAAACCCATCCGGTTAGTCAGATATTCTACCACTGAGTAATATTCATTCGGATATATATAATTATTTTATATTTCCACAACACACGCATTATCCCTGATGTTGAGCATCTTATGAATGAATATAAAATACCTTAATAATATATCTATGTATCTCTCTCTCTCTCTAAGTATCTCTTCCCCCCCCATATATATATATATATATATATATATATATATATATATATATATATATATATATATATATATATAAGGTGCAATGGATAAACTGTCATCTCAATTACGCAAAAATGAAAATAACACTGACATCTTATTTTAACAGATATATTTACCTAACTTACAAAAAAAATCTTGGAATGGTAAAGAGTATATGTAGAATGGATATCAATCTATACTATTCTATTGATAGATAGATAGATATTGTCCGTAGTGAATATTTTCGAAATTGACCGTAGTGGTTATTTTATTATTTATTTGTTGTTGCTCACATTTAGTTTGCTATCTTGCTTTTTATTTACTTAGGTTTGTTTATTTCGATTTTTGATATTTAGATATTTGTTCAATTTCGGGGAGGAAAGATCTTATATTTTTAGTTTAAATTACAGGCTTTTAATATTACGTTATCTAAGTTGTATGTAGTTCATATATTTTCATTTTTCATGCTTAAAGTTTACAAAGTATTCTTTATTAGCTTTTGATTTAAATCATTAAATAATTGTTTTCGTGTCAGCATTGTGTCATAAGTTTTGATCGTTTATTTAGTTACTTCATTTGGTCTGGGAAGGTGATTATATCTATTTCCTTGCATAGCCAGTATTTACTGTTTGGGGATTTATATTTTTAGGCTGATTCTGGTTTCCTTATTTTCCATGATATTTTTGGTGAAGTTTGTTTTTGGCTTTTAATTTGCTATATTTTGTTGAAAAAGAATCATTCTACCTGTAAAGTATATTTTGTGCGCGTAATTTCTCTGTTTCCATGGTTCTTCAATTATTCTGATGTATTATTTTCTTGGTTATCTGAGGATTTTACTGTGGCTTGCCATTTAGAAGGCGTTCGTACTTTGCTCTGCAGTTAAAAGTGGGTTACCTTTGTGCGTGTGGCGTTTGTTCCTTATTTTTCAGTCGTGCTTTTTTATTATATGCATCATGTTCTCGCTGCAACTGTAGCTTTTTTACCTATTTTTACTGAGTTTCTGTTGAATATCTTGTGGAATGTGCTTGACAGGTGGAAGCGTTTTTGCATGAGTTTCATGAATATTTTCCTAAACGTTTGTTTTTTACGTTCTTTTTGTACGGGGGTTAAAAATATTTCTTGTTGGCTTTTGTGTGGTGCGTGATGTGTAATATGCATGCAAGTGGCGGCAGAAATCTATTATATATAATTTCTAAATATATTAATATAGACATAAAACGATAAATGATAAACACTAGTTCATCATCATTAAACCAGTTTAAAACAGGATTATATATATATATATATATATATATATATATATATATATATATATATATATATATATATATATATATATATATATATATATCAGATATGTTTTATGTTTATACGTTCTTTTTCTAGATACAGATATTTAAGTAAATGCTCTGTTTATAATAAACAATATTAATAACATTTACATTTAAATTTTGTCACTCAGCTACTTGATGTTACTTTAAGTATCCGGACTCCAATGTTTTGTAGGCGGTCCTCGCCGTCCACTCTGCAGGGCATCATCAACACGATGTTTCGCTGAAAGGTTCACAGGCATGTCCAAGATAGAAATGTAATTAGACATACCATTTGGTAGACTAGAATATCTGAGAGTGTTCCAAAATACTACAGCATTTATATTAACCTATGAATTTTTCAGCCGATGCTTATATATATATATATATATATATATATATATACAGATTGAGATGAGTAAATCTTGTTTTGTATTTTGTCGACTATAGTAGGGTCAATTGTGCAACGTCTCTGACAAAAAGAGCACCATGACGCAATTCACTCCACCAGAAATCGGAAACCACTACAGACAGTTTCAAAAATTACCACTTCTGAAAGTTTTGAAAATAATCACCACGGTCAGTTTCCCAAGAATTAACACAACGGACAGATTCGAAAAAAACTACGACGGTCAGTTTCGAAAAAAAACATTACGGGCACTGTCGAAAATAAGCACAACCTTCAGTTTCTAGACATTCTATGTAAAAATAACCACTGCAGAAAATTATTACTATGGACAGTTTAGAAAATTACTACCTCAGTCAGTTTAAAAAAATAAAATAACCACTACAGTCAGTTTCGAAAATTACCACTACGGTCAGTTTCAAAAGTTAAAACTACGGAGATTTTCGGAAATAACCACTACAGTCAGTTTCGAAAATTACCACTACGGACAGTTTCGAAAATAACCACTACGGTCAGTTTTAAAAGTTACAACTACGGAGATTTTCGAAAATAGCCACTATAGCCAGTTTCGAAAATTACCTCTATTGTCACTTTTGAAAATGAACGCTACGGACAGTTTCGAAAATAACCACAACCACCAGATTCGAAAACAACCACGACGATCAGTTTCGAAAACAACCACTGCAGACATTTTCGAAAATAACCACTACAGTATGTTTCAAAAGTTACCGCTACGGTGATTTTCGCAAATAAACACTATAGACAGTTTCGACTTTTACCACTATGGTCGGTTTTGAATATAACTACTATGGTCAGTTTCGAAAATAACCACGACGGTCCGTTTCGAAAGCAACCACTACGGACAGATTCGAAAATAACCACATAGGTCAATTTATACACCTTCTTTTTAAAAATAATCTTTACAGAGAGTTTCGAAAATTACCACTACGAACGTTTTTGAAAATAACAACTACGGTCAGTTTCGAAAATAATCTCTACAGCCAGTTACGAAAATATCCACTATAGTCAATTTTGACTCTAAACATTTAAGTCTTTTTCTCACATTACCATTACGGACAGTTTCGAAAATTACCACTGCGGACGGTTTAGAAAATTATCTCTACAGTCAGTTCCTAAAACAAAGAACTTAAAGCGCTCTTGGAAAACTAAAAAAACTAAATTCAAAATTTTCTTTTGTGCGTTACATTCAATATATCTATCCCCCCTCTCTCTCTGTCTGTGGGAGCGCGTTTGCGAAAGCGATGATTTTTATTGCATTCTATATTTATGGTTAGTTGCATCGAAACAGCAAAATATGCCTTCCAAAATATTTCTTCGGAAACAAAGAGCATTAAACTCTTATGTAATATCAGTTTCCTCTACGTCAGTGAATGTTGGACAATCTCCTTACAAAGGAAAAAGAACAGAAAAGAAAAGAATAGAGATATTGTTCTACAGGAGGATGCTGAGAATACCATGAACTGAACATATCAGTAAAGAGAAAGATTTTAGGAAAATAGAAACAAACACGACGCTTGCATTTTGAATCAGAAAGAGACATTTGAAAATTATGGGACAAAACGAGGAAAGAGGGCTTAAAGAAAATTGACAATCACAGGATACATTTGAATCAAGAAGAATAGAGGAGGAAAGCAGCGAGAAGACTACATAACAACCCCGTGTAAATGGATGGCAAACAGGAGTTACGAGAGATTATGAAAAATATGCAAATTACAAAGAACGGCATATGATGGTATTTTGAGACGAGCCAAAATTGCTGACGCCCTGAAGAGATACGGCGCATAGAAGAGGAATATTTGTGGAAGAAAAGGGCTCAATACCATATGCAGCGTGTATGTAAATATAAGCGGTGACGACATAGGTATTACCACAGTATGGCGACGAACTGTTTCACACTTAAGCGTAACTGTTACAAATTTTAACTGCATGATTGAAATCCGTAATGCTTGTAAAGAGAACCAGTGACCCTAATGTTTAGCGTGAGTGTATAATGGTGCAGAGACGCTAGATTCAGTTTTGAGTTCCTTCTGCCTCTCGCTGGCAGGCCCGTAGGCAAAATCAAATGACGTCGTTCGTGACTAGAATTGATCTAATGAACTTCATTGAAAACTGAAGACCGCTATGCTTGAATATTGTCAAATATCAAAGTATGTTAATATTAAAGCTTGCGTGTAAATAAAAGTAGAGTTTCTCTGATTCGTATGTGATATAAATAATTAATTTCCCGCGCGTACGCCTATACACATATATATGCAACCGAAAGTTTCTCGGCCGATAATTTCTAAAAGATCTTTCCAAAAGTGCTTCTTCTCGCTCGGCTCAAGGAATTTCCCAAAGTTCTGAAAACAATATTTATTCAATGCTATATACTTCTACTAGTCTTGCATTTTTTTTGGCTGTATCTTCTTATTTCATTCCTTATCCTTTCCGATTTTTGCTTTTTTTCTTTTCTTGTAGAAAAAGTAGAAAATAATGATTGTCTGCATTCGCTTTATGATCTTTCTTTTGATCTCTTTCCTTCTCCGTCTCCTTCCCTAATTAATTGTAATATATAGCATGTTTCTGCATCATTATTCTCATCTACATCTCTCTTGATATCCAAACAGAAAGACTTTTGCTCTCTGTATTTTCCTTCCGTATCTTACACATCTCTCGAGACTGATATGAATAAATAAGAGAAAAATAGAGAAAACGTTTATAAAATTAATAGGTTTCGTAGCCTTTTTTCAGTACATTTACAAGCAGTAAAACAACCACAAGATGAAGTAGCGACTTCTCTTGAGATTGGGCATCGTGGTGTTATTAAATAAAAATGGTTTGGTTTGGTTTGGTTTGTTTTACGGCATATCAACGACAATGGGTCATTTTTTCACTTTCAAAAATGCATAGCTGGTATTTTTTTCAGCTGGTAATATTTAAAAAAAAATGTATAATTTGGTTTGTTTTGTATTGTGGCATATTAACCTCAATGCGTTATTTAATACTTACAACATTTTTATTTCTGGTAATATTTTTTTTCAAATGTTTTGCTGTTATCAATTTATGTTTTTACTAGTGCTCATATTGCAACTTTGTTTTCTCTGGCACTCTTTATTACTGGTTCCCATATTGTATTTATTTCTATGCTTGGTCGACTCAGGACATTTTTCTGGCCTAGCATATGTGCTGATTCCTTAAGTTTACGAATTTTCCAATGGTGTACCTTGTCTATGATCTCAACCTTATCCCACAGAGGGCGGTGATCGCCCTTCTCTTTCCATATGTGGTCAGCAAAAACAGCAACAAAATTGCAATATGAGCGCTGGTAAAAATGGTTGCTGAAGACATTAGGTTTATAATACCTAGGAATTCATACACAGATGTCCTCAAGGACACATGGCACAGGGGATAAAGGCGTTGGTTAGATACAGTGACAGGACCCAAAGAGGGAAAATTATCAGGAGATAACTGATAACTGACATCCATTAAACATGGCACGTGGAACTAGAACAGTCTACCCCAGTGAGCGAAATAAAGGGTTCAGTTCGACATTCCAACCACCTGAAGAAGGCCGGAG
This sequence comes from Acanthosepion esculentum, assembly GCA_964036315.1. Lineage (NCBI taxonomy): Eukaryota > Metazoa > Mollusca > Cephalopoda > Sepiida > Sepiidae > Acanthosepion > Acanthosepion esculentum. Next base: position 27,475,255 of record OZ038488.1, read on the forward strand.
CGTGCAACGGCCGAAATGTTGTAATAATTATGGCGACAAAGATGAGGACAATACTCAGAATAATGTAAATAGTGTACATAATACCTCATATCAGAAATACAGACAGAAATTATCTTAGTTCGTAATATGTTGTTTATCTATTGGAAGCTATCACCCTCTATTCCAATGCGCCTTTGGAATTCTGTGCCATATATGGAGGCAACGGAATTCGTGATTAGAGTTTTGATATCCGATAGCAGGCTCAGGTGTAATCATATTCTATTTGAGCTGATGGCATGGGATTCATTCGTGTTGTGAAAATCTTTGTGCGCTGCTCTGACTTTATGAAAAAAATTCACGATGAAAGAACGTGATTGCGGATGTCTCCTAAAATGTACTTCTCGAATTCTCTTGTATTATTCCTAACAGATCTAGTTGCCGTAAGGAATAAGCATGGAGAGAAGTTTCACCACATAATATCTAACATGGAATCGAAATATATAAGGTAGTTCAGCATAAACAGGTTTCGTGACGACTGTTTCCGATGACGGAATTTCGGCTCATCCCACACTTTCAGAAATTAGGACCTAAGACATTTCTGTAAGTATCAGGAATAAAAGGATTGTGTTTGTTTTATTCAGTTAGTTCTATCCTGCATGTCTACTTTCTTTTCTATCGGTCTTGGACATTAGTATTTAGATAAATAGTACCTTCTTCTCCTCCTTCTCCTTCTTCTTCTCTTATTATTCTCCTCCTCCTCCGTATTATTCTTCATCCTCCTCCACTGACTTTTTCTTCTTCCTCCTCCTTCGTTTTCTTCTTCTTTCTTCTCTATTTTCTTCTTTCTTCTCTATTTTCTTCTTCCTCCTCTTCCTATACATTCTTATTAAACTTGCCCGTTACCCGCAAGTTCTGTCCATAGTATTCTCAGCATTCTCCTGTAGATATGATAAGTCCATTGTATCCAGAATAGTCTTCTATTGAAGCACATATTCTGTTGCACTAAGTCTCTTTTTCATCCGTTAGGAGATTGTCCAGCATCCACTGCCTTATTTGGGGACTATTATGCCATAAATGTTCAGATCACTTATCTAACGAATTTTCCCTGTTTCTTAATTCTTTGCTACAATATATCGTGTCTGCCATTTATCCAACGTAAGACTTAGGGTGGAATCATTTTAAAATTAAGCCAAAATTGCTATTGAACATTATTATAGAGTGATATTAGATGACTGATATAATATTAACACAGAATTGTTTTATATATAAAAATGAAAAGAAAAATGTGTTGTCATTAATTAAGAGTGAAATCTTGCTCTATGTATTCAAGCCCCAGTATATAAACCGATATTCTAGTTTGGATATCAGATTATTGTCTTATTTAATGTACTTGTTAGGGTGAGAGAAAATTTGGAATGAAATAAACAATGGATTCAATTATTACCTCATAAAGTAATACTGTATTATTAATATAGTAATTAAATCGAAAATAAATATTCTTTGCGAATATAGATCGGAAAAAAACCCCGACAAAACCAGAATATTTTGAAGAAGTAAACGGTAGTTCTGTAATGAACAAGAATTCTAAGAACAATGTTACAGCTTAATAAAACAGAATCCTAACCACTACATTTTCTCAAGTGCTTTATAACGATATTAACCTCGACAATGAATAACAGGCCATGATATTATCAAATATCTATCCGAGAGTTATTTTGATCAGAAGTGCACCAATGTGTTTCATTGAAAATCTTTTTACCGCCTGATAAAGATAGAATACTTAGAAAAGTGACGCATTTCGCGAGAGAATTTGTGTGATTGACCTCAAGCGTTACTCGCCGATTTTTACGATGACAAAAAAAAAATTCAATCATCGGCTCCAAATAAATAACTTCATAAAAAAAGAGATTTGCTTATCGCCATAAGTTTCCACGTCTTTCGGAATTGGATCGACACACGAAGAAAAGTCATTGGGTAAATACATAAATGTGAAGATAATATTAACATATCCCCGAAACAATATAAGAAGAATTTATTTAAACATCCAATACGGAGAGTAATGAAGAGCATGAATAAGAAATAAAAATGACAGAGGCGTAAAACTAACAGTGACGATGCAGTGTTGGTTCTTATGTACACATACTGAGTGTCTATACGTTACCCATAAATACAGCAAAGTTCAATAAACACAGACAGACACGCACACTGTTAAGAGAATCTATTTTTATAAATTAAACTTGTCCGAGTTCTGAGTCATTTGATGTATTCGGATGACCTTACAATTGGTGGTCTTTCATCCGGGTATTCATATTCGTAGGTTGGCGCCAAAAATAAGGGCCTTGAATGGAAAAAAGTCAGTTGCTGGCGAAACCTGCTTGAGTGCAGTCCGGTTACTACCATTGGCTGCCGTGAATTGTAAACTATATCACAAAACCCAGCAATTTTTAAATTTTGGCCGGTAATCCTCATATGAGTTTTTTTATTTATTTTAATCACTCATAAAATCACTAACACTAAATTACAATCTTCTTTGTTTATTATAAAAGCGATTTGCTTTCCTGTTTTTCAATTTGTTTTCTTTATCTTCATCTATGCTATATTCTTGTGTAAATGTGCTCAATACCAAGGATAGAGGGCGTGTATATAAAACAAAAATGTGGGCACTGAAGTCAACACCCAGTAGAGACAGTCTTTTATATGTTTGAATCTTCACATACACAAGAGCGCGTGTAAACATACACACACATGTACGCATAGTGGTAGAATCCCCGACTGACGCCAATTCAGTTGGTTTTCGATCCGGGCTAGAGGCAGCCGTACGTCTAGACACACTGATGAGCTGTGGTACAGCGAAACAGTCTGTCTGTGGATGACAACATATATGATCCTGAAAAAAATTATTTCGGTCGAGCTTTCTGGGAAGGAAGTATGGGTTTTAAAACAGTGACTACTACGTCTAATAATAAGCGACTCGTTGGTAAATCGAATCGAGTTCTCTCAGTCATTGTGTATTTATCTCAAAATAAAAACGTTTAAATTCGCCAACGTCCCAGCAGTACGCCACTGGCTTAGTGGTAGAATCCCCCCGACCGACTCCAATTCAGTTGGGTTTCAATCCTAGCTAGAGGCAACCAGACGTCTAGCCACACTGATGAACTTTGATAAAGCGAAACAATCTGTCTGTGAATGACTATATATATATATATATATATATATATATATATATATATATATATATATATATATATATATATATATATATATATATATTGGGTGTATTTGGGGAACAGTTTTTAATTTATATTATCTGGTTAGAGAGCAGCAAAATTTCTTTGTTAAATATTTTTTCATTAATTTTTCAATATTTTGCAACTGGGGTTCAGTATATATTAAATGCAATTAGGTCTAATGTCTGAGATGTTTCAGCTTTCAAAAACCGTTATGAATGAATAATATTGTAATATGTCGAGGAAACAGCGATTAACATACCTACCAAACTTGTGTAAATAGATGCCAGAACAGAGAATGTGAGGAATAGTGAACAGACAAGCATCACTAAAAGCTACAGATGATAACATGTCGAGGAGAGTCAAGTTCACCCACCTCCTGAAGAAACACAGCACCGAAACGACGAACACCTACCCTTATACCAAAGAAAGCATGGTTCAGTAGGGCAATACATTTATTGGAAAAATCTGGAATTGAGAATAGAACTTTTTTTTCAGAATTATAGTAGAGCTCGTCCTCGGATATGGCTCCTTAACCTAAACACTAACAGCCAAACTGGAAAAGAGGTTAGATGGTACTTACACACGAACGCTTCGAGCAGCAATAAAAAAAAATCTTGGAAAGATCACCCAACAAAGAAAAAGCTCTATGGCAAAATAACTCCCATCTGCAAATTATCACACACAACAGAGACTAAGATTTGCTGGTCACTGTTTTCGTAGCAAAGGAGAACTAGCTGGAGACGTTCTATTCTGGATACAATACAGTGGAAAAAGAACACAACGTCGACCAAAGAAGTTGTACATTGACCATCCCATTGAAGACACGGGATGCAGACTGGATGACCTTCCAAATGCAATGAACGACAGTAATGGATTGAAGCAGCATTTCAGGGAATGCCGAGCTTGCTGGACCTGATGATGATGATGATGATGATGATGATGATGATGATGATGATGATGATGATGATGATGATGCTGATGATGATGATGATGATTACTTTGCTGTACATACCAAACGCAATGGATAACCTAATAGAACAAATATATTCCTACAAAAGTTCAATTATTATTAGTTGATTTTTTTAGGGGTATATTAACACCTCTATGGGTTATTTAATACCGAAATCTAAATCATTTCACCCTAAATGTATGGCTTCAAATACAGATAAAATGTATTACTATAAATATGTATTGTTGATAATTTTTATATAAAAAAAAAATATTGCTTGTATTTTTACTATAAAAAATATTTTTATACTTTCATATTTTCTTGCTTTTGTGTAGGGGATCACTATTTGCCCATAGCTGGGACTCTCACAGGTTCTACAAGCCTGGGTCAGGGTAGACCTGGGAACAACATCAATTACCTCCAATCTCCCGATCAGAGGCCTTGCTGTCAGATGTAGTTTATAGTCATAGACAGGACTACTTTCAATCATACTAACATTTATCTTACAAACAGGATCATACCGTTTGATAAATAGTTTATTGAACTGTTCACATATAAGGGTTTGGAAATAACTATTTGTTGAAACTTGACTAATGCATGGAATAATAATGCAACACAAAATGTACTTAGAACAAAATGTATTGAAACAAGAAAGCGTACACAATATTTACATATAGTCTTTTGTATATTCCTGGGAAGACCGTTCCTGGAGAATGTGTTGACTGAGTCGCAGTCGGGCGGAGTCTCTGGTTGAATCTCCTGATTCCTTCCCTCTCTTCCCTGTACCAACGATATTTATATGGTCGGTACTCCCCGATGCAAATTAGGTGGATCCTACCACAACACTATTACAAGAATTTGTCATTTAAACACAGGCATTATTCCAGTAGTTGTAAGAGCACTAGAAATGAGTAACAGGGATATTGTTACACACATTGTGAAAATAACAGTATTGCAAATACAAAAAATATGCGTTATAACTGATATTTACGTATTAAGGAAACTCTTTCCATTGTTTTACATTAGATCTCAAATGAAAGATGTAACAAATGACCATCAAACTGCATGTCAAAATGAATGATTAAATAAAGAATTAATGCGCTTAATGAAATTATTAGCCTTCTGAAGAAAACATTATCAATGTAAAATAAATAATCCTCTCTATCCATGAAATGTGTTCTTTTATTGTCCCACTCCTTAATAATGTTTTCTTTTCTCAGATTCATTCGCTTTCTGATATTAATCGCTTGGATCTTAGTGACTTTATCGCCTTGCTTACGGTAAAATAATCAAACATGTATATACACTATAGACATACTAAGTATCACTTAACATCAGAATTCGTGTTAAATAAATTCTGAACGGTATTGGCATCCACTGAATATAAAAAAATGATAGAGTGGGCCAATATCTTCACGGGAAAATCTGCAACTTCTACGGGAAAGAAACTGAAAGTAATTGGTATTAACACCACCCAGGCTGGACAATCAAAGCTAACCGCCCAGATAGTGTTATTAGATACAGCAAAGAAAAGTGCCTCCTTATTGATGTGGCATTTCCTGCAGACAGCAATGTATCTTTGATCTTCAAAAAGCTACCAAAATACAAGGACCTTGAAATCGATATCTCAAAAATGTGGTACATGGGAACATTAACAATCCTTGTTGTAGTTGGAGCCCTCGGATTAGTTGGAAAAGATTCCAGTAAACTCATTTGATCATTTACCCCGATGAACTGTACTGCATCTTTTCTTGATGAAAAAAAAATGCTTCCATTGAAACAGAAGGGATGTCAATGAGGTTAGAATGATTGCAAAGATTAACAACTGTTAAACAAAATGATCCTGGAAAATTGTGGGTAAAATATTAGAAATCTCAGGAGAACTTGGAAAGATTAACATAAAGTCTTAGATAGCGTGCAAAATTCTTGGATACTTAAGGCACTGGAAATATGCAGTCTCCTCGGTTATAGTAAATTTCCTTAAATACAACAGGAAAATTTGGAAAACCATATTATTTATACGTAAATCGTAGCAAAAACACTGCCACTTCCAACTGCTAGTTTACGCGACGAGGATTCTTTCAAAGAGATTCGCTGTCATCCCTTCTGCTCAGTCTGTCTTTAACTCGCCATTTATGTGAGCTAAACAGTGTTAACTATGGATTCAAAGTTTAAAAAGTAAGTGTTTAATCAACTATCTACATTGATGGTATGCAAACTCTTTGCCAAATACGATGATGAGTTTACGGGAGTCAACAATATTGTCAACTGTTTCTGTTATAACATTGGTATGGATTTCGGATTAGATAAATATGCAAAAGTAACATTCAAGAAAGGGAAAATTGCAGAAACACACTCAATAGATCTAGATTATGTCACAAATATTAAGGGGAATGGAACAAGAAGAAACCAAAATTACCTAGCAATCAGCAAAGACGATGGGAGAGAGCTTACACAAGGAGAAATAAATGAAGAAAATAATACTACAGTCGTGTGTATCCGGTGTAAAATACCGAGTTGAATTCACAAAACAGAATATCAGCCATAACCACTTTGGCTGCCCTTGTAGTGCAATACTGTTCCAACATCCTTAATTGGACCATAGCTGACATTAATCAAATGGATATCAAAATGAGAAAGCTTCTGACTTTCCACCTCATGCATCATCATAAGGCTGATATTGATCGTCCGTGCGTGTCCAGATCCGAAGTTGGGAGAGGGTTAGTTCAACTAGAACTGTTTTACAAAACCAAAACAATCGGACTTCAAAGATATCTGGAAACTACTGAAGATTGGCCAAAGAACATGAAAGAACTAATAAACTTTATTCAGTAATAAAAGAAACCATCGAATTACAAAAGGGAGCAGCTGAAGAAGCGCAAATAAAGTATAATATTCCTACTGCAGAGGCAAAAAAACTAAAAAAAGAAAGCAAACGCAATGTACCAGATGCCGAAACTATGACAAAATAAGCTTCTTCATGGTCAATATACTGCCCGTACCAAATAAGCTGATGTACACAAACCGCGTTCCGATCAGAGGTTACGTAGGTGCAGGCTTAAAAGCTGAAACCGAAGGTTTCAGTCCTGTTACACAGGACCAATGCTTACCAACTAGAAATGTCGAAGTTCACGTACTGAAAAAATGTTATGACACCAGATGTATATTCTGTGATAAATATCTAGAAACAATTGACCATCTTGTATCAGTATGGTTAGCACTCACTGAATATAAACCGCGACAAAATAGAGTCGGCCAAAATCCGCAATGGAAAATATGTAACTTTTACAGGAAGGAAACAGTAATAAACTACAATGAACATCACACAAACCCAGTTACAGTTATAGGACGTGTAACAATTTTATGGGACTTTACAATGCACACAGACAGTACAATGAAACCTAATCGCCCAGATATCGCGATCAAAACCTGATGTGCTTTCATATTGACATAGAATTCCCTGCAGATTGTAGATCTTAAAAAACTAACTATAAAAATACAAGGACCTTGTAACTCATGAGGTCATCAATAATTCCAATCGTACTGATAAGAAAATGTTCACATAGACGCATTGGTTGGATTCCTGATAGCCCATAACTTAAAGGAATACATAAACTGGACTCACAAGTTCAGCACACTCATTACGAACACCTTTTAGGAAGGATTTTATTATTATTATTATTATGAATGATGTGGATGTTCCTACTAGTCATAATATCAAAGTAAATAAATTGACATAGTGTAAAAAACAAGGACTTTCGGATTGAAGGTTGTAGAACGTCAAGTATTCAGTTAATTATTGTCCAAATTATTGCGGGATCTATATATCACCAAACTACATTGATAAAATTAGAACAAAACCCGGTATCCCTTCACTTCAGAAGTCTGCGCATTGCAAACATTCTTCTAAATGTCTGAGGTCGTACAACTTGATTGAAAGCATTTTAATGCATGATCTCGCCTTGAAAATGACATGGCGGTTCCCGCAGGTTGTAATGTATCTTTGAAGACCTTCAAAAAAACTATCAAAGTCCAGGCATGTGGAAGTGGAAAACTGCAAAATGTGGTACATAGGGTCATCAATAATTCTATTTGTAGCTCGGATTGACTGGATAAACTTCCGATAGATTCGTTGACGGGATAACTTAAAAAAATACAAACAAATTGTACTCAGAAGTACAGCTCACACATTAGGAAGAACTGTGTCTATGTCAAATGTGTCTGATGTTAGAGATTTTTAAATTTAATTTTACAAAAATGATCAGAAGAAAATGTCATTAAACCATTTTTGATGTACATATTTCGGAAGCAATTGTGTAAACAACAGAAATCAAAGTAAATACTACTACTACTACTACTACTGCTGCTGCTACTACTACTACTACTACTACTACTACTAATAATAATAATTACATTTGAAGATCTCAAAAATTCTCACAATACAAGGAACTGGCAGTGGAAATGTGGCACATGAAGACCTCAGTAATTCCACTTGTGGTTGAAACCATCGGTTTTATTGGGAAATGTTCTGATACCCTCATTCAATGGATCTCTGTAAAACCATGCCGTAAAGAAATACATAAGCTGTTCTCACAAGTACAGTTGACACCTTACGAAGGGTTTTATCAATGAAAAATGTTTGTCTTTTTAAGATTCAAAAATCTTTAGTGAAAATGTCATGATGCTTTTTCAGACCTTAGGTCTCTACTGGTCAAAAACTTATAATAACACCAATAATGAGGATAATATTCCGGATATAAATAGTCCGATTATTTCTTATTTATAATTGCTTTGTTTTCTTTCTGAACGGAATTATTTTACTTCATTTCCCCCTTCGAATCTGCGTGTCACATTTAAAGTCGTCTCTTTCTACACTACCCAAATATTTAAATAGCTGGAGCAGCTGCTTTCTGATTTTTCCAATTGGAAGTTTGGACCATTCGCTGTCTCTCTTTTTGAAGACCCCAATTTATGACTTATAATTGATGGTTACTCATTTATTCTGGCTTTCCTTTACTACCTTATCTAAGAGCGTTTGTCAGACAGGTCATCTACTTTTCTTTGTCTGACTGTAAAGGACGAAATGAATCGTTTCAAAAAAGGAAACCTTCGGCAATTCTGACCGAATAATAGAAATTATTGTCGATTGAATGTCATCAAATAGTCTTAAAACAGTTTTTTCCGGAAATTGTTATTAAAGATTTCAGTTTCCTTTCAGAGCTTCTGTTTTAGGTAGTGTTGAAAGTTTACATATTGATTCTATCATCATTAAGACATCTAGGTGCACTACTGTTCAAAATTTTGAAGGTACTGGCAAAATAGCATGAGACGAACTTGACACAAGAGTGAAAAAAATGAAAAAGAGATCTTAGATTTACTGAAAAGCGAAGGGAATTAATTATCAAACTTATATTTAGAGAAACTTTTGCAGCAAATGCCAAAAATATGTGCCGCATTAATCAAGCCCAAAGGCGGCCATTTTGACGAGAAAGGAAAATTTGATCATAAAATGATTATTTTCTTTTTTCATAATAACATTGCTAATAAAAACCATGTCTCACTTTTTTTAAAACCATGTATAATAATTTTCTCTTATTTAAAGTACAAAACAACTAGTTTAAGTGCCAATTTAAAGATTACGAGGCGACTGGCGGTCTCTCCTGCTATTTAACCATAGCTGTGGGGAGAAGAAAGATTCATACCTTGCTCAAGGGTATGTGCATGTAATGGATTTGACTCGAATTCGAACACGGCTCACCGATTCCTCAATCCGAGCCGCTATCCATTATTATTTATTAATACAAAATTAACAAAAATAATGTTTAAGAGAAGATTTTGTTTTGTTAGACGTCAATTGTCTATAGAACCAAATATTCATTAATATGATATAGTGTGAACTTGTTGTGCTAATGTGTTTTAGTGAGAATAATTCACAGTACTTTAAGCTTCAGCGTGGAAAATTCATGTCTGCAGTTACTTTAGGCTTCCAGTATTTTATTTATGTTCAAGAGCTGCTGCTGATAAAAGTTAGATTTACAGCTGGTACTTCTATAATGTTTTATTTTAGAGCCTGCTGTTGCTACTAAATGTAATGTCACTAAACGGGACTTATTCACACATGAAAGAGTAACTTTATTTCTAAATACTGCCAACACGGTATTGTTGTTTTTCAATGCACAATTTACAAGCTTTCAATAAAGTAAAAACGATTATTTGTTTAATCATATTCTTATCACTACTAAAATTAATGAGTTTGGTCGTACAGAACAATACTAATTGAGATTGTGAACTATTGACATCGCAGTAAAGAAGTAACCAGCAAACGTAAAAGTCAGTATCTTGTTTTCCTTCATTGTTTGTCATTTATAACTATTAGGTTGTGTTATAATTGATTCATGTTTTTGTTTTCCAAACTTGTTCTTTAAAATATGAACTACAATTCTATTTTTTAATTACATATTCACTGTTATTTGCAAAGACAGTTTGCCAGTTATCGAGTAGTTCTATAAGAGAGATTGAGTAAAATTCTGTATAATATAATGTGAAAAAAAAATTGGAAAATCCCTTGAATTTTTCTACACTAGATTTGTTTGCCCGCATTGAAAATCCCCACTGTATTTCTTTATCGTTATCACTCAATGAAAGGCAGTGTAACATGCGGTTACAAGGTGTAAAAGAATTAAGACCAGAAATATTAATAATGAGCAAAAGAAAAAAGGAGAGAGAGCAGTAATCAGGAGGACAGTAGATAGAGATTGAGACTGCATTTAATTTTTTTACGGATTACCATTGTCTGGAAATCATGGAGCCTGAAGAAATAATCCTCACGCAAGAATTGCTAGAAAAGTAAATGTTAGCATAGAACATACAGATGCATCTACCGAGCTCAACTGTAAATTCATGAGATATCGATGTCAGTCATGAACTGCTCTTAAATCTAAAATTTCTTTGTACCGCAGCGATGTGATCATTCGAACAATTTCCATGAAAGAATTTATAGAAAACGTATAGACGGCGGTAGGTAAGTGACTAAAACCGAGACGCCAGAGCAGGACCAATAATATTGCTGATTCCTCTTTGGATCTTATTAGGAAGCTCAAGGTAAATATTAGAGCCAGCGGACGCTATGTGATAGCAATATCATAACCATGGACGAATGGTAGTCTTATAGATATGTCAGATAGATTCTAGAGAGAAACATTGTCACACACAGTGGAACGACTTTCGTAGCAGCTGACCTAGCAATGGATTTAATATAATCTTTACATTTCATGTGAGCTGAGAATGTTAGCTAGAGTAGGCGCTCAGAGTCGTTTTCCTGGAGGTTAGCATCAGCAATGATGATGGAAGGCAGAGAGGAGCCTCTCAGATGATTAATGGAGATGTTCAAGTTATCATTAACATTTTTGTCAAGATTTACAAGCTCTACGTTTTGTTCAATTTCGCAAGCCGATCGATGAAATTTGAATCAGCTGATTTCTTTAATCTAATTTTGTAACATTTCAAACCATATTTTTTAAAGGGAAGTTTCTTTTTTCCTTTTTAACACCGAAGCATAAATTCTGAGAATGTCATATTCTTGAGCATGCAACATACAACTAGCCATGCATAAATATTTCTTTCTGGGGCCAGATTCCAACGTTTTAAAGCCTTGTGTTTTGTTTATAGTTCTAGCAAACAGAGGGCGAACTGGAAACCCAATTCTTGTATTATATATAAAAACTTAAAGAAAAGATATGCAAACAAACAATATTATATTTTTTATTAAATAGGTATTTGTTATTTTAATCATTAAATCGTGTTTAAATCGTGTTTGCATGTTAAAAACTTTTAATTTTTCCAAAAAATTAAGGAAATTTTATTATACTGAAAACTAATTCTACTTTGTAACAACTTATCTGTTTCTTATTTCTTCCATAAAATTTGGTTTCGATCGAGCAGTCTATGACTATTTTAGAGGGCATATCGGACGGAAGAATAGACTAACAGGAATTTCACAGAATGTTAATATTTAACAGCCCAACCCCCACGTGGGATGTATGTGCCACAAAGACGAGTTTACCGTGGGTTCTCCGAGCCCGTAGGCTCGGCTAAAAATATTCCCGTAGAACCCGGATAAACGGAAACCGGGTCTGTCTAGCTCCCCGGACGAAACTCTGTCCTTCGGAAAATCCTCGTTCGGGTTCCTCTCTGCTTAAGGCAGAGAGTTCGACAGTAACGAACAGGCTATATCACTGTATTAGCGGAAGTTTAGTCCATCAAACCGATTTGCAAGTCAACATCAGTTGCTGCAAGGCCAATTAAATATATCGGGTGGGGTAAAACGAACACAGTTCCAAATTTATTCCTGTGTTTTATTTTTGCTATACGCTGCCACGCTTTTTTATCCTCGGTGTACGCTGCTGTAGATTACGCTGACATAGTGTACTCTAAATTAATTCTTATTTGTCTCATATGATTAGTATTTAACATAATCATTTCTTCATTAGAACTGTTTTCCCCAAAACGGAATGGTTACGTTTACATCACATCAAAACACCTATCCTCGTACGCACCGAAGTTGAGCAACATCGTGCTTGGTCAGTACCTACATGAGAATACCAGAGGCTGTAAGCTTGAATGTGTTTGCGGTGTAATGGATGATGTCTTGGAATTGTTAATTGGAGAGCTCAGTTCCAATTCCATTTGGTGTCGACAGATACTTAATTCTTTGATATCCGTTAATATTTGTTTATGCCTTGGGGAAAGGTATGAAACCACAACTTCTTCCCCAAACCCATGTATCGACCAGTTAGTAAAACTCGTATTGCTAACTCATTATTATCTCCAAAATATTTCCTGGTTTAAATATCCTACAAATGGTTGGTAAACAGTAGAAAACGAATCGATCCACCCAAAACAGAAATTACTTGTCTTATTATATATGAACCGATCAGAGAAAAAAATTGCTGAGTAATATTTTATTAAAACCTACCTCGAATACAAAATATTACATAAATGCTTTGTGTGTTTATAGTTCATACATCTATTGCAAGATAACTCAAGAAGAAAAAAGCAAGATATGCATTTTGTCTTCGTTTACACGTCGATTTGTCCTATTTTGCCGGGAAATATATTTCCATTTGTTGAAAGGAGACGTATTAATTTAATATAATTCCTCGGACAAGGGTTATGCTCTCGCTATTTGTATTTCCAATTCAGATATATCACTGTTAATCGAGGATAATCTCAATGTTCGGGCCAAGTTCATTTAAGCACTGGCCTGTACTGACTTCGAATAGAAGCTTCAAGGTCGTTCCTAGGCAGTCAATGACTATTGATGCTTCAACATTCATCGTTATTATAACCATAATTTCTTTTCTTTTGTTCGTTTAATATTATCATAAATATTACTATAGCATTAGTTAACTGGTAGCCTTAATCACATTAGTTCTTGTAATGCTATTCTGTCACCAAATTTTATATCAAGAAATGTATAAATGTATGGTTGGAGGAACATCGAAAATCTGCATTTTTGGTGAAACAATGAAATCAGTGATCACCAATACATTAACTAAAAATACATGATTGACAAGAAATTAGATGTTTGAAGGAATAGGTGCATATGCTAGACTGCAATGATCTCATCAGCAGGCCCAGTACAGAAATAAACATTAATAAAGATAATTTACAGTAACTCTTCAGTCTTTGCAGCAATAAGAAAAAGAGAGACGCTGGCAGCAGCAACAAGCAGCCAGGCAAGTTTCAACATGGGTTTCGTGAATTTGGTTATATAGTAGGGCCGCGTCGGTGGAATTCGGTTAATATAGTATTTTCTAAACAATTTCATTTCAAGAATGGTAATAAAGCTATTAGGACCCAAAGGGTTGCTTAGTGTTAGGAGAGAGTACAATAAAAGAACAAGAATTAAGAAGACAGAAGATAACGCTTGACATTGCATTTAAATATTTGAAGATCAAACTTGACTGGGAGGAACGAAGCAAGAATTTCACCACAAGCAAAGCAATAAAGCCACTAAGACACAACGGGTTGCTGAATGTTAGTAAATACGAAAATAACTGCTATTAAGGAGAAAGAGAACAATAAAAGAAGGAGACAGAAAATACCACTTGACGATGCATTTAAATTTTTGAAGATCAAAATTGACTGGGAAGCAAGAAACCTGATAAGATTTCCACACATAAATTTTATTATAGAAGAATCTGTTATCATAATAGTTAGGTTTACATGTAACAATTTCAACTGTAAAATAATGAGCCCTTACCGCGAATCTCTTTATAAGGAAGCAGAACAATTACCATGAATGTATTTACAGAAAATACACTAAGGCATATTAATGCACTTCAGGAGGGTAAATTTGGTTAATTTAATAGGGCTGGGTTAGAGAATTTAGTTAATATAGTAGGTGAATTTGGTTCCATATTCGGCCCGAGGAGTACAGATTCAGATCAATGAAAACAGGACGATCTATAACTGAAACGTATTAGTAAAAAAACAAATGAGATACCACTTGATGTGGGCAGCCGAACAAGAATAAACCGTAGATTAAATAAGGTATTTAGTTTGAAATGTAATCTGATCAACAGATACCTGAAAAAGATCAAACTGCACAACGAACGAAACTTTGTGGTAATAACAACAGACATCAAGAATTTACATATCCTTGCTCCCACTCCCTATTTCTTTTAATATATCTGGATATATTATGTGAATATATACCATGAAACGTCCTATTCTAATGAAAGTTGTAAATATAAATCTCATCATTGTTATTCTTATTAATAATTATCATATTCCTAGATGCACATATCTCACCGAAATAATGAATGTATTAACATACAGAACCTGGTGGTTAGTATTCTTAGGTATTCTGTATTTGTGAAACTAGGCAAAAGGTGATCTTTAGATCAAAGCACGGTGATATATAAGATTATATATATTTTAGAATTGGACATAGTCCGACAATTTATTTAAATACATTTATATTATGTTTAACGTTCTTTTTATAGATAGAAGTATTTAAGCAAATGCTCTGTTTTATAATAAACAGTATTAAATAACATTTACCGGCCTGAATGTCCGAGCAATTTTCATAGTAACGGTAAATGTTATTTAATACTGTTTATTATAAAACAGAGCATTTGCTTAAATACTTGTATCTATAAAAAGAACGTTAAACATAATATAAATGTCTTTATATAAGATTATATATAGTTTTCAGATCTGCAAATGAACGTTACATAAAAAGTAAAAGAGGAAGATACTGTTCAGCATTAAATATTGAATTGAATATGGACTATAGTAAACAGAGACAATAAGAACGATGTATTGTAACTGTAAGTGTATAATAAAATGGGGAAAATGAATCATGATACTTAAAACTAAAAACAAAATACAAAGAACATCCCTGAAGAAAATGTAAAACGATTATTTTATTGATACAACAAAGGAAATACTCCAGTGAGTTATATGTACTTTAGTTTGTCATACCAGCAATTAATCATACGTAACAGTTTAAAATACATCAGAGTACACTAATATGCTTTGGTTTTGCGCAATATTGAGAGCATTTTCTATCTGCAGTGCCATTCATGACGTAGGCAAGCATGTTCTGCTATGCACTTATTTAAGCTCGCTAGGTAGATTTTACGGATTATTTACCCTAGGTTAGTCAAAATCGAAACTTATTTTTGATTCTAAGAGTAAACCTTTTATTTTTGCTAATGAAAAATATATTAACACATTAATGAGTATAACATTGATTTCTCTCCAGATACAATTCCAACCATTTAAAATTGCTTCATACCGTTCTCAACAGTATTACAGCGTAAGTGAATGTAAAAAACTGGAATTCGGACTAGGCTCTCTGGTGAGATATTCTGATCCGCTAACTCCTGTTATTTTAAAGGAAATCTGAAAATTGTATACATTGAGTATCATTTATTTTAGAATGCACTCGTGTATGTATATATATATATATATATATATATATATATATATATATATATATATATATATATATATATATATATATATACAGAGAGAGAGAGAGAGAGGTCTGTGGTAGCTATTCGTTAAAAGATTACACTAAACAGCAAAAGTATATAATAATAATAATAATAATAATAATAATAATAAAAATAAATCTGGCACATTGGAACATCAGTTATCCATGTTGTAGTTGGACCCCTCGAATTGGTTGGAAAAGACTCCAGTAGACTAATTGAAGGGAATCCTGGAAGCCCATGCCTTAAAGAAGTACAAGAAATTATTCTCACGAGTACAGCCCACACCTTACGAAGGACTTTATCTATATAAAATATATTTGTGTGTGTATGTGTGTGTGTGTGTGTGTGTGTGTGTGTCTGTCAATGAAAAATGTCATGATGCCATTTCTAAACTTAGGTCTCTGGGCTGGACCGGAAACGTCATGTGTACACACCAGAAATCAAAGGAAATAATAATAATAATAATAATAATAATAATAATAATAATAATAATAATAATAATAATATTGTATCAGAAAACAGAAACAATAGCAACAAGAAATAGGGAAATTTGGGCTTCGCTAAGAGTAAAGAATTAAGCGATCAGAGGATTTCAAGAGAAGGAAGGCCGCGGTGGTGTTTTGTGTCAGCTCTTTACCTCTAGTAGGCAACTGGAGAGTTCAGGAATCGTTCAGTTTTCGGAATAGCCAAATATCAAAATAGGATATGGTTGGCGAATAAAGTGGATCGCCCAATTATAAATGCATTTCTATTCCAGGATCTCACGAACACCTAACGCGTTACTTTTGTCATTTCCAAATTTTCTTTTACATCATATTCTCTATTTCCCCTTTTCA
>OZ038488.1:27511285-27561285 GCA_964036315.1 Acanthosepion esculentum
AAAGATCCTGCTTGGAAAACATTTTCCACTGTTTAAATTCGGAAAAAAATCTTCTGAACATGGTAATGAGTAGATATGAAATTCTAAACATTTATTTAATTCTATCGAAAAATAAGGACAGACACAAATATTATTATTATTTTTTATTTGCAAACGCTGATAATACTGCCCACATTGAAGTGTCAATTTTTTTAATTAGACCGATTTTTTAAAATCTTTCGTTGACTTGATTCAATGCTACGAACGGTTCACTACGTTTCGTTTTAAACACTGAAGTCGATCCTCTTTTCACTTGGAACATTACTTTGACATTGGAACACTGACCCAATTGGCCCGACAGAATATCTGGAAAACATTCTGTAAGTTCCTCCTTTAAAATTTCATACTGTTATTTTTTTAACCTGTTGGCTTACATTTCTGTTATAAATATTTATAGTTAAATCCCACAAATTCAAGTAATTTCAACCAGAGCCTGTACCGAATTTTTTGTAGTATTTTTTAGAACGTATGTCTTAGCTTTTACATACTTGTTACAAAATGAAACGTTACACGTCATTTCACCAATAAAAATAATTTCTTACCCGACACACCACGTGCGATTTTTGAAGATCTTTTCAATGCAAGATGTATGTCTACCTTCCCTATATCTTCTTTAATAATCATGACATCACTAACAGTTTCTAGTTGCATTTTTACATCCACATTGTTAATTTTCACATACACATTTTCCAGGGTTTACTGTAATTATTTTTCCATAGTAGTGATGTTTAAATTCTTTTTCCTGTGAGGACTTTTCCTTGATTTAGTTTAGGCGTCTTCACTGTTTTCGCGGGAAAACAGATAGCGTAATGAAAAATTCCACAAACTTAACAAAAATAAATTTTTAACGTCAAAATACTTATGTTATTATTAAGATGAAAGACCAAAGTATTTTTTAATTATTTTTTAAAAAATTTTAATATTTTGTAACACGTTCGAAATTTTGGTTAAAGTTTTCTTTTGTTTACGTCATCGCGATGTCAGAGACAATAACATATTTTTTTTTTGCGCTTTTTTTCCATTAAAAATCAAGTAATTGTCCAATTTTAATGAAATTTTCAGGACTTATTCACAAATGAATCAAATTATTTTTGAAATATTTTTTTTGAAAAGTTTGGTAATTTTTTTTTTTTAAATATGTTACCCCCACTTACTTAATTTCATGAAATTTCGCCAAAAACCTTTCTGTTTCCTGAAAAAAAATTTTTTTAAAGAAGAAGACTTTGGAGATGATAAATCACCTACTTTCTTTTTCAAATTTGAGCTATCTGACTGAAAATCAGCTCTGAATTGAAAAATAATGAATCCAATAAAACTATGATATTACTTAATTAGAAAAGCTTTTAATTTCTTTTGTAAATAAGTAATATTAAGGACATTATTGTCTGAAGAAATAAAATTTTTCTGATGAATAATTAAGTTTTACAAGAATTTTTTCATTTTTTAAGAAATTTTAATTAAATAATTTATAATAGTTTAAAATCGTGTAAAACTCTGTATTAGGTTGTTTCCTCGAGATGATGTAGTAATTAAGCGGAAACAAAATGTACGATTCCAAAATTGCAAATTGTATTTTTTAATTAATACATTCATTATTTCCATGTATGGTAGACTGAAATTGCCATTATTATAAAAAGGTCACATGATCTAAGAGTGTTGTCCCTTTATTGTAATAAATGGATAACACGTGGACTTTTCATAACATTTCGCTTCTTAGTTGCTTTCCAACAGGTTGTATTTTCCGTTCAGCTTATTGGGTTAATAAAAGTTTTAGTAATTATGTAATTAATAATAAAATTTAATAATAAAATAATTGTCATAACAATAATTAGAAATAAAATGAAAAATATATAAAAATATATAAATCAGGTTATCAGATAGGTACCTCTACTATTTACCAACATAAATTTAGATTTCATTAAAAGCTTAATGATTAAATTCATTATTTCCATTAAGTAAGAATTCTGGTGTATTTCAGATAGAAACTGTATACATTGGATTGGAAAGTCACATTTAATTTTGATTTATTAAATAATAATTAAATTATCATTTCATAAATTAAGTTACCTCTATCATGGTATTTTATTTTACATTTTTTTAAATTATTTTTCAGCATCATAAGCGTAAGTACAAAAACAAATTAGTGCGCTGAATGTTTTCCTTAAAAATAACGAGGTAAATAATTTGTTCACATAAATGTAAAATATTTCCCTTTTCTCCTTCCGTAGAACAAATTATCCTCACGTAATCCATCAATAGGTCATTCAACACCTGTCAAATGACGCGAAAGTTTATGACCGGCTTTGATTTATTTTCAAATTACATCTTTTCGGCGCAAAAGCTAAGTTAAGCTTGCTTCAAAATATTTTAAATAAACATTATAATTTCTAAAAAATGATAATTGATATTTAAAAAATTTCAAACTGAGATTTTCATTGATTCTATGGAATGGAAAAAAAACAAGATTCTTAACGAAATTTTCGGACGTGTTAGGAACGATTAAAAAATGTAAAAAAAAACACAGAAATACTTTGATCTTTCCTCTTAATAATAACATAAACATTTAGACGATAACATTTTGTTTTCGTCAAGTTTGGCGTCTTTTTCATCAAGCTATGCTCTTTTTTTTACATTTCGTGGAGGTACCTAATTTAGTTTTACAGCCTGACTTTTTGTGTCCTATTTTTCCACACTTGTACCACTTTGAATTCTTAAAGGGACAGTTCACGCCGCAATATTACGCTCCACATCTGAAACATGGATTAATTTGTCTTTTTCCACATTTTTATTTAGCTTTTAAGTATACGCATTCTTTTTCTTAATTTTTTCCGTATGGCATCTCAGATTTAGGATTCTCCGACATTCTAGTAGTGTTAGTTTTTGATTCTGTTCAAGTTTTGTTAGATATCTAACAGGCCTTTCTGCGTCTTTTTTCGCTGTTAACCCTTGGACGACAATTAACTTTTTAAACATCTCCGAAATCAGTTCGTTTAATTTGAATGTTTCACACCCCTTGTTAACGATACCAGCATATCTTACAAAACCTTCGTCTTATTTTTTCGTCAAATCCAACGAATATTGAATAAGGAACTTTTCTTGCTAAAAGAAATAGTCAGAATATGTACTGTTTCTTCAAAACAAATCTCTTATTTTTTTCGGTAGTCCAAAATTACAGTATTTTTTTTAATGTTCTACCAGTGCTAATTTTCCCAACAGAAGTCTTGATTTTTTTTCTCTCATGTTCCCTGTCGATGCATTTTTCTCTGAGAATTTGCTCGTATCTTTTAAAATAAGCAGAAGATGTAATTCCACCAACTAAATTATATGTGAATTCAGCAATGGCATTTGTCACAGATTTGGGAGTAGAAAAACTAGGACAATTTTGCGTTTTCTTCCATATTATTTCAATTAAATTTTGTTGCTGATTCTGGATTTCCAAAAACTGATATTGATGTTAACTTGGCATAATAACTCTTTGATATTTAAAGAATATCTGTTTACTTTTTTCGTTCTTTGTATTTTGGTTTTTTATTTAAACGCACACACAAAAAAAAAATTGAACCAACCTGGCTCTAATTCCTCGTTGTAACTGTTATCATGTGTGCCGAAGTAAAAAAAAAAAGTACTTTTTCCTACTCCGTATGAATATCGATCCCCCTGTCGCCACTGTTCTAACTCGCTCTCGCAATTATCCTATTATATCGCGATTACGCTATTCGCTGTGATGTCACTAGAAATTCTATTTGAATGACTCCAACAAACTGGTATTTACCGGTCGCCCCACTGCAGATTAGATCATGATTACTGTAGGGTAACCGGGCGTTTCCAACCGGAACACTGGTAAACATTTACTCAGATGCCACCAAAGCCGGCTTGGGTACCGTAGTGGTCTGTTTTCTTAGACGACTCTCTATCCGAAGACAGATCCTGACTGAGTTATCTTCCACCCGAGTCACCTTTCACTCGAAAGCGGAGGTCTTTTCACCCTCTGCCCGAAGACAATTCTTGTTTTGTCTCAAGCATGGGACAGACTGCGACGAGCTGGTATTTATCGGTGGCGCCACTGCGGACTAGATGCGACACAAGGTCAAGTTTACCGTGGGGAACCCGAGCATTTCCATCCAGGGCACTCGTCAAAAGTTTGCCCAGCCCCTGCCATGGCTTGCTCGGGTACAGAACTGGTCTGTTTTTCTCAGTCGAGTCGCTATCCGTAGACATAGCCCGGCTGAGTCACCCTCCACCCGGAGACAGCAGTCTTGTCACTCTCTGCCCGATTACAGAGGTCTTCTCTTTTCTTCTCCTGTCTTATATCAATCCTGGTTTCAGACTGCGATGGACTTGATTCAGTTTGAGTTCTTTATTTAAGGCGTCTTGCCTAGTTCATTTGTGTTACTGCGATTGTTTTATTTACTCCCCAACTTTATATATATAATGGAAAGCTCAGAAATATATTCTTCGTTTCATTTATTTTCGAATAATTATTGTAAGTGAAAATTAGAGAATACCAAGGTTCGATTATTTCGACAATCATTATTCGTTTTCTAGATAAGGGTTTGAAATTGTAGATATAGCCGCTATGGCGTTTGCATCTTTTTCAATTTAAAGTCTGAAAGGAACATCCAATAAACAAAGATAACACAACTCTCCAGTGCCAATGCGTATTTCCCGTCAGTTCTTCGTCAACACTGTCATAATCCCCTGTCATTCTAAGTGTAAAAAGTGATTACACATCCTCACGACACTTTCCATAAAAATAAATCAAATAAATTTTAATCCAGTTTGTTTCAATATTGATACTCTCGCGTCAAAATACCTTGGCAGAGAAGAATCATATTTGTCACGTGTCGTTAAATTCTATAGCATGGTCGTTGCACGGGAATTAGATGTCAGTGCAAACTTTGCCAATAATGGAGAAACACCAATGGCTATTGCTGAACTTTTTATTTTCATTCCTTGAAAATGACTAACGATTGTCAATATTACTCGGATATCACACTTTAATGTCACTAAATTCGTTTATATGTGTCCAGGTGTAATAATGCGAATTGATTTGACACGCGGAAAAACTTACCAATGGCTCCCTAGATACGTGTTGTCTATTCTATTTAATATATCCTGTTTAAATATATAGTGACCTTATAAATATAGGATGGTTAAGACACACAGACAGACAGATAGATAGATCGATCGATATATATATATATATATATATATATATATATAGATAGATAGATAGATAAATAAGTAGGTAGATAGATTAATGACTCCAATTAATAGAAAGTTTTGAATGTAGAGTTGCCTCCTGAATATACGATGTTATAGATAGATAGATGGATAGATAGATAAATAGATGAACATTGCATAGTGACTGTCAGTTTTACAGTTCAATGCATTGTTCAGACAAATTCTTCGAATTGGAGTAAAGATCACACTGATGCGTGAAACTCACAGACATGATGCAATGTTTATTACTGTTC
This sequence comes from Acanthosepion esculentum, assembly GCA_964036315.1. Taxonomy (NCBI): domain Eukaryota; kingdom Metazoa; phylum Mollusca; class Cephalopoda; order Sepiida; family Sepiidae; genus Acanthosepion; species Acanthosepion esculentum. Next base: position 27,516,802 of record OZ038488.1, read on the forward strand.
CCACACTGCGATATTAAGCAAACTCCCCAATAGATATAGCAAATTTTAAACATTTATATCTGTGTTATATATATATATATATATATATATATATATATATATATATGCGTAATTTTGTGTGTGTCTTTTTGTATGTCTAAAACACATGATATATATGTACTTTATTTTAGGACATTACATCGAAAACGCGTAAAAATCGCTACACAATTACAGTCGTGTTTCGATGCGTATGCAAATATGTCATCAGGCGAGTGAACGATTTAAACAGATTTAAAAGATAATACAACTCTTATCACGAAAAAAGAAAAGAGGGAGTTGGTTATAATTTTGTGGGCTTTGCTTAGATCAACCAATCAAATATGACTTACGTTAAATTTCAACTAATGGAAGAAATAAAAATTAAAAAAATATTTTCATAAATGTGTCATGACCCGTAAGTTTTCAATCTATGATAGAAACAGACGTTAAACCAGAGCGAATGTGGTTGGATACCTATTGGACATTAGATGATATCAATTCCTAAGAAAAATTAAGTCGTATTTTTACTAAAAGCTAGACAAATTATATGCTATGTGAATTTCGTACATAAAAAGAAACAGTGTTATAGTTGATAAATAAATAGCTTCTTTAAGAAACCAGTAAATAATTTCAAGGTATAGACATATTTGATGAATTAATATGGAACTGTTGTCTAAAGATTGTTTATATAAGGTATTAATAATAAAAAAAAAACCCATAAAGTATTAATAATTTTTAAAAAAATCAATGCAAAATGCCAAAATACTATTGCCAACAAATGTTTAAATAAATCTCTTGTTTATTTTTGTTCAATCTCTGCAATATAAAATCCGACGGTTGAAAAATTCTATATTGGTAGTACTAAGAATTCTTTCACGACAAGGTGGTAACAACTATACTGTTTTTTTTACTAATAATACTTTTAGAAATAATACATCGCTTTCCCATTAATTTTGTAGTTTGAAAGACGATAATAGAACTCCGAAGTTGAAATGTAAATGTTTAAAAATGGCAAGGACATGTAGATCCTCATATGAGCCCGGTTTTCTCTGTTTTCATGAAATATTGCAAATTATCAGGTTCTTTGATAAGAATGCTTTATTAAACCAAAGATACGACTTAACTGTAAATTGTAAACACAGTCTACCTTTTACCTTACAATTCAGTTAGAATTTGACAACGCTTTTTCTTAGATTTTAGTTGAACTGTGTTGCAGCATTTGTAGCTACTCTTTCTGTCGGTTGATTAATTTAGATTTAATATAATTTTGAATTAATATCCTGCTAGTGTTTGTAACATCTTGTACTGGTATTTGGTTAGGTTTTTTTATATTTTGCAGTTTGTTTTTATTAGTAACACCTTATACAAAGATTCTTCATCGACAGTTCCATATTAATTCATGAAGTACGTCTATACGTTTAAATTATTTACCTGTTTCCAAAAGAAGTTATTTAATTATCAACTGCATTCTTTTCATGTAGAAAACTCTCACAGCATAAAACTTGTCTAGATTTTTTAAAGATTACCACTTAATATTTCTTAGGAAATGACATCATCTAATGTTCAATATATATCCATCCACATCCGCTCTGGTTTCAAACTTACGGGCCATGAACCATTTATGAAAATATATATTATTTTAATATTTGCTTTTCCCTTTATTTTAAATTTAACATGGGGGCATATTTGATTATTTGATCTAGGTAAAGCCAACCAAAACTTACAACACCCCTCTCTTCTCTTTTTTCTTTTTTCGGAAAAAGAGGCTGCATTCTGCTTTTAATTCTCTTTAAATCATTCACTCGCCAGTAATTTACAATCGCCTGATGAGATGCGTTATATTCGCATCGAAACACGACTGTAATTGTGTAGTGACATTCGTTTTCGATGTAAGAACCCAAAGTAAAGAATATTGCTTTTACTCATTATTGATCCCTCTTTTAAATTAAAAGCTACGAACGTTGGAATTGTACTCTATTCCTTCTCATCCTACCTGTATATATATATATATATATATATATATATATATATATATATATATATGTATATATATATATATATATATATATATATATATATATGTATGTATATATATATATATATAAATATGTGTGTATGTATGGAAAGGCGCATGATAAAACATAATAGACATTGGTTTTCTGTTATATTTAACAATAAATCTTTAAATAATTATCTGCTTCCCCTATATATATATATATATATATATATATATATATATATATATATATATATATACACACACACACATAAGTGAACATAGAAGTCAACACTTAGAGGCGACAGCCTGTTTCATGCTCTATCTCTGATATTGAACACTTTATTCCTATAAATATAGCACACTTTGGGACTATATCTCTTATATATATATATATATATATATATATATATATATATATATATATATATATATATATATATATATATATATATATATATTAAGTCTATAATACACCATAATGTGTTTCCTGTTGATTCCAACAAGGCCTTAAAACTTAATATATATTATAGTAAATTTAAAACATCTAACCTGATAATGAGTAATAATCATTCTCCAGTTGTTGATAGAACCAATGTTGTGTATGAGTTTAAATGCCCCATGGAAGAATGTTCTTCTAATCCACATACATATATTGGATTTACAACCACCCGGCTCTCCAGAAGATTGACTCTGCATCTAAATAATACTAGCTCCATTAAACAACATATTAAGTCACATACTGTTTCCCTTACGCAATCTGATATATGTAAAATACTTGTAGAAAATACTAAAATTTTAGATAAACATACAGACATTAGACGCCTTAAAATCTTAGAGGCATTACATATTAAAAGCAAAAGACCTCTTATTAATCGTATAGATTATAATATATCTGGTAATATATTGCAATGTTTATAATATATTTAAATTTTGTAGCGTATCCTTCGATCTTTTGGCTTGTGTATTGGAAATCTTTTTCACGCTGTCACATGATAAAAATCTACGCCATGCACGTGATATAACATCATCGCGTCTTTTGAATTTAAAAGGATGTTAACGTTTTTAGTTTGTAAAAAAGTAGCAACATGATTACGCTACAAGATAATTGGCAAATGTTTGTTTAAAAAAAAAAAAAATTTTGACTAAAATATTGACCCTGAAGATGAACAATGATGTTCGAAAGCGCTAGGTCATCGTATGGACAATACATATTTCGAAACTATTTTCAAATAAAAAGTCTCATTAGAGAATATGAGAAAATTCAAAAGAAAATATGTAAGACTATGTTGTCTTTAACATTCAACACTACATGTTTGAAAGAAAAGTTGCTGCCAAATTACACACACACACATATATATATATATATATATATATATATATATATATATATATATGAATAGATAGATGATTATTTAAAGATTTATTGTTAAATATAGCAGAAAGCCAATGTCTATTATGTTTTATCATGCGCCTTTTCAAGCATCGTATAATAGTTTTAATTTCAAGGGAAAATAAAAACAAAAATTGTCCAACATTTGAATATTTCTTTATTATAGAGAGAGTCGATCTGAACTTTCGGCTCACATGAGCCCGCATCAATATGGTTATATGGACGTTACAACAGCGAAGTTCACATCCTGTTTTCTTACATAGAATTTTTCTATGCGACGATAACTGTTGCGGAATAGCAGACGCAGGTCGTAAATACATATTGTGCTTCAATGAGGTCGGGCATTACCATGAGAGAGAAAGCAATGTTATAAACAGAACCATATGTTTAAATGCATTGTAATATGTCGTGACTGGTTTGAAATGTTGTTTTTTTTTTAGTGTGGGCTACTTTATTTTAATGTAGATGGCCTTCAATATGTCTGGAAACCAAAGCTTTTATATGACGCTTGTAACGGCTCATGATAAAACATAATAGACGTTCGTTGTCTGTTATATTTAACAATATATGTTTGCGATCACTTGCATTAAAAGGCTATTAAGTTTAAACTCACCGTTTAATATAGACTTATTTATTTTTTTGTTTTCTTTGCTTTTATTGTAACAATTGATTATGTTATTCAAGAAATGTCTCGGACATCTACTACTTGAAAAATAATTTCCATCAATGTATTTTAGTATAATATATTAATTAGTTTGAGTCATATCTAATTCCAGTCATTGCTTATCAACTTTATTCTTATAAACTAATGAAGTACATTGACATTTATATAGTCAGTTTGAGTAAAATTCAGGTTTCGATATGAAAAAAAGAATGTTTTTTTTATTAGAGAAAGATTTCTTCATAAAGCATTTTCCACTGAACCAAAAAGGTAATAAGAGATTGGTGCAAGGTCAGAGGGATGCAGCAATTGACGTAGAAAAGACCAGACAAGTTCGAAATATTTGCCCATGTTTTTCTTTCTGTAGGAATCTTTGCGTTGAAAAACTTTTTACATTCCATCCCTTGTTCATACTGTCCTATCCATGCGAAAACTATGGCATTTTAATGCAGACCTAATTTATTCTTTAGTGCTACGTGTTATTAATGGTTAGGATAATATATTCATCATTACAATTGATTCCCCCAAAATAGAAATTACCTAAAACTCAACCCAATATCAAACTATATATAGTTCTAAAAATAGAGTATATTCTGTATTTTCAGAACGATATATACAGGGTGATGGAAAAGTAACTCCCTATTTTATGTATGAGTGGCCTGCCAGGAATCCTGCCTTAACACCCTGTGACTTATTCTTTAAGGGTGGTTAAAGGAAAACGTCTACAAACCAAGATTTTGTAAGATCTTGAAAGGCGAATGCAAGAATTTATGTCTTCCATACTACAAGAATTCCTAGTAAAATATGTTGACGCGATTCCTGTGTGGCTCGGGAAGTTGGTAGCGAAATCTGCAGCTTATACTGAACTTTAAATAAAACCTCATGCTAAACTTTTTTCATTCGTACCCATTTCTTGTAAGAATTATAGTTAATAAATAGATTATAAGTATTTTATATAAGTTACTTTTCAATCACCCTGTACATCCACATTTTTAAGGATGATTTTTTAACAAGACTGATTTTGTCAAACTTTATAAGAATAAATATTTATATATACCTTTAAGGTAAAAAAATGCTTACTGTCTCTGGTCTATCTATCGACTTTCCGTCGGTTCAATATCCGTTGGCGTTAAAAGCATTTTGGATAATCGCTCTTCAGTGTGATCTATCTATAGTTGTTGAAATCTATCGTTTTTTTGTTTGTTTGTTATACAGTCCGTCAACACATTTCTAACACTGATGAGGATGAGTTTTGAATTAAGAGTTGTTCATCTCATAGATTGTTTGAAAACTACGGCAAGAGAGCTAGTCAACCATCCATTTTAGAATATAGCTTTGAAAGAAGTGTTGGATACCTACTTTTCTCAAGATGCTAATGAGAAAGTCAATTCTACGAACTAGACCAGAATTCGAACTCGACTCGACTATTTCTCGTTAAAAACCTCTGTTATACTACCTGCACATCACAATCAATTGATAGTGAAAGTTTGGTTTATAAATGGGGGATAGTGATGTAAAGATCAATTATCGACTTGAAGATCTAGGTTGCGAATGATGAAGCTTATTCAGCGATATGTTGTGTCGGTTGAAATGACCTCAAGTTGATATTCATTTTCCAAATTCTAGCTCCCACATTTTCAAAGACTTATTCATTGACCCCCTGTAGCCTAATCACGGCTCATTACGTAAACCCCATGCTAGGTGATATAATTAACCTGCTTGCAGTTCTTGTTCCATTCCGAGTGAAGACTAACCTTTCCCATGCTGCTTCGATGATATCTCCTTACACCCATAGTCATGACATATGTGATGAGTTATGTGGTTCCAAATGATGTTTTGTGACCACGGCCGTTGTTTGCCCTGGCCGCGCCGGTTGTATCGTTAACAGCTAACTACAAGACAATGCGACAAAGTCACACAGTATCTGTCTATTATTTTATACCAAATCAATCGTGTTCTCACCAGGAGAAACATTTTTCTAGTATTAAATAGCACAATGCACATAGTCCATATTGTCTAATTTTATTGTCCCCAGTAGGAAAATTTTGCCTGATACTTTTCAGTAAGACAGAGAGAGAAGTGGGTGAAAGAGATTACATCGTGGGGTTTGCATAACCTCCTTCCTATAAGAGTAAAATTCTCACGGCATATTTTGAAAGGGAGAAAACATGCTAAATTTTGATTCGTCACTTCCCGAGCAAATGAAGGGGAACGGACGTATTTTTCTTTTTTTAAGGGACTAGTTACCGTCAACCTACCCTAGCAAATATATCGCATTTCAGAAATATGGTATATATAAAACAACATGTTTAGCTGCTGCATTTGTTTGGTTAGGACATTTTTTTCATAATACATAATCTTAAATTCTGCTCGATTTTGCGCACAGAATGTTACAGCTGTTTCATAAATTGAGTTCCGTACATATATTCCAAATTCTGCTAAATGTTTAAAATGCAAATAAGACGTAAATATATAAGCACATGTATACATAAATATTGTTACTTGGCATCACGCTCATTTCCACTGTATTCCAACTGTAATAAGATAATTAAACTTGGACAACTTTTTCCTATGAACGGCTATTTTGTGGAACTGAACTCCTGTTAATGCTACCCGAATACTGCTTGATTAATCTCTAGAATTCATTCGGGTGGTAGCACCTGTTAGAATCCCAGGTCTGAGCAAATAGTGATTATCCCCCACAATAAAATCAACACTACATTTTTATAATAAAATGACCAAAAATAAATCTTTATTGCAAAATTGCAATCAAGGCAACACGAAAAAAATACATTTTTATAGTAAAATTACAAACGATACATTTTTATCCTGAAAGTATAAATAATATACAAAACATCTGAAGTTGAAAGCAGAAAACTACTCATGAAATATGCAGATTTCGGCATTAATTGGCACATAGGTGTTGATGTGGTTCTAAAAAAATCATCCAAACCAACCAACTTCGTCCTGGGTATGACGATAAACTACATCCGCGTCCTGGGTAAGACGATAAACTATGTCCAACAGCAAGACTTCTGATCAGGAGGTTTTGATGAGCGTGGAACCACCTCTTAATTGCTGGTGTTCCCAGATCCACCCTGACCCGGGGTGGTAGCACCTGCTAGGGTCCTAGCTATGGGCAAATATTAAACACCCAAACTTGTGTAAAAATAGGTTTTAATACCAGAAATACTTTGTAATAAAAAAATTATTACCAGCAATAATTTTTGAAGGAAAAATTATCATCATCAATACTTTAAAAGGAAAAAAAATACCAGAAATACAAACAGCTATACATTCTTTGAAAAAAATATTACCAGCTATAGATTTCTTCAAGGAAAAATATTCCCAGAAATAGATTTTTGAAGAAAAACATATTACCATCAATAAAAATTTTGTCGGCATTAAATAACCCATTGAACAAAACAAACCAATCCAAACCAAACCAAATCAACCAAATTCATCGTTAATTCGTAATCTAAACTCCATATCGTCAGAAGCTTTACTTCCTAACACCTGTTTCACTCATGTCACCGACCAGATTCACTATACCAGGTTTAACACTAACCGCATTTGATGAGGTGCTCTCGAGCCTTATATTGCGGGGATTTAACCTTAGAAATTATATACAAAAGTTACTTTTCAATCATCATCTCTAATACTGTCGTTGGGTTTTTACTTGGAGCTCCGTTTTCCATTATTCTTTGTTAGAATTAGAAGATAAACAAGCAAACAAAAAAAAAATGGATTTGTCAGGAAGAAGCGCATAATTGCTCGATAAATCTTCACTAAAGCAACTCTATAACATTAGGAACTGAAACGACTCTGAGTGATGGATACCAAATTAATTTAAAGACATTAACTCATGTCCGTAGGCCACCTGAGTTCTTACAACACAGCAACAGAGATAAGTATAACGCGTTCATTTTTATTTCGTACATTTTTTTTATTTGCACTGATCTCTCGCCTTTTTCCTCACACATAAATACTATTCGTCATCCCATTGAGTCTCTGACCTTTCTAACTCGATGTTATTTATCTCCCATTTTCCTACTTTATCTACTTCCACTGATTACCTCCCTTTATGTTCACCGGCTTCGTTTTCTGTTGTCTTGTCTTTCCAGAAACGACGCTACTTAATGTTTTATATCGTTTTTCTTTTATATCTGTAAATCAATTTGAATGACTGGAACTTTGTCAGTCATTCACAACGTGATTTTCAATTATATTCCGAAGTCAATAAAAACAGGCCTTTGTGCATACTAGAAATAAATATTGCTTTTCAGTTAATCGAAATTAGAAAAAAGGTTTTAACAAATGTAATGTTGTTTTATTTATAATTTGTAGACTTATGTATGAAACTTAAACCTAGATATATGTAAGTGGATTTTGATATGGAAAAAGTACTTAGCAATAAGAATTAAAAAAATGAGTTAATTGTCTATATTTCTGAGATGAGGTATTACGTACATTATTAACATCATTCGGGCTATTGTCCTCAACTTTGTCACCATATTTATTACAACGTTTCGGCCTTCTTCAGGTAGTTGGAATGTCGAACTAAACCCTTTATTTCGCTTACTGGAGTAGACTGTGTCATGTTTAATGGATTTCAGTTATCAGTTAATTTCCCTCTGAAAGTTCTCCACTGCCTTAGCCTTGTATTAAACTCACATTCTTTGGGTCCTGTCACTGGCTCTAACTAACGCCTTTATCCCCTTAAGGACATCTGTGTATTAATTTCTGGGTATTATAAACCTAATGTCTCAGCCACCATTTTTTTTACCAGTACTCAAATAGCAATTTTTGCTGTTAGCATACATGATTTTACCAGAGCTCATATTGCATTTTTTTTTATTATCGCTTTTCTCTGGCACTCCTTATTATTTGACCCCATATTGTATTCATTTCTATACTTGTTCGGCTCAGGTAATTTTTGTGGCGTAGCATATGTGCCGAAACGTTATAATAAATATGGCGACAAAGATGAGGACAATAGTCCGAAAAATGTAAATAATGAACGTGTTAATTATATGGAACTATTTCTTTTAAAGTGCTTCACTTTCTTTATCATGGATTCCATATATGGATTGTAATTTATGTCAAGATTTAAGCAAACTTTATATTCAATAGTTCCCATTTTGGTTTTAAACATTTTTCTGTTGTTGAAATAAAGATGGCTAAAAATCACCACCGCTTTTTCTTTCAATCCCAATGAGATCACAATTCTTAATTTAGTAATGATACAATCTATATTAATTTTAAACAATTAAAAATATTATCATGTAAAAATATACACTGAAACATTGAGGTATAAGAACTTAAGAAATTGCTTGTGGGATACAGGATACAATATATCTTAGTTGTAAAGTCTATCTACAAAGCATTTGATATATTGAAGTCAGTCTAAAAGACCGAATAGCACATAATTTCTTATCTCCTCAGTGACATTCAAACTACGTTTCAAAAACTTGATGTCCATTGTAACTTTGCAAGCAATATCAAAGAAAGAGTATGATATGAAGCGAATGTTTTGTGGAAAACTAGCAGCATGGCCCGGTGTTGCCTGTGCTTGATTAAAAAATCGTACGACTATAAAAGCAAACCCTATCACTTGACTTAAAATATTTTTGCCCTTCCTTGTCTTTAAAGGAGTGCCCTTTTCCGTACTGATGTTGCTACATGCCTTACTTCTTGCCTATCGCAGACTGCGAATTTTTACTAAACATTAAATCTCTTACGAAAAAAGAACTAAACAAAATGAAGACAAAACGATCAGCTTTAAAAAAGGACTCGTAACTGGAAAAACCAAATGAAAAAAGAATGTTAACAACAAATACTTTTTCACACCCAACCCAGTTCTGCGCAATCAGAATCAACGTTGAGTTTAAGCAAGCGAATGAGCCAATTGGAGTAAAGTGAGATGCAGATTTAAATTTTTCCCACTCGTGACGAATGCAGCTATCGATTTTTTTTGCACGCTACCATGCTATTTAACATTCGTGTCAGTCAGCTGTTGCCTCTCACACTGGCCGAAAGTATCTTCCTGACTATTCGTGGCAGTCAGCTATAGGCACTAACTCTGGCTAGTAGAAAATGGCCGCAAACTATATGAAAAGTGCCGTAGAAGCATGAAAACATCGATGGGATTTGGGAAACGTAAAGTCGGTCTTGGCTTTTCTCGATAACTTGGTGCAAATCCGTCGTAAATTGCGACCGTGCATTTGACACACACACACACACACACACACACACACACACACACACACACACACATCCTGTCTTTTATAGATAGAGATACATCATTACGTCATTTAATCTGGTGTAGACATTCAAAACTGTTGTTACCTAACAAATATCAACTTTTCTTTGAAAATCGCTTTTTACGAAATGCGCCCATAGTTCACAGACAGAAGCACATACGCAGAGGATACTGAACTGGATAAATCAGAGATATGTATTTTATTTCACGAAAACAACTTGATCGTTGGAGAAAGTTGGTTTTCACTCAACTATCATGTTTAAATAATTCTTATGTCTCATAGAACCCACATTGAATCTTCACTAATTTAGTAAGAAACAGAGTTGCAATACAATAAATCAGTCGTATATTTATTTTTGTACCTCTTCAATGCATCTTACCCTGACTAAATTATATTCAGTTTTTATTGAAACTGCATTCTCCTGGTCAAGATATTATCACGTTGAAACACCAGTTCTCGAACGATTCTGCACGGCTGACTGTTTGGGAATAACAGGTGCTGTAAGCATGGACGTGCGCGTGATGTAATGGATAACGGCTCAGAATTGAAAATAGGAGATCCGAGTTCCGATTCGAGTTACTCTCGTTATATTCGCTTACGCACAAATACTCTGGGTAAAGATATGACTCAATTTTTCTCCCCCAGCTATGGGTTTATTAGTCGGATATGTGTCACTCAATCATTATTATTCCCAAAAGAATTCGTACAATTTATAAATATTATCTGGCTGATTAGCCTTAAAAAAAACCCAAAAAACAACTTCCAATTAATCCAGGTCAAGATTGTCATCAGGAATGAATCGCACGCACATAAAAGAAGTGACTGGGTTGTTTAAATTTATTTATTTTTCATCCTCGTATTTCCATTTTTTTAATCGCTGTTATGTTTCGTAAATGTATTTTTCTGGGTAGCTGGCATTGCTTACATTCTGTTAGGGAGACACCTGGTTCGGAATAATCTAGATTTTCCAAAGAAGAATCTGCAGTGTTAGCAGTCCTGATCTGGCATCTCCAAGAACAGTTACTTTTCCACCACTGTAATGTTGATTGTGTGTGTTTGTGTGTCTTTAAATTTCATGGAAATTGTAACGATGAGTTTTCCTCCTTGGTGTCTGTTGTGGAGTTATTTCGTTATTAGGCTTGTATTTGTACTAAAATCGGTCCTAAATAAGTTCGACGTACCAAACGTTAGGAACTTGATATAATAGGTATTACTCAGAGTAATCTTGTTATGGTCGCTGACTAATTTCGTATTCGACTAACTGTCGACTACTGTCGTTCGACATCGACTGACCCTTGTTCCTCTTACTACTCCTACTTATATTAGGTGGGAGAGTCTAATAACTATAGAATAGGTGTATTTCACCATAACACCCCTCTCCTAAAACCTTATTCCGTAGGAGTAAAACAGTTTTCTTTATTTTTTTATTTTTTACAAGAAATATGAAGAAAAAACAAACAAGCAAAAAAAGCTTCATTTTTTAGCAACATCGTAGCGTATCTCCTACGTTTTGGATCCACTTTTAAGTGATCAGTTGCCTTTCTTTTTCTCCTGGATCGGCGTACCTCAGGTAAAATCGTTGCTGGTGTTGTTAGATCAAACGTATCGAAAATCAACCCCATAGGCATTTCTTCCTCGGGATCGCTGTCAACCACATCTAAAGAGCGTCGTCTGATCTGGTTAATGTGCCGTCTGCACGTGAATTATTCGCCTTTCACTAAGTACATCATGTTGCCAATCCGCTTTTCTATTTCCCCAATCTCCCAGAATGATTTATTCTGTTTATATACCTTAAAGTATACTTTTTCAACAGGATTGTATTTTTTTACTTGAATAAATTTTTCTCTAGCTGGCTTTGTCTTTTTTGGTAGTGATTTGTCGAAGACAGATCTTACTCGACGTGCAAACATCACCTCGGCTGGCGATTGTGAGGCTGGTGTTCCTTTATTTGGGGTAATTCTCTATGCCTGTAGAAACTTCTGAAGGGCTTCATCTGCAGATATTTCCCTAGCTTTCTTTAGAGCTCTTTTTAGGGTGTCCACACATTTTTCAGCTAACCCGTTCGATCTTGCGTGATATGGAGCTGTGGTAACATGTTCGACGTTGTATTCCTTGCAGAAATCTTTAAATTGTTCCGACGTAAGTTGACTTCCGTTGTCCGCCACAATTGTGTCTACTACAGCAAATCTTGCGAACAATTCCAGCAGGAAGTTTTTAGTACTTTGCGTCGTCGGTTTTCTTATCCTTTGTATCTCAGTCAATTTCGAGAAACTATCCACTACTATGATGTAATGGTATCCATTCAGTGGACCTGGGAAATCCACATGTAACCTAGGCCATGGTAGGTCTGTTTTTGGCCAGGGCTTAAATTTTATTGGGGGTGCCTTTGCAGCTAAAGCACAGGCTTTACATTTTGCCACTGCGTTCTCAATGTCCCTGTCCATATTCGGCCAATATACAAAACTTCGCATTAAGCTCTTCATCCTAGTGCTGCTCGGATGACCAGTATGAAAATGCTTTAGTATTTGCTTTTGCAGTGTGTATGGAATCACCACACGTTCTCTGTATAACAATACTGTATCGCAAAGCGACAAAACATTTGTTGTGTATTGGTCCCTCTCGGCTATTTTTTCTTTTATTTTCAAGATATACTTGTCCCTGGTGGCTTCTTCTTTTATTTTTTATAGAGTTACCGGAAGTTCCCGAACTGCATTACACACAGTAAATGTCAGCTCTTCTTCTGACTTCAGTGAGGCAATTACCGTGTCTTCTAATGGTTCGCTCATTTTAGGAATTAACCTGGACAGCCCATCGCCGTAGCCAAATTTATTCGATGGTATGTACTTCATGCTGAAGTTATAATTTATCAGTATTATACCCCATCTCTGTAGTCGGTTGGCTGTATTCGTCGGCAAACCTTGTTCGATCCAAAAATCGAAATTAGAAGCTTATGATCAGTTTGTAGCTTAAAATGTCGACCGTGGACAAAACGGTGAAATTTTGCTACTGCAAATATTATTCCTCCATCTTCGCAAAAAGTTTACACAATGTCTAAATATTGTAGAGGGGGGAGTCCTATTTGAGCAAACTGTATTATCGAGAAAAATATTTCTTTTCTCGACAGATTTTTTCGTCACTGAGTTGACGTCTTGGCTTGCGAAAAACTTTGCCAAGATTTTTTTTTTTAAGTGTGAATCCGAAACTTTGTCGCTGAAGTCATTGTGGAGAGCGAATTTATTTCTCCCTCTGTATGAGTGCGAATCCTCATCGCCAAAGTTGTTGTGGAGTTATTTGGCAGTAGAGGCTTGTATTTGTACTAAAATCCGTCCTAAATAAGTTCGATGTACCAAACGTTAATCTTGTGGTCGCTGACTACTTTCGTATTCGACTAACTGTCGACTACTGTCGTCCAACATCGACAGTATTTACTGCCCCCCCCCACTAGGGATAGATGTAGCACAAGGCAGGGTTTAAAGTGGGGTATTCCCCAGACCGTAGGCTCGGCCAAAAAATGCCCGTAGAACCCGTATAAACGGGATCGGGTTGGTCAACCTCCCCGAACAAGACTCTGCCCCTCGGCGGAGCCTCGTCCGGGTTCCTCACTGCTCAGAGGCAGAGAGTTCGACCGTCTAGCACAACGTGCTGCCGACTATCGTCCGACATCGACTGACTTCGTTTCTTCTTACTACTCCTACTTATATTAGGTGGGAGAATCTAATAACTATAGAATAGGTGTGTTTCACCATAACAGTGTCTCAACGTTTCAGATTTTCCGAGCAAAGTTGGAAAATGTTCTTAGCCGTAGATAAATTAATAAAAAAAATCTAAATTGAAGATTTTTATTGAGCTTCGACGGAGCCTGAATGAATAAAAAATGACCCTAACTAAATCAAATATATATAATAGTATTTATTATTATTATTATTATTATTATTATTATTATTATTATTATTATTATTATTATCTCATCAACAGACTGTTTCATGCTCTGCGCTCTTAAAAATAAATATTTCTCTTTGGACTCTCCTCAATTCTATAGTTCTCTTTGACATTTAAAAAAAAAGAGGAAGGAATGCGTTATCTTGCCGCCAGTTCTAGATAACAGAATTCATTCTGTTTATTACTTAATTAACATTCTTAAAATCTACGATTTTCAGCTTCCGGGAAAAATAATGGCTTGTTAAATTTAACGCGCACATAAAGTAAAATTCTCTCTTTCAATCACTTGAAAACTCCTTCCTGCCCTCCATCAACATGACTGATACTAACCTCCTTGAGAGCAATTCATTGCGCCTTCTCAGCCTAACACTGTCGGATGATGGCAAGGTTATACGGAATCCATTGCTAGTTCTGTTACTAGAAAATTAGATTAATGGAGTCGTGCTAGATAGTTTTTCTCTCTCACATCTATGTTAATTATTTATAAGTTTTATCTTTCGTCACTGGTGTGTTTATTGTTGCCACATATGCACCAATGCTCCTGCTGAATATCTAGATATTCGTGATAAAATCCGAAGAAGATTCAGCAATATTAATGGTCCTGCTAACATTATCTTTTCTTGCACTTCTTGCTTGTGGCAACACTCTGCCGGCTCCCTGCTTTCCAGAAACAATGAGCTGCACAAATTTAAATGCAATGTCAATCGCTATCTACTGTCCTCTTCATTACAATGTTTCCGTTTTTTTTCACCCTCAACAAATCCTTGTGTCTTAGTGGCTTTCATGCCTTGCAGGATTATATATATATATATATATATATATATATATATATATATATATAATGCGTTGGTATCTAATCTAAGTGAATACTATTAATACAATATAAAATATTAAATACTGAAACTGATTCACACATAGAGCTCAATGTTTTAATTAAACGGAGCAAAATATTTCATATAATGGGAATTACTATTGGATTATATATATATATATATATATATATATATATATATATATATATATATATATATACATGCACACACATATATATACATACATACATATATATATATATATATATATATATATTATTATTATTAAATAGTTACAAATATGGATATAAACCAAATAATTAGACATTAGCTACCGTATTTACGTGCGTTAACGTGTATATGCAGATAAACGAATGAATATTTACTTAATTCAATATAACGTGTAAATGAAACAGAGCTCAATGTGGTTATACAGAGCCTAAAAGTATATATTAATAAATTTACTTTTACCTACGATCGTAGGGCAACTTAAAGGTTCGTGGATTTTACAACTCATCAGGCACAAACTATTACATTTTTTTTATTTTTTTTAAATACTGTGTCTCATGGGAGGGTTACAGAGATTCAAACCCAAAGTTGATTAAAGAATTCTTACTAAAAATGTGGCAATTGTAAAAGGGGGAAAAGATACAAGCTTAAAGTTTAAACGAGGAACACCGGGTAATTCGTTAAGTATTAAAGTCGTTAAAGAGTACTGAATAGGTAACCTAAAATATGTAAAGTGCATCTGATATTTGGATAATATATTTATCCAAAAATTAAAATACTTTAAGAGAGTTTTATTTCTGTGATTACAAGCTAGTATGAGTTCATTTCGTTTATTAAGTAGATTCCGGTCATTAATACTTTTGAAGATGAATCTTTTTTTCCAGCAAACACAGGTAGCATCGGTCGCCGCGGCCGGAAAAGGGTGTAGCTTTACCGACGAAATTATAGTTTACTACCGCTGTATAGTCATCTGTTTTAATATATTTTAATATTCAAGTCGCATTACGAACACACATTTATTAATCCATATTAATAAATATACATATTATTCGTCAGCGGTAGCATGTCACGGGGTTTTATGCACAACGCAATCAGGTTGCTGAATTGAGACTCAATCAACACCTGAAGATTGCGTTATGCTAGCGGTGTGGAAAAATATGAATATTTATTAATATATAACTTGTAGTTCTCTTATATTACATTGAGCCATATTTTATTAAAACCAGCACCCAATGTACAATATTACACATTCATATATACTTGGTGATTGAAAAGTAAATTCCTATTTTAAAACACTTATAGTTTATTTGTGAAATATAATTTTTTTACAAGAAATGGATATGAGGTTTTATTTTAAATTCCTTATGGGCTACCAGCTTCTCTATTCGCTCAGGCATCGTGTCAACTGATTTCACCAGGAACGCTTGTGGTACGGAAGACAACTTCTTGTATTCGCCTTCCAAGATCTTCGAAAGTCATGGTTTGGTATAGTAGACTTGCCCCTTTAACCAGCTCCAAAGAAAAAAGTCACAGGATGTTAAGTTAAGCCTCCTGGCTGGTCACTAATGCATAAAAGAATGAGTTACTTTTCAACCAGCCTATATATATAATATATATATATATTGGTATATGAATTTAATTGCCAGTGCGCTGCTGGCGTACTACGTTGCATTTGGAAACAAGAATTAATCAACATGTACTTTCTAAAATACAACTTGGCAAAATAGATAACACGTGCTATCTTCCCTCTACAAATATGGAATCGGCTGTTGCGCAACCCCTAGTAGAGAATATAGCCTGTGCCAAGTCGTATACGAAAGAGAGGTTCAAAATTATTCACATAGCTGGTTCCAACAATCATTTGAAGATTTTGGAATCAATCTGTATAGGAATAGGGAAACCTTCTCTTTGCCGGCAGAAGGCTTTTGTGAAGTACCTTAATTTGTTGGGGGATATTTTATTTTAACTGTCCCTCGCTAATTATTTACACGCAATTTCCCCTCCCCTCGTTATAGGTATATATATTTATTGATTTTAGCGTGTTTCCCCCCCTTTTTGTGTTTTGCTCTTCATTTTTGTTGCTTTTCTTTTCGTTTAATTTATCAATTTTTCCAACGATTTTCTCCTGAGGAGATGTTGGACGAAAGGGCCTTAGGGTCTATTACCATTAATAAATTCCTTGTTTTTAATATATATATATATATAAGACAGGATGTGTGTGTGTATAACGAATGCATGGTCGCATTTTTCGACGGATTTGCACCAAAATTTACATGCACATGCTCCAAGTTAGTGAAAACGCCAAGACCGACTATGCATTTCCCAACTCCCATCGATAGTAGAAATAATCGATATTTTCATGCTTCTATGGTAGTTCTTATGTAGTTTGCGGTCATTTTCTACTAGCCAGAGTAAGAGCCTATAGCTGGCTGCCACGAAAAGACAGGAATTTTCTATTGGCCAGCTTGAGAGCCAACAGCTGACAGACACCAATGTTAATTAGCTGCATTCGTCACAAGTGGGAAAAATTTAAATCTGCTTGGCTCTTTAGTCCAATTGGCTCATTCGCTTGCTTAAACTCAACGTTGATTCTGATTCCGCAGAACTGTGTTTGGTGTGAAAAAGTATTTGTTGTTAACATTCTTTTTTCATTCGGTTTTTCCAGTTACGAATTCTTATTTTAAAAGTTAAGCGTTTTCTGTTCATTTTGTTTAGTTCTTTTTCCGTAACAGATTTCATGTTTAGTATAGAGCTTAGAAAAAATTCGCAGTGTGAGATAGGCAAGAAGTAAGGTATGTAGCAACATCAGCACGGCAAAGGGCACTCCTTTAAAGGCAAGGAAGGGCAAAAATATTTTAAGTCAAATGATAGTGATTGCTGTATGAGTCGTACCATTTTTGAATCAAGCACGGGAAATGCTGGGCCATGCTGCTAGTATATATATATAAGCCCTGCATCCGTTGATATTTGAGTGCTTTACATTACTATGTACGTGATTATATCTGTCTAAATTGAGGAAAAGAATAACATAATATTTTTAAGTTAGAAATTACAGGCTTTTAGCCTATAGTAGATATTTTAGGTTTATGTTTTCTATAATTTTCAGTTATACAGCTTTAAGCAAAATAATATATATGTATGTGTGTTTGTATGTATGTTAGTGTTTGTGGGTGTATGGATGGGTTAATATCAAATATTCTTTGATAAACAAATGAATACAGCTCGTAGGTGTATGTAAATTCAGCGCCTGTACTTTCAATATTTGAGTTTATGCTTACATGCAAACAATGTACGCGAACGGAAACAAAATTAAATTCAAAATATTTGGTTGAATTGGCAAACATTTCGAAGTTTAAATACATTCGTTTGTCTTTCATAACATTCTCAGAGTACATTTATCATATCTGGAATCAGCACCAGTTAACGTTGATATTGTAAACTTGCATGTTGCTTTCAGTAATTAGTGACGCAGCTTTGGAAAAAATGCGTGAGTAAGAACATTTTAGTTTATATCGAAGAATCAGCTCAAAAGTTGTGCTCGAATAATCTTTCAAAATAAACATACACTAGGCAGGAAATTTGTCAAGAATGATTTACGGTTTCTTTCATGTGTCCGGGTATCTCGATCACAAAGCTGAGATTCTTGAGAAAATGTTATCTGAGGAGAAATTCCTCCTTACATTGGAATACGGAAAGAATTAGGATATTGCCTGAAGTCGAACCACACTAATTCCTTCCGTATTTCAATTGCAAGTGAGTAGTTATATTCGGATAGCACTTTCTCAAGAACACTTGCTTTGAAGAACACCCGCGTGTATGCTTTGGCTACATTCTTAAACTCTTCAATGTCAAAGGTCATTTTTTTTAGCTGTCGTTCATGTTCACATAATTACTTCCTACTTTCTAATTTTGCATTCATACAACGCATCTCATTAAGTAACTCACTACTTTGAGTGGTTCTTGAGCCTTTTATTTGGTCGACATTAGCTTAAAATGCATTAGATTTATTTTTAACATTCTGGGTGATATTAATAAAATAATATTCACTAGTATTCATACTAAATCTTCATTTCTAATCTTACAATAGGTTGGCGTGGTTGGTCAAATTTCTTATATAAAGTAATACGAAATATAATGACATAATCGAAATAAATTCAATTAATTAATAAAAAAGAAAATATTGTAGACCCTTATAGAAAGGTAATAACTAAAAATAAAAGAAAACTAGTAAGATTCACATTGATTCCTGTGCAGTCAGTTAAGACTTACACACAAGAGAGACGTTTAACATAGGCCAATCATTGACTAAAATATCAGATGAGAGTTCGGCTTTCCATGCCACTTTCAAAAAGCTCTTTTACGACACCAACCTGACTTGCGAAGACCTCCAGAAAACGATTACTCCAGTAAACCTGGGCACAACAGACTAGGAAACTATGAAGAAGAAAGCTAGAGGTAATTATAGGGAGTTCCGCCCGAAAGTATAACCGGGATGTAACCCCGCGAAGCAGTCGTTTCGTCTTTCAGAAACTGATAAGACGTTATTAGACATGATAATCCAAGCTCTCCACAGCACAACAACTAAAAAAAAATTATATATTGATTATAATGTTGAAATTCTCGCATAATATAAATTACCTATATAGAATATTATAGTTGATGCAACTGGATAAAGGAATTAAAAACATATGATTCAACACCGCATCTTCCTTTGAAAATTTCTCAGCGAAATTGTAATTCTAAGCAAGTTTTTATGAAACATTTTAAACAACGGCACACCTACATGAAAATGAAAGTTACACGGTACACTCAGTAAATATTTTAAAGGGTATACATTTAAATGTTATGAAATAAAACCATAGATTTTTAAAAATAAACACACAGATATGAATTTACTTTATTTCAATGTTTCTATTCAAGTATTTGTGCAGCTTATTTAGTGTGAAACCCGTGCTTAGTAATTTTCGTGATTTCTTCAATGTTTGGTGGAATATGCGATAAGCAGACGTTCATTCCTTCTTCATTTGAGTATAGTCTTTCTTGCTTCTTATTTTTGATGTTTTTAGGGCTGAGAAGCATAATTCTCATGAATAAGAAGTAGAAAATTGCAATAAAACTGTTAAATCCTTTTTTGTTAATGTGTAATATTCCTTTTGTATCGAAATCCAAGATGTATCAAATCTAATATATATGCCGTGACAATCCTTCGCAGCTCACTTATTTGGATCGCGCGGCTCACTAGTGTGCCACGGCGTATCGTATGATAATCACTGCTCTAAGCAAATATAAATCGGAAAGTTAAATTAACCATAATATCTGATGTTTCTCTATATGAGAATGTATTTCGCGAATTTTATTTTCATTTTAAATCTATTAATAAGAAACCGATGTTCGTAAATATTTCAGGATATGCATCTATTTATATGTGCCTAAATCACAATTATCATTATCATCATGGCCAAGTGCGTTGCAGCGTAGATGATCACCTGACCTGTTCCCTCCATAATTCTGAGTTGATGCCAGATAGGTTTTTTTTTTACGTATAGAAGCTAATCCTATACCGGACTGGGTTTAATTCATTGTTTCCGTTCCACTATACTGGTTACCAATCAAAATATGGTAATCCAGTCTGCGCTCCTCGTGGCCCCAAGCTGGTGGTTTATTGATGTATCCATACCTTCTCGGGAATATTTGTGCGAAAAAAACACGTCTATCTCGCCTGTAATATGATCTCGATGAGCCAATCCGATGTGTCACGCCAACAACTGCTACGCTATGTCAACCTCCTATTGCGACTAGTATAACTCGCTAATATCTTGTCGAAGACCATACAGACATTTCTGTATATATCTTGATCAAATCATCAAATACGAAGGGATCTCTATTTGAGTAATTCCTTCTCGTAACCCTTTACTTTTTTTCTATACACATGACTTGCATTGGGTATTGCTTTTTCTGACACCGTATATCCGCCATATTTTGGTACGATATTAGAAACTACGCTGTTCAGTAGATTTGCAATGCATTGTTCATTGGTGATTTGCATTTCGTTTAATGTTTCTTTTATCTTAGTGTGTGGTATATTTACACTTAACGAAGTTGAGATTAGAAACATTTCATAACAGTTTTTCCCAATTGGAATTCAAACGCTTTCTGATAGAATATTTGGGCCATTCAAGAATGCCTAAAAGATGCCAATACATCTTAGTACGTTTCTGCAAAAAACAACAAAAATACCTCACCCCGCTACGTTTCAAGCGGTGTTAAAAAATATTTTTGTCGCTCAGTAAATGTCTGTTTGCGAACAAAATAAAAGAATATACTGAAACCCGAACCTTGCTATCCGGCGTGCAAAGCCCCTTGACCAAAGAGGAAAGCGGGTCAATTCAAACGGAATGAAAGAGAAAGAAAAACAAATGTTTTTCTTTCTACTACAATACATTGTTTTGATAAACATGATTTTTTAACAAATCACTATACGATTTTCAGTTGAAATATGAAATACAGTAGCGGCCAAAACGTTCAGAACAGCATTGTTTTCGTCAAAAAAGTAGGTATAAGTTTTTATCAAAGTTGTCTTATATTCTATAATTTTCACAGACAATAAATACGATATTATTTGTTATTGTCTAAGATTTTGGTTTAATTTGAGAGGATAATACAAAAGTTATGGATGATTTAGTGATTTACTGCAAAACCCATGGCGGCCAAAATGATCAGAGCGGTTGCTATTACTCCGTGTTTTAGTATATTTAACCGGCGAACTCTATTTTTTTAAATTTGTTTACGTGACGATTCGTTTACTAAACATTAATGAGAATATCTGTAGTGTACTTTATTAATATAATGCCACTTACTCCGTTGCCAATTTGTCACAGATTGTTAAGCTTCGAAAGGAGGATAATTTAAGTATTGGGTCTATTGCAAAGATTGTTAACAAGTCAAAAAGTGTTGTTCACGGTATTCTTAAGGTCTACGATGATTGTGGTTCGTGTGAAGTAAGAAAGTCTACAGCTAGGCCAAGAAAAACGACCAAGAGAGAAGATCCTGCTATGGTAGAGTTGGTTAAAAAGGACAGATTTAAAACTGCTGCTGCTGTTTCTCGGGAAATGAGCATTGTACTGAAGAAAACTTTATCACGTCGTTTAGTCGAGCATGACCTACAAGCAAGAGCACCTGCAGTGAAGGCACTGATCATTTCCAAAAATAAAAAGTGTCGTCTTACCTTTGCAACCGAACATGTGATGTGGTCTTAAGAAAAATGGCAACCGATGCATTTCACTGATGAATCTACGTTTATGTTATTTGGCTCAGATGGGAAAAGAGTAGGTTCATCGAAATGTAGGTGAAAAATTGTCACCTAAATGCCTTAAGACTCGTGTTAAATTCGCTGGAGGAAGTGTCATGGATTGGGGGATGATAACTGGAGATGGTGTGGGCCCTTTGGTGCGATTACATGGAAAGGTAAATACAGGAGTTTATAAACACCTTGTAAAAAATCATGTATTGCCTGTGCTGAGAAATTCAACTAAGCCACCACCCATATTCATGCAGGACAATGCCCCATGTCACAAGGCTAAGCTGGTCATGAAGTTTCTCATGGCTGAAAAGGTTATTGTTATGGATTGGCCTGCTCAAAGCCCAGATCTCAGTCCTATTGAAAATGTGTGTATTATTCTAGGAGAACGTTCGAAAGCCAGAAATCCTAAAACAACAGGGCAATTATAGAATGCCCTTCAGGAAGAATGGAATAAGATCACACAGCAAGAAATTGAAAATTTAATTTCCTCATGCATTCGAAGATGTCAAAGTGTGATTGAAGCTAAAGGGCTTCATACTAAATATTAAATAATTCCAGTATTCTTTGTCATTTTTTATTATTTTGTTATTTTTTCAACCGTTCTGATCATTTTGGCCGCCATGGGTTTTGCAGTAAATCACTAAATCATCCATAACTTTTGTATTATCCTCTCAAACTACACCAAAATCACAGACAATAATAATTCATATCGTATCCATTGTCTGCGAAAATTATAGAATATAAAACAACTTTGATAAAAATTATACCTACTTTTCTGACGAAAGCAATGCCGTTCTGAACATTTTGGCTACAACTGTACTTGTGTTTTCCGCCAAAATTTGTCGGCTGAATCGAAGCCGAAATTTGGCTATAAAAATCTTTGCAATACCATCATCAGAAGATGTGAGAGGCCCGACGCCGGAGTAGTACACAAGGCAGACCTCAGGATGAGAGACGCGGAGCTAGAGGAATAGGAGATACCTGTCTTTAAAAAACAAAACAAAAAAACTGAAAATCTGACCGATCGTAGACTCAAAGAAACTCACTCTTCAGCGAAGTCATCATAATCAAATTATCGCTTTCACAACAGAATTAAGTCCTATTTTCATCCCGACTATAGTAGTAAAATTTGTTTCCACAACATAGAACAAGTACTATTTGAAAAACGAAAATTTACGCTGAAATTTAAATACATGAACGGATTTTGTCACGAATTTCGACAACGCACATAAAATGACATGAACTGTTAAGAAGATTCTCATTTTATACCTACAGGGTAAATATACCCTTTTAACTGGATTCGACCAAACTGAAACCCTTTTCTTGTGCCGTCTTCAATGTACTTTGCATTGCTTTTTATACGCTGACATTTTTATTCTGTTATTTCATGATATTTGATTGATATTCATCGTATACTTGATCTTTTTCACACAACTACCATTGAGCTTTATTTTAATAAAGTTGCTTTGCTTTTATACGTCACTGTGTATCTCATGTCAAATTTTAACGATGCACTTTTTTTGTCGCTTGACCTCTTATTCGCCCCAATCCCTTTTAACGGAACCCTCAAAAATATAGATGAATAGTTACTTTTGTTTTTATACCAGTCACTACCTTCATGACCTCAAATTTAGATGAGTGCGCGCAACGAAAAAGTGATTTCACTTTTTTTTTCTTATTCTTTATTTCTTAATCAAGTCACTACAAGCAAGGTGATAAAGTCACTAAGTGGCAAGGTGGCTGCGGGGAACGAAAGAGAATGAATAACATTTCGAACGAACAGGAAACAAAGGATAAACCGTTACTGCTGTTCAATAGACAGGGAAGCTATATGAACTGGACCATAAGCGAACCTATGTGCTCCTATATATATATATATATATATATATATATATATATATATATATATATATATATATATATATATATATATATATATATATATATATATATATATGTAAAGGATAATATAAAATAAAGTATTAAAGATTGCGCATTTTGTTTCTGAAACCGGTGCACACAGTAACCTCTTGGATGTCAATATTCTAAATCACTTCCTAAATTTATGTGTTCCCTCCCCTCTGTCTGTGTATGTGTGCGTGCGTGGGTGTGTTTGTGTGTGTGTGTGTGTGTTGCGATAGTTATCGGAATATTGAGCTGGCGCAGTTTTCTTTTATTGTTTTTCAGGTATTCCGTATTAAGCGTAATTAGTTTCGCCTAATCAAGGTAAGATTTGTTTTTCTTTTAAAAGGGCAAAATTTCCTCTGGTTCTTCAGAAATACATTAACTTTTCTTATTTTTCTAGCTTTTGCTTTTCGTGTAGATGTTGTTAATGTTCCTCTTCCTTTTTGGAAACGTGATATTCGTAGTAGTACTACTAGTAGTAACAGTAGTAATACTAATATCAGTAGTAGTAGTAGTTGTAGTAGTAGTGGCACTAAGGTTGCTACTAATACAAATAACCTAATATCGCACAATATATCATTACTACGGTATAGTGAATTCGATCGTCTATGGGTGCCCCGTACTTGATGCCAT
The DNA here is from genome assembly GCA_964036315.1 of Acanthosepion esculentum. Taxonomy (NCBI): domain Eukaryota; kingdom Metazoa; phylum Mollusca; class Cephalopoda; order Sepiida; family Sepiidae; genus Acanthosepion; species Acanthosepion esculentum. The sequence continues at coordinate 27,541,731 of OZ038488.1, forward strand.
CTACCCCAAAAATTCATAATCAAGAGTTAATGGCTTCTGATAAAGAATATATATAAGTGACCACCGAGGCTACCAAACCTCACACGCTTGAATTTATTTCTGTGGGACATTTTGATATCAGTTGTTTATCAGACGTGCCTAAGAAATATTGAGTAACCTAAAGAAAGAATTAAATATGAATGCAGTAAAATGACAGAGGAAACTCTGCGACGTATACATGAATCGTGCTGGCACAGAACTGAAATGTCTTTTACAAAAGGAGGAGGACACTTTGAGCAGCACACACAACAATTAAATAACGAGTTAATAATTTCACTCTTAATATATTTATCCCGATGATGCGTAACTTTTGCCTCACCTTGTATATTTTATGTTTTATCTTATTAGGATTGAATAATTCAAAATAAATGAATTCAACTCATACATTTTTTTATTTGCGTTATATTAACGCAAACATTGTCTCCACCTTTGGTCATTGTCTCCACCTTTGGTATTTCTTATTGTTTTGGCCTTTGTGTTGTACCCCGGCCTTCATCATGTGATTGTCGATCCGGGTAAACTTCAAATGTTTTCCAAATTAACACTATTTAATGTACAGGAGAAGATTTTCTCATCCGAGCGATATTTCATCTAGTTCTTATTTTAGTACAGTTCAAGAATTGCTCGTCAATTTTTCACTGTCTCCATGTACACACTACCCGTCCCGGGGATTGAACTTGAAATTATTATTTCACTTATTCACTTGAATCCAGTAGCTTATTTAACACGTGGAAAATATGCATTTATGTCATTAGGCATAGTGTGTGTGTGTGTGTGTGTGTGTGTGTGTGTGTGTGTGTGTGTATATATATATTCTTTTCTTTTAATAAAATGTCCATTCGCCTCGGGGACTAAATAGTTTCCACGGAGCAGGGGCGAGGTACATATTGACGTTACGACTTTCTGTTGTTAAAGAAAAAAGCGGGGGTTTAGATTCCTTTCCTTTTATACTACCACCTATCGACCATTAACAAAATTAATCTACTAAAAGACAAGGTGGATTAATCACGCAAACTATTGTCTCTGAAAAAAAATCAAATGATGCTTAGAGCTTAGAAAGCTGTAAAAAGTCATAACCTTCCACCTCTTGAAAAGTCAAGAAACATAAATGCTTGTGTGTCAATTCTGATCAGGTTGTGATAGCGACATTTTCTGGTATACCTTTATTCCAATGTAATTCATTCCGATACTCGCATTGACCACTACATTCCATAGCATTGCCTTGTGTTAAAAAAATGTCTCAGTATATGTTCATTATTTTTCAACTTAATTTGTTCTAGATTTTTCCGTTTCTAATTATGAGCACAAATTCTTTTATTCACGTGTCCCTCTAAGGACACGGACCACCATTACTCCCGACAAATTCCTATCTTTTGTAACACGTAGCGATATTTTACCTTTTTAGATCTTTGAAACTCTTAGCGATATATGACTTTATACATCTTTTGTAACTCTTAGCCATATAGTGATTTTTCAAGCGTAGCTCGCATGTGGCACAAGGCCTAAAGTATGGGGCATCCAGTGAGGATCGAACTCACTACTCAGTCATAATTGTGCTAGCAAGACGAGCTTGCTAACCATTACACCGCCTCGAGGTGCCCAACTCTTTGCCATATAGACGTGTACATATTTTATACATATATCTTAGACGTATACATATTTTGAAGCTCTTAGTGATATTTGACTTTTACCACCTGTACAATTGTCTGCTCTGCCGTTCTGGAACTTTCGGTCGTTTACGTCAATGGATCCCTTTGAGCCTCTATTCATCAATATGTCCTTTGAGTCTGCAAGGCTTCTTTCCTCATGGCGTGTCCAAGATATTCCACCATTACATGCACATTTTAGCGAACTACCTTCAATCTCTACGTATTTCTTTGGTGAGATGTAAGTCCCAATCTAGCAGCTCTTTCTCACGACACACTGCCTTGTGGAACCGACACCCAAGAGGATTCTTCTCAGATGTCTATAATCTTAACCTGTTCAATTTATGGTTAATCATTATCTTCAACAAATATCCGTATAATCTGATCTCTCACTCAGTAACCATATACCTGCAGTGTTCGTCTGAACTTCTAACCGGTGAACATTGTTGTAAAAAATGATTCGGTTATTGAAAAATCCGAAGTGTGACTTGCTTTTCACATCTGTGGTTTGGAAGTTGTTTTTTTTTTTAATTTCTTTATTTCTCTTGATTGTCATTTGTTTTTTGCTTGATCCTTTTTCGCTGCCTTGTATATTATGAAATGTTTATACTTATATTAATGTATAATCATTGGTAAAGTTCATTTATTTACTGCTTAAACATAAATAGTAGGATTTACATTTCAAGGCACATTAGCCTCACACATAATGTCAGGGATTATAACCAACTAACCTCGGATGCACCAGCAATACCATAAAATACTGACATAGCTTTGCTACTTTACTCTACCAATATGCGACTCACTCATTAAATTCAAGAACGTTCCTTATTTTGAACAATTTCTGGGCCTGTTCTCATTTCCGGTAGAGATATACAGAGTTAAAACAGAACTGCTGCTGTCAATATTGTGATAACGAATCTGTCGTTTGTTATTATCATTGATAAGAAAAAACATTCAATAGTAACAGCAGCAAAATATATGACAGGATGATTAACAGGCAGATTTAATCACTAAGTAGATCGCTTCAAAATTATAAGCAGATTTACAACAATGGAAGATCCACTTCACACATAGACGAACGCACACAAACCTAGCTTTGTTTCCTTGAAGGACAGTGTCTTAATCCGCATTTATCTCTATGAAAATCTAAATTAATTCAGTGAAAAATAATGTAATTTTCTCCTTATTTTTCTCCCAATATATACATATATATATATATATGTGTGTGTATGAGTGTGTGTGTGTGTGTGTGTGTGATTCGCCGACTGTACTGTTTCGCTGTATCATAGCTCCTCAGTGCGACTAGACAACCGAATGACTCAAGACCGGATCGAAACCCAACATGTGTCAGTCAGAGCTTCTACCACAGAGCCATCTTTACTTCGACAAAACGAATCGGCCCAATATGGCGTATTGTTTTTACAAACGTAAACAAACGCCAAGCAGACAAAGTGCTTCATTTATTTTACTGAAGAGCTTCGCATTTACGCAGGTGACCGTTGTTTTTAGAATTAGCTTGTTATATGTATACATATATATATATATATACAGTGTAACCCGGTTATAAGAGAGTTGCCGGGACCGGAGAAGAAGTCTCTTATATCCGGGTTTCTCTTATATCAGGGTTTGGTCTATTTTGTTTTATTAACACAGGCTCTAATTTGGGACCAGATATATCTCTCTTATATCCGGGTTTCTCTTATATCCGGGTTACACTATATATATATATATATATATATATATATATATATATATATATATATATATATATAGTGATGAATACGTAGGCGTTCTTGTGTGCTAATATGCATACATTACACACACAAAGGATTTCAGAATTTTAAAATTCTTCATTGATCTGTCAATATTAATGTCCATTATGTGTGTATGTGTATGTTTTATAGGCACAAATATCAAGTCTCACACATGCATATAAATATTCACTTACTGATATCCCTTGACGAGTGGACGAAGTGATTGCTTGATGGTCCCTCTATGAAACTCTAATGTCGGTATGCTGGAGGTAACAGAAATCAACTAAATGACACAATATATACTTGTAATATACATACATATATATATATTTATACATAATATATATATATATATATATATATATATATATATATATATATATATATATATATATATATATATATATTATGGGATCTTACCCATAATATTAATAGAGTGTTCTGTAGCTCATAAATATTGCGCCTCAAGAGGGAGCAGCAGACACAGTCAGTGAGTGAGTCAGGCAGTCAGACACAGAGTCAGTCAGTCAGAGACACAGTCGCATCAGACGATTACTGTAAGACATTGGAATAGTGATACTGGTCGAGACAACATAGCTCACTCTAACCTAACCTGATTGTTATTACTAACACGTCTACTTCTTTTGGACATATTCTGTTTGTAATATATCTGTGTTATTCCATACCTGTGTTCGAGTTATTCTTCATTGGTTCTACCTTGGACCATCACCGTAGTACTAGGAACCTGGACCATAACAATATATATATATTTTCTTTTTTTTCTTAGTCTGTCCTGGACATTGAGTTCTACCTGGATTCTATCCTCTTGGGAATTTATTTATTTATATATATATATATATATATATATATATATATATATATATATTGACCCTTATATTATCTATATATATATATATAATCAATATATATATATATATATATATATATATATTGATATATATTATCAATATATATATTTATATATATATATATATATTATCTATATATATATTTATATATACATATATATATACATATATTCATATATTGACCACTAATATTATCAATATATATATATATATATTATATACATATATATATATATATATATATATATATATATATGTTTACATTGACCACTAATAGTATCAAAATATATATATATATTAAGTAGTCAACCGTAGTTGAGATCATCGAGTCATTTCTAACGATCTTTCCTTAGCTGTATTGTTACATAAATTTCCTATCTGCTCAGGTTCGTATTCAGAAATAACCGAAGCAATTTATAAAAGTATTCGGTTATTTATCTATTTATTAATCCGACTGATTTTTAACACTTGAAACGTTATTTTATTGGGCACTCATATTTGAGTAGACGTTCCGTTTATTTATTAAACGTCACATTTGTTCATTTTCGCCTATCGGCTTGAATATTTGAGATATTTTATTCAACGAAAATATGCGTTCTCCGCCAGGAGTTCAATGCGACATTCATATGTAATTGGTATGCAATTTTACCCTCTATTTTCCGGTCCCTCTCTAATTAAATCCCTGATTAACTTCCACACATACTCGTCTAATTTATCTTTCGTTCAAGATTTTTTTTTCTTTTTTAACAATATTGCCGTATGAACCAATAAGGTTCATTTCAATAAATTAGTATCTGTAATGACTTCATACACATTCACAGCTGCTGTTGGGGACCTAGTTGTCAACCTAGTAGCGCGCCTAAATTTATATATTCGGGGCGCCAGGAAAAGAAGCTCGTCAGAATATTTGTTGTTGATTGTTAACGTTAAATAATTATCTGACAACGCATCTGATGCAGCAGTATGTTAAACCTTAAGAGTGTGTTTAGTATAATTTATGAAAATAAATGCTATTGACAATTGTGCATATTATTTTCGCGTGTTTTTCCTGATAGTTATCTTGTTATTCAGACACACACCATCTGATCTGTGCTTAGATATCTGCCTATTTTAGAAATGATTGATGGCTCAGTGATTGCTAAAGAAACGAATCGCAGTGGTGGTCTTCGAAGACGCGCTTGGAAAACGTGTATTTGACAGATGGACAGGCGATAAACCCAACCTCACTTCCGCCAGTCACCTTTATGAAAGCATCAAGCATTCAGTAGAGAAATTACACTTGTACTTTCCTCACTGCACTGTAAGAATCTCGACAGCTTGTGACGCGCGTAATTACCATCGTCAGTGAGGAAATAAAGAGTCAAAACCATTGTCCAAAAACCCATTTCCTTCATGTGAAACATGAATATATTCGTAGACGCCTTTTTGGGAAATATGAAAAATATGTTGATAGTAACTCACGGAAATTGTTTGATTTATAAGAAACCCTTTAAATTAACTCCGATCATTTGTGAATATCTATGCTGAAGATATGAGGGGAAATCCGCGTATTTCCAAACTTTTAAATGACCAGAGATTTCCCTCCTTTGACAGAGGTCATTGGGAGGAAAAAAATCTGTCTTGTCACATTCAATGCGTCGAAAACCAAACTAATAACGTGCCAACATCCCCGCTTGGACGCAGAACTTTCAACGATCGAGATGAACGGATATTCCCTCAGGGAGGTCCCGTACTTTGACAACCTATAGGGACGTAAGCTGAACCCCTACCTCCAGTGGAACCCGTCTACAATAATTATCGCGTAAGATGCTGGAAAATTAGTCAGGTCCCTCTACCGTTACTGTAAGTAGATGACTCTTGCTGCTATCCTCTATATTTACAAAGGACAGATCAGGCCGAAAATGGAATATTGTTGATATATAGGAGCAGGAGCGGCGCAATTTTACATTTTATTCTCGATAGAGTCCAAAAGCGTCTGGGTGATGGACAATTTTCCACTCTACAACCCATTTCTCCTAAACGAAACGTCGCAAAGCCTTTCACTGCTCTATCATTATTTCCATGGAAATCGGTCAGTCAGTTTTCATTTCTTAGTTGCACTTGTTTTAAGCTTCACGGTTAATACTCGCCTTTCCATGCCCATGGGAGCGAAGGACACTAATTCCGTTCTTAATTCAGTGGTGGGATGTAAGTTCAACTCTAGCAGCAACTTCCCCGGGACGGGACCTCTGCTTCGCGGAACCGACTCCCATGAGAGTGCTTCCTCAATCACGTCAATCTTAATCCATTCATGCCTAGGTTTAACCATTGTCTCTCCCGTATAAGATGTGCCACTTCTATGTCGAGGGGCTCTTTGGTCAACATCGTTGTATATAAAAAAAAAGAAAATTATTGTTGGTCGTGTCAATATCTGGAAGTTGAATTTCCTCTTTTTCTATGCGCCGTGTCCCTTCAGGACATGGGTAATGAACGCTGTCTTCAAATGCATATCCATTGTATATCTTAGTAACAATTGTTTTTTCACTCCCTTCAAATCCTCCCATTCACAAAATCTGGTTTGGTCAGTGGCCACAGGACCCCGTCTGTCTTATTTGTATTCGATATGACTTGCGCGTTTCAAATTCTCTAAGTCTTCAATTCTCAATATATCTCCCAATCATTTCAGCTGTTTCTTTCGCTTTTGTGTGTATTGTTATCAATTTTCTTTTTTTCTTTTGGACATCATTTTTGCTTTCGTGCTTTATCCATAGCATTCACAGCATCTTTTTTTATTCATATCTGTTGCTATCCATTTTCTCTTCATCTGAGAGGAAATTCATTGCCATTTAAGCGAATTGATATTGCATAGCTGTTCAGCACACGTTTTTGTTTTCTAACGAAATTCTCATGTTTCTCAATACCATTTTCTCCGTCGTCAAGGGCGCAGTATTTTTTCTAGTTATAAGTTTCGATAATTTTCCATTCGAAGATTAGGGTTTTCGTAGGCCTATGCTAACCCCAAAGGAAGGTTATCTATGTCAGACAGTAAACTGAATTCTGGTAAATTATGTAAAATTTAGAGACTTATCTCAGGCAAAAACACTGTGAACGTGACATCAGCTCAAACTGTAATTAACTTCAGAAAGGTATTAGTGAAACTGTGAAGCTAACTTGCTAAAAATTATTCTTATCTCAATTCGATAAACATAAAAATATATATACATTAAGATACACTTATACTTTTACAATTGCATTTAAACAAGCAATAACTGGACTTGTGTGTTTTTTACCAGTTATACTTCTAAATTGAAGTTAATCGCCAGGAGAAATCTGTGGTAGGTTTTTCTGCTATTTTCATTCTTTAAATGACTGCTATTCAAAGTCTACTATACTATTTTGCCTAAAAGAGATGAATTCATGCTTGTACTGCGAAAGTTAACGCAATACACAAGGCAGGGATTTGATCTTTCGCACTTAAGATTGTTAGAAATTAATGACACAGCTGAGGCAGGTATTTGAACACAATTCAACTGTTCAATTCTTCGTGATGATAACACTTACACACATCCCCTGTAGAACAATATATATGAATTAAACATGTTATTCCTTTAGTTGCATTAATAGCATATTGAATCTTTTGTAAAACATTGCTAAGCATAATGAAATTAACGAGGACATTTTTCATCTTAATTTTTATGTTCATATTTATTTAGAATTACGGTCTGTGTAGGAGCGAGAATATTCAACTGAAATAGAAACAAATGTTCACTGATAATGTTATCCGTTTATTTGGTATTAAAATAATTATATCAGTTTTTTTAAATAATATTGCAAATTAAAAAAGAATCATCTGGAAAAGTTTATCCACATAAAGTGGTGAAGTTATAGTGTTTTTTCTATGCGTAGATTAAATGTGGCACAAGGCACAACACGTGGAAATGCCAATATTGTGATTTTCTAAGTATTACTTATATTTGGCACAAAGCTGATTGTATGGGGCAACCATTGAGGAACGAACTCACTATTCAGTCATAATTTGTCTAACGAGTCAAGCTTGCTAGCCAATGCACCACGTCAAAGTACCAAATATTTAAAAAGTTTTCTAAGCGTGTGGCACTAGGCGGAAAATGTCGGGCAGCTAGTTAGAATCGAACTCACTGCACAAATTTAATTGATCTAGTGAGACAAACTTACTAACCTTTACACGTTAAAGGGCTTTCTTTTTAAGCGTAGCTTAGATGTGGTACAAGGCTGAAAATATGGAGTGAGTGTCGAACTGACTATTCACTTGTAATTGATATAGAGAGACAAGCTTGCTAACTAACCATTACACCACGGCGAAGTGTCTTAAAGGGGTGAAATTATATGCAAATGAAATAATCTGTGAAATTATCCTTTAATTATAGTATTAATAATGTTCTTCATAATTTAGAACCAATTTATACTCAGTAAAACTCTTTCAAAATATTGTACGTCAAACTACAGTTAGAACAGCTAATGACCAGACATAAAGTTTCTGGTGGCACAAACAAAAAAGAAAACAATCTCTAAATCATATAGCGATGAGTGAGATTATAATTATTCCATAAGAAATAAAATTACGTCTGCAGACATCTTCATAGAAGGCTTCCTTTTAATGATTCGCCAAAGTCTGCTTCTGTATGAAATGTGTATTCGGATCAAAGCGAGTCGCGCCAGTCATCTAATTTTGACGTCGCTAATTTTAAATGTGAGATGGAGAATCAAAGTCCTGGATGGCGTTAGCTTTCAGAACAGTCGTGAGTATCTACAAAGATTTAAGTAATTTGATTGCGACTGATCGAAACAACGCAGATATTAAATAGTTACTATTATGGCAACAATGTCTAATATTGTACGTTGTTAACGTTCTGGTAATTATTGTAGGTTTATCCTAATTTATTAAAGAAATATTTAACTATTGTACTTATAATTTCGTGTCTGTTGATTTAAGCTATTTTTTAATCACTTTCACTCTAAATTTATCCAAAGAATTAATTTTTTTAAAAATTTTCTTTGTTTTTTCAATGGCGACCAGTTAGTCGCAGGAATTGAATTGTAGTAGCTGAAGGTTACTTTCGGATAGAAACGTACTGTAAGCGAACCACAGATAAGAAAAAAAAACAAATTAAGAGAAAATATCAATCACGGTTAAACTGTTGTAGCTATCTGGCATACAATCCGAGTGTTGTTGCCTCGACTAGCAATACGAACTCTATTGATATATTAATTCAAAGTTTATTCACCCCCCATATATATATATATATATATATATATATATATATATATATATATATATATATATATATATATATATATATATATATAACATTTGTGTGTGTGTGTATATATATATATATAGAGAGAGAGAACATTTTTCAATAATTGTATGCATTATCACACATTACATTTAAGTGAAGAAATATATTTTGAAATCTTTATAACGAAATATATTAAATTTGAAATTTTTTGATCACACCAATAGAGCATATTTAACGTAATAAAATTAGCCGAAATGACAACCAAGTGAGTGTAATTTGGTCTATTTAAAGGTAATAGCTTCGTATTAGAATTGGTGTTGAACTTTGGAGAAACAAAGTGACACGTGCTCGTCATCGTGTGAAGAAGTCCTTCAGTTGACAAGAAATTCTGTAACTTTTCAAAGGTTTAAAGTCGATTGTTGTATGATTTTTTATTTATTTATTTATTGTTGCTTTTTAGCAGGAATCAGTTTTATTGACGGGAATATCATTAGACTCATTTTACTTCCGAAACCGGAACTCAGCGTGAATCAGCTGCGCAGGGATATATTTTTTGTCATTTATCCCTTAGCCACGGACGCATTAACTTCCAATGCGCAACCTGATTATTCTGGTCTCAAACTTTACAGGCTCCGAATTAATGATAAATATTACGTCCGTTATCATGTGTATTAAATCTCCAACTTGTATAATTCATTATTATTTTATCTGAACGTGTGCATAATATCCCATTTTATCTCGTAATTACGGTATTATGAATAATTATCTGAAAATTATCAACAGTTCTCTATTTTTTGATTTTCTGACGAAAACTTATAGATAAGACGATAATACTAAATCCAGCATCTTAACTCAGTGAAGTCCACCGTTGATCACTATGGTGATTAACTCAAGAACGATTAAAACATACACTGAATTTCTTTTAACAATTGTTTAGATCTTTAACAAATTTTAAAATAATTGATATATAATAAAAAATAATTTTAAGATATGCTCTATTTATGGGTAAAAATGCTCAAAATCAGGGATAAAGCTTAAGTAAACACGCTAATGGGACGATACTTTCTAAACATATATGGGAAATTAAGAACAAAAAACGAATCACACCAAAAATATCATAGAAAATACGGAAAGCACTATCATCCGATATCAGTAAATCTAAAACCTGTAAACTATGAGAAAATAGCTATAATTAACTTCCGGACCAACACAAATTACTAAATAAACTATCAGAACTGATCTCAAAATGAAGACACAAAAACAATTTTTTACTACATTACATAAAAATCGATAATAAAAAATGAACGAGAAATAAAGTAAATATATAAATAGAATAATAAAAATAAATAAATAAATAAGTAAAATAAAATTATCAAAATCAATAAATAAAAAATAAATAAATACCAAAGTACTAAACTATGAGAACACATAAACCAAAGTAAACAAAATAAAAAAAATAATAAATTAATAAATGAGTAAAAAAGTTAACAAAACAACACTATAAAATACCCACAAAACAGCATTCGGAACCACAATTATTTGTACCGAATGGACAGTAGAATAATTTGAAGCGTCAGCATTGCCGTCCATGCAGTAATCACTAGAATAACAAATAGACCTACTCATAATGCACCATTGAGCCATATATATATAAATAGGTGAGCCCAAAAACAAGGCACATGGTCTGAAGTTTGCGGATTGCGTTTATGCATGAAGCAGATTGCCGTGACCGTCTCTCTCTCTCATACATACATACATACATACATATATATATATATATATATATATATATATATATATATGTATGTATGTATGTGTGTGTGTATTTTCTGCTTATACATTATTTTAACAGATATAATTATTTGGGGGAAATGCTCTGTTTATAAAAAAACAGTATTAATTACATTTACCGGCCTGCATTTCTCGTACTTTCAGGCCGGTAAATGCAATTAATACTGTTTATTATAAAGTGAGAATTTACTTAAATAACTGTATGTATAAAAATAACGTATACACAGAAAATATATTAAGATAATTGTCGGACGTAGGTCATTTCATAATATATATAGACTATTGCGATTAACTCAATAGCAATTAAGACATAAACTGAATTTCATTTAAACAATTGTTTAGATCTTTAACAAATTTAAAAATAATTGATATATAATAAAAATAAGAGAAAACATATGTATACGCATATATACATGCACGAAAATATGCATTTATTCTTAGGTGTTATAAAAAGTGCTGAATGTTATATATCAGACCTCTTAAGTGTATATATTAGTGAATATATATAATATCCCACGTCGATAGCACGACTCAGAGTTTCATGTGGATACGCATTCTTCAAGTGCAAAATACTCATTGATCGTTAAGCGTTATGAAATACGCATACTCGTGGTGTTGATTTAAAATTGGGTGTTAAAACATTTCATTTTATTATAGATGCCTGTAATATTAAAATTAATTATAATTTATATCGTTAAAATTCTTAATAACGAAAGACAAATAATTAAAAACAATTAATAAAGATTGCATGTTTGCGTGAAACACCTAGTCGTGGTATCTACGTAGGATAGTATGTATATTCACCCATATATATATATATATATATATATATATATATATATATATATATATATATATATATATATATTGTGTATTTAGGCAGCAATCCTTCTTTCAAGCACATTTCATTAAAAACGACTGAAAAGGTGCTTTTATTTAGTTTTTTATATAATTTCTCGTGCGATCTAATAAAGTTTTTCTTTTCAGAGGATAAATTATATAAAAATTGTCCGAATGTTCTTTTCCGAGCGGTTTCGGCTATACTTTTAGCCATTATCAAGGATTGTATTTCAACTGTTAGAATTAGAAATAGTTTGTGTGTGTTTTATAAAGTGATTCATTTTTTTTTGTTTCAAAACACGGTCAAGATATGTTCAAAGTTAATATTATTAAGGGTTGGTTTGTTTAATTTTATAAGTAAGGCTTCCATTATTTTTAGCCTTTTTTTTGCAAGTGGATGATATATATATATATATATATAATCTATGCATTCAGGAAAAACAAAAATAAAATCATGCTTGATAATATCTAAATGTATAGCAGAAAAACTCACGCATACATAATTATACTTATATATATATGAAGAAATATAGTCTTAAAGTGTGCTACATTTATGGGATAAAGTGGTCAATATCAGAGATAGAGCGTGTGTAAATATAAAAGTGAACATAGAAGTCAACACTGAGAGGCGACAGTCTGTTTCATGCTCATATATATGAGAACTTTTGTCGGCGTGTCGTCAACTAAACCGGCACCCCTACCCAAGTAGGTTGGTTAGCAATCTTCTAAAATGAAAAATAAAATCTATCAAAGGGCGAAAGAACTGTACATAAAACAGTCGTCTTCTAACTGGAGTTTATGATTCAATAAAGTAACCGTGGGAAGTCAACGGCAAACAAGACCATATATATATACAATCCATATACAAGATCATATATATACAATCTATACATTCAGTTAAAAGCAAAAATAAAATCATGCTTGATAATGACTAAGAAGTATATCAGAAATAACTCGGTCATACAGGATATTCGGACAATTTTTACATAATTTCTGTCCAGAAAAGAAGAAAATTATAAGAACACAAGAAAAATGAATAAAAAAAAAAAAGCCGCAGTAGTTTGTTAACCGTTTTAGGTTAAACTTATATATATATATATATATATATATATATATATATATATATATATATATATATATATAAGTGATCATTGAAGTCAACACTCAGAGGCGACAGGCTGTTTCATGCTAGACGCAATCGTCAGGCCGCATGTCCACTTTTATATTTATATTTACATACGCTCCATCTCTGATATTGAGCACTTTATCCCATAAATATAGCACACCTTAAAACTATATTTCTTCATATATATATATATATATATATATATATATATATATATATATATATATGTATGCGATCTTTTGTCGGCGAGTGGTCAAATGAACCCGGCTCACCTACCCCACTAGAATGGTTAGCAATCTTCTACGATGAAAAATAAAACCTATCAAAGGCGAACGAACTGTAGATAAATCAGTCGACTCGTAACTTCAATAAAGTAACCGTGGGGAAATCAACCGCAAACAAGACCACTGTAACTCCAAGATCAACTATGGCAACCCACAATCTAAAATCCTGAAGGCTTATATAAAAAGATAAAATGCTATTAATTAAATGTTTCTACAAGAACTTAGAGGCATATTAACTGCGTGTTGGAACCCTGCGGTTGTTACTACAAATACAGACACTGTAAAAACAGGACTAGGAGCAATTAAGTCATATTAAAAAGGAAGAAGGCATAATATCACTTGATGTGAATGGCACGACAAGAACAATTTGTAAATGTCTAGTCTGAAATTCCCCGAAGGTTCCCCAGTTTGAAAATATTTAAGTACTAGCTTAAAATAACCCTATCGGGCGGTATTAGCTAGCTTCTGCGGAGGGCTCTTGAATCGAAGTTTCCTCAATTTAATTCATAAACACTTCAATAATATTAAAGTAGAGTTTTTATTAAAAAAAAAAAGTAAAGATCAGCTATAACTGCTTTAAAAATATGGAAAGATCTATATCCCTCCATAACAATATTATATTGAATAATTATATCACTAACAAAAAACAACAATGATATTAATACAACAGAAAAAAATAAATACGAATTCCCAAAAGATACGATCTGCCTCTTACACGGTCAATGTCTGTAAAAATATTGTATATCGAAGTAGCATCTATTCTGATAGAAATCTTTAGATATTTTGGGGTCCTCTGAAGCTCCTCTTAAATTTCAAGTCGATGACGATAACAAGAAGACTTTAAATAACGTGAAATCTATTCCTGGAATAGCTCTGTTCAAGTATTTCTGACAATTAAAATATGGCGGTAATACACAGATAATTACGTTTGATATAATAGCTAAATAGGGAAAGCGAATAATGTAATCTATGTCTTGTAGAAAAATTAACTATTTTAAAACATTTAAATAACCCTAACTTCTTAAACAAGATAAATGAATTAGCTGTCATATATATATATATATATATATATATATATATATATATATATATATATAATTTAAATAAAAACAGACCACTTTAATGTTCCATATAATAAATTATTTCACCACAGCCCTTTTAAAGGACAGTCGATCATCAGATTTTATTTCCAAATGTTAAAATGAAAAGAAATTTACACATATATGACTAGCAGTAATAAGTAAACTAACGAAGCAAGGGAGTTAGGAGGGTGAAGAGGGATAGAGAGACATGATTGAGTTAGATGTAACACTTCTATTCTTTCATCTTTAAATTTTTTGAGGAAAACCAGACATTGACACATGAAATCTGTTAACGGAAGTTATATATTGATATGGGAGGGGGATAGGTCAAAAAGGCATAAAGAGAACTTCCGTTAACAGATTTAAGGTGTCAATATCTGGTTTTAACCTTAAAGTGGTCTGTTTTTTATTTAAAATATTAGCTCTGATTTACATTGAGAACTCTGGATTTTATCCTCTTTGAGTCTACCCATACGGATTACCTAGTCTTTCGTAAACTATATATATATATATATATATATATATATATATATATATATATATATATATATATATATATATAATGTCTGTGTGCTCTAAACAAAGAAGCCTTGCAACCAGTAAAGATCAATCAATGTTAGCTTGCTATACGTCACTCTCCACCAGTCGAATTTCATTACCGGAAGACATTATATCAGTTCGTAAGTTTGAGTAATCTTTATGAAAGACAATTATTTATCAACAATTTCGCGAGGAAAGAAAATAGATTGCAGAGAGAATACTACTTTACTGAAAAACCTACTTCCACTACTGCGAGATGTCTTGATTTTAACTCAGAAAGAAAGAGCTGTCTTCCATGATTTTTCCGCCTGACATCATGTATGGCTTTCAGACATATACGATGTCATCTTCTATTTACCAATCAATATTTTCTCAATAAAACTGGTATTAGCTAACCGATCTTGGTAAACGTTTCAAGATATATTTTCATTAGCCAATCATCGGGCGATATTTGGCTTCTAGTCAATAACATCATGCACATCTGGTTTATTATGCAAGCAAATTAAGGGCAAAATAAATTATAATACATTCAAAAATAAGGTAACATTGTTAGGTTCCTGATAAAGAAACATTCAGCATTCATTAATCGAGCAGTCGGTGCTATTCGATTTGTACCTTTCTTAAATCTCTGGGTAACATTTTCAGAAAATCTCTCCTGGAAATGGTAATATTAACCGTTTGCTTACAAGGAAATATTCCACATTCACTGACCAGCAGCCAGTATTATTTCTGGTTAGAATTTCTAGAATCTTTCTATTAAAGAACACTTTTAAGGAAAATAGCTTTCTTGCGTCCAGTTACTGTTATATATCTTTCCAGTAATGATGCAGGTTTTCTTCCTAAACTTTTGTTTGATGTAGTGTTGAACCGTAACATCTTGATTATGGCTTTACCTTCTGTACGACGTGCACATGATACGCATTGTAGTTGCTGCTACTGTTGAAAGTCGCCAGGTAGAGACGTTTCTATTAATTGGTACAGTTTTTTGTTTGTGCTACTGCAGCCTCAGTACGTTAGTTTAAAGAAGGATAGATAAGGTAAGACCTGTTGGTGTCATTCCCTCGAAGTCATTTTTAAAACATTGATCTGAGAAATCTGTTGTATACAGTTGAGACTTTAGATATTTTTGAACGTGTTTGACGCCCTGCATGACATGCATATGGAAGACTCGATCTGATAAGGTGATTTAAGAGCGTAACTTGAGGTTTTATGTTACTGATTTGTAGCAATTTTGGAAAAAATGATACTAGTGTAGTCAATCCTAAGTTCACTATGTCTATATAACAATACGAACTTATTTTATCCATCAAAATATTTATCACACTTTCACCTAATAACGACAATCATTATTTATTTATTTATATATATATATATATATATATATATATATATATATATATATATATATATGAATTAACTGACTAAAAACTTCAAATTTAATTATATAGATTTAAATTAAAAGCATTAGTTCTGTTTCATCTTCAAGCGAATTTTGGAATAACTCATTTTTAAATTTAAAAATAAAAATAAGTCTGCAATGGTTTCAGAGTACTGGTTTTCGTTACAAAAAATAAACTGTAAGTAACGCTCGCTCAGTATTGTTGCAGAATCAAGTGCACAGTGCGTTCTGTGGTACTTGAATAAGCACAACTGTGCCTGAGAAGAGGCCTACGCAACAGTGGCTGGCCAGCCTCCCTATTATGGAGGTAGTTCTAAGAAAACGATTATCAGGTCATATATATACACACACACACACATATATATATATATATTACGCGAATCATTCATACGAAAAGCAGATAAGGAAGTTAAAGATATGTCAAGAATCACTCTCGCAAACAATTTTTAATAATAAAATACATTAACCTTGAATCCGTTAATGAATGATATGATCCTTGTTTATAAATTCCGGTTTTATCAGGTAATTTTTTTTCTGAGGATGATCGTATGAAACGATTGAAAGCTAAGATAGTAGTAAAAAAAGACATGATAAAACCGGATTTTATAAACAAGGATCATACCATTCATTAACGGGTTCGAGATTAATGTATTTTATTATTAAAAATTGTTTGCTATAGTGATTCTTGCCATATCATTAACTTCATTATCTGCTTTTCGTATGAATGATTCGCGTAATATAAATTGAACCCGCACCACATAATTGATATATATATATATATATATATATATATATATATATATATATATGGCTAATACTGCAAGTCTCTTCGTTAAATCGAATTGATTTCGCTCTTTCACTGTGTGTTTATCTAATAATAAATAAACTTAAATTCATCTTCATCCCTGCCGAATTACTGGTAGAATCTCCGACTGACGTTAATTCAGTCGGGTTTCGATCCTAGCTTGAGGCAAACGGACGTCTAGCCACACTGATGAGCTGTGATACAGCGAAAGAGTCTGTCTTTGGATGACAATATATATATATATATATATATATATATATACACACACACACATATATCCTCTCTCATATATATATATATATATATATATATATATATATATATATATATATATATATATATATATATATATATATATATATCGGTAACTATATAACTATCTATATTTATTTACAATATGAACAGTCCAATATTTGCTATATTAAAATATGACATCCGCAATTGACTTATTTATTTTCAATAAGCACAGATACTACAAGCTGATATTTACGTTGTAAATTTATCATTTAAAGCTAAGTATATTCTTAAATCCTTTCCAGCTCGTGTTGATCGATATGAATTTTACATTGTAAACATTGACTAACATAATAAATTTATATAACATGTATACATACTCTAATACTATTTTAAAGCCGGAAGTTTGTGATAGTTAATACGAAACAATTTTAAATACGACCCTTATCTGCAAGAAACACATAATAAAAAATGAAAACGCTGAATAGAAAGTAAATTATGTAACTTTTTTCTATAATATTTGTTGAATCATTCCCAAACATTATTGTTTTAAAAATTTATTCTTAATTTTAAATATTAAATGCTAATTTTTGTTGTTAATACAATACGATTGCGTAAAACTTCTGACATCAACCCGGGCTGAACACTATATTGTGAATGAGCATTGTAATTCTTCTCCTTTATATGCCGTGTCTTTTCAGAATGTTGGCCATCATGACTATGCACAGCTTCCTGTCCTTTGAAGCTTTTAATGTTTTTTGTTTTTTTATTTCTCCTAAACCCTGTTCTACCATTCATTTTCTCAAACTCATCAATTATGTTACGCGCTGTTTTCGTCTGTCCATTTTCCCTCAATCACTCCTGTGAGTGTCAGGATTTCCAAACACTCCTTCCTCATTACGTGCCCCACAAATTACAAATGCCTATTCCTGATGTTACATATAAGTTTCCTTTTCGTTTAAAGTCTCTCCAAAACTTCATGTTTGTTAACATGTTCAGTGTTAATGCATCCTCAGCATCTTACAGTAGAACCACATTTCTGCTGCTTCAAGTCTCTTATTCATCTTTCACTGTCGTATAGGAGGGCTGATATTACATAACAGTTCAGCACGCTTTACTTTTCTCCAACAATTTTTTTTGGTTTCTTAATACTTTGCTTAGCTTTTGAAAGACATCTTCTGTTATCGCAATGTGCCTTTGGATTTCAGTTTTTCACTTTCTGTCCTCTGTTAAAACACGTCATTGTTCACTTATTCGGTCTATTGTATCCTTAGCATCTTTCGGTAGAACCACATTTCTGTTGCTTCCAGTCTCTTCTTCAGCTTTCAGCCGATTGTCCAATATTCATTGCCATATAGGAGGACTGATATTACATACCCTTTCAGCACTTTTCCCTTTTTTTTTTCTTAGAATTATTTTTGTTTCTTAATACTTTGCTTAGATTATGAAAGGTATCTTTTGTTATCCCAATGTGTCTTTGGATTTCAGTGTTGCACTTTCTGTCCCCTGTTATACCACTTCCTTTGTTCATTTGTTCGGTCTATTGTATCCTCAGCATCTTTCGGTAGGACCACATTTCTGTTGCTTCCAGTCTCTTCTTCGTTTTGAGGAGATTTTCCAGCATTCACTACCATAAAGGTGGACATTTACCTGACAAGCGTCTATTTTTTTATTTTTAGATGAAGCAGTATGCAGCGACGTAAATGAAAATAATCAAGCAAATGTTCGAGGATAAGTAGTGGATTTTCAGCCATTTTTTTCAATCACAGTCTTTCTTAACGACCTTTTCCTGACCCTGTAAGATGTTACGATGAAAAGTAAATAAATTTTAAACGATACATTGATTGACTTTCACTTTGACATTGATTATTATTTGCGGTTTATTAGG
>OZ038488.1:27566285-27616285 GCA_964036315.1 Acanthosepion esculentum
AGCCGAAGAGATAGTAGTGTAGTTAAATGAATAAAAAGTACTTGAAGTTTAGTCTTTTGTCGATTTGCACATACAATATCCGGATATCAAATCTGGTATGAAAGTTTTATGCGCACTGACGTTAAGAATAATTTCAACAAAGCTTTCGTGACCCTGTCTTCGTTGCGTGAATGGGATTTACAAAAAATTGTATATATTTATATAAGACTTTCAGTTTTGAAAACAGGTACATTTAATTCCATACATAGATATTTGTGAAAATAAATATTTCATTAGACTGTTATCAAATATTAATGCAATTATAACAAATCTTTCGGCATGAAATATAGAAAACAGAATAGAAGCACAAAGAAAAACCTTTTTGGTTTCTTCAAAAGAATAACTATCATTATTAATCTAATCGGAGGAGACTTTCAATCATATTTGAAATAGTCACGTTGTTTTTCCCTACGGACTCTGAGGGCCAACCCGAAAGAGAGACGTGTACACAGTTTTAAAAAGACAAAAAAGATATAGATTAAGGGGCAGAAATTGTGTGTGTATATATATATATCTGTGTGTGTGTGTGTATGTATGTATATATATATATCTGTGTATGTGTATGTATGTATATATATATATCTGTGTGTGTATGTATATATATATATCTGTGTGTGTGTATGTATGTATGTATATATATATATGTGTGTGTGTATGTATATATATATATCTGTGTGCGTGTATGTATATATATATATATCTGTGTGCGTGTATGTATATATATCTGTGTGTGTATGTATATATATATATGTGTGTATGTATATGTGTATGTATATATATATATGTGTATGTATGTATATATATATATGTGTATGTATGTATATATACATATATGTATGTATATACAGTGTAACCCGGATATAAGAAAGTTGTCGGGACCGGATAAGACGTCTCTTATATCTGGGTCTCTTATATCCGGGTTACACTGTATATATATATATATATATTTTAAGACATTTTTTATGTTTATACATTCTTTTTATAGATACAAATATTTAAGAAAATGCCCGGCTTTATAATAAACAGTATTAAACAACATTTACCGGCCTGAATGTCATAGAAATTTTCATTGAAAATTTTCGTCCTCCGACAGGAATCGAACCTGTATCCTATACGGAACCGTAATATAGCCTGACGTGCTTTACCGATGGAGCCACAGAGGAGCGTTCGGTAGTCAAGGTCGAATTTACTGATTTTAAACTTCAATCTTCCATGAATCTGTAACGTACATTCATTTCCGCTCATGGCGTATCAAATGTAAACAAAAGCAGTAAATTCGACCTTGCCTATCGAACGCTCTTCTGTAACTAAATCGGTTAAGCCACGTCAGGCTATATAACGGTTCCATATAGGATACAGGTTCGATTCCTGTAGGAGGACGAAAATTTAATTAAATATTTGTATCTATAAAAAGAACGCATAAACATTGAAAAATGTCTTAAAAATACTTATGTATATACCTATATACGCATCTATTCTTTGATATTATACTTCAGGTCATCATGATTTGGGGAGAGTGTGCATAATTTCTCTTCAATTCGAAAATGATTTTTTTCTGCTAAGATAATAGAGCCATATGCTATTCTTTAATTCCCCTGACAAAGACTTTGTAGTCAAAAAGCAGAAATCAATATCTTGAGCGATTTTATTACTTGATTGTCTGATGTTTTATGAACGCTGTTGACATGGTGTTCGATTTGATCGATTTCCCGTTGCTAGAAGAACTGTTCTATATTGGCAGAATACAATTGACAAAACTGGCACTAAATTAACCACGTGCTGTCAATCAACTCTCGCTGAATCGTCTTACGCGTTTCATTGTAGGGCATGCGATAAACCCGGTGTTAGTAGATTAGATATTCACCTTGAGAAAATGAAATTCGCTGATATCGAGTCAACAGCGTTGCTGATTGGTTGCTTGTTACAACATTGATCAATCAACGGTTACATCTAAAATATAACCACGTGCTGGCCAAAGCCGAAACACTACACTATATGTTAACCTCATATCTGTTTTCTATTAATAAATATCAAGTTGTCATTTGATTTCTTTGTTTAACATTAATAAAGAAATTTAATTTTCTTGGGAGATATGAAGTACTGATAGAATCGTCCATATATTTTATTCATCCCCGAGATAAAATACACTCTTCTATCAGAATCAGTTTTAACCAACCAACACCTCACATTGCAAATCTCGACTTTTTATTGGTTGAGACAACATCAAAATCTGTAACAATTGTAGAAATCCTAGTTTCGCGCCTAGTACCCTGGAGCCTATTTTGAATTCCAAACACAAATAAAAAAGGACCATTTCGACCCAATTCACAAGTCAGTCACTTAGCTTCAGAGAGATGCAACACGAATCCACGCGTGCCACTATTTTGACTTAAGAAACTGTTGTGGATTCCGGGGATGGAATCCTGCACAAATAAATAAACAACGCCAGTAATTAAAATAGGAAAATAAGTGATTTAACGTAAGAATACAAACTTGAAATGAAGATTAGTAGTCCAGGAATGCGGGTTAGTAGAAAGTATATGTACAAGACTCTGTAAGTGAAGACGTAATTATCTCTATCTCTCTCTCTCTGGACTCTACATATCTCAACTTTGTCTCAACGTATCTTCCCGTATCTCCAACTCTGTCAGTGTAAGTATATTTTAGACGAGTCCACCTTGTGTAAAAGGGGAGAGCCCAACAACAGAAACATTTTGCGCGTCAACTGTTGACTCAAACACCAACATTATTCTCTCAAAATTCACTTACAACTTTCTAAGAAAAGTGTTCTTACACACTACTCAAATAGAACTTGTACTTTACAAAAGATAAATACAGAACAATCGAAGGTAAACAACTCTAGAAAATGAAGACATTTATACTCTACTTTATTCACGCACATAAACTACACAAATTTCTGTATAAGTAATATTTTCCATTTTACTCTGTTTGACCAGTTCTTTAACACATGAACAATTTTGAACTGTAAATTAATAAGACACCCAATTTATACATGGTCAATTCTTGCATTATCAAACCACAAGTTTTCTAATTGTATATTAATTGTACATAAATGTCTGTTGTTTTTATTGAAACCTAAATAACCTTTGTTTCTTATTCAATTGCCTTGTGATTGATTCGTTTTGAATGCCTATATTCTATATTGTTGTGGATTAATATGGTGAATATGCCCGTAAACGAACCATCTTAATATTAAAAGCTTCTGATAACAAATTCAAACACATAGCAATTCCAACAGTACTAAAAATATGTTATTCTGCTTTCACAATTGCATACATGCTATATTTTACTCGGCTTTTGTGAAGATACATGTCTGTGTTAACAATTATAAGAGGCAATGTTCTGTGTGTTTGGTGTTGTAGTTTTGTTGAAGTTATATTTCTGAATACTGTTTGATTTAAGAAATTGTAGGATATTATATGAATTAATGTCATGAAATAGTTCTTGTTGTTTGCTTGGTTGGATAAATTTGTTTAGGATTATATCAACCTCTATGGTTTGTTTAATGCCGAAATCTAAATATTTTGAACACAATTTTATGACTACAACTAAATACATTTTGAACACAATTCTATGCCTTCAAGTAGAGATAAAATGAAGTATTAGTCATTTTCATATAAAATATAGTGCAGATAAAACTACTATATTGTGGTTATTTGCTTTAAAATGTATGGTTTCTAATTCTACTATAAATATATATTATTGCTATTTTTTATATAAATATATCATGCGGGTATTTTTATTATAGAAATGTATTTTTTTACCATCATAATGATTTGTTTTTTGTTTGGGATTCACTACTTGTCCATAGATGGGAAAATAACTAGTGCTACCACCCTAGGTTAGTGTGGACCGGGAATCAACAGCAATTAAGAGGTGGTTCCACGATACTCAAAACCTTCAATGTCCTGATCAGATGATTTGATGCCAAAATTAGTTTATTGTCATACCCAGGACTAATCGGGCTGAGTTAAATATCTATGTAATATTGTTGTTGTCCCGAATAACGATGATACAGATTTGAATATCGCATACGTTTCTTTCATTCCGGACTGCGTCAATCGCTGTTAGCCTGTGGGTGTGTGATCTTCTCCGCATATGTGGCTATAAGAGACATCGTCTTATGTGCTGGTGACTTATATATCTGTCTTTCTGGGTACTTTGACGTGGTTTAATGGTTAGCAAGCTTATCTCGATAGAACAATACTATAATCTCGGCCTTGTGCCACATCTCAGCTCGCTTAGAAAAACATTTTAAGGGCACCTCTTCGTGGTGTAATGGTTAACAAGCTTGTTACGCTATAATAATTACGACTGAGTAGCAAGTTGGATTATCATTGTGTACCCCATACTTTCGACCTTGTGACACATCTAAGCTGCGCCTGGAAAATTACTATTTGGGGCACCCCGAGGCTTTGTAATGGTTAGCAAGCCAGTGTCGCTAAAAGAAATTACGACTGAGTAGTGAATTCGATACTCACTGAGTGCCCCATACTTTCGGCCTTGTGCCACGTTTAAACTACGCTTGGAAAATCACTATATATCTGTCTTTCATGATATTTTTTTACACGCGCGCATATCTAAATCACGTTCACGTTTTCACCTTTCGAGGTCAGCAACGGATGGTGTGTGACGTACGGATCACCAACCAAGCCAGATGCCATCGCTCAGATGAATTGCGCACGTCGTTTCTCATAATCATACCTGGTCATAAGATATTGTGGCATCAACTGGCGTTAACCATATATTACGCATTGATAAAGTGGCCAAACCTCTGGATTTACACCTACTTCCTCGCATAAGTATCAACGCATACATTTTGAGGAGATTCGCAAGACGAGTCACCATTAAATCGAAAGGAGCCTATAGGAAATAACTTTTAAAACTTATGCATAACTGAATATATTTCAGGCCTAAACCTGCTTTCGCATCGCGTGTTGAACTGCACAATAATATTAACGGCAAACAGTATTTAAACAATTGATTTATTTTTAGTACATACCTGGCATTAGGAGATTGTATATAATCCATGTAATATGATCTTGGTATTTAGAAAGCGGCCAAAAGAGGACGACTGTGGAAAGTATAAGTTGATTAGGATGTGACGAGAAAAGCAATCTTGAAATAATCAGAGGCAAGGTTAAATAAGGAAACAGTGGCTGTTCTCTCGCTAATTCCCTTAGTCAGGTTAGCGATGGACGTTCATTTAAGTTTCAGAAAACAAGAAATTTTAATGTGGTTCTCTATGTTGTCAGCTAGCATTAGGAGAAATGACGGATACTGGTAAGATTATAATCTTCTATTTAACGCGCATCGTCAAATGTGGGCTGTTTAGGTGACGCAATCACATCAAGACTACAGCACGCATTGCGTTCAAAACTGATGTCTTTATTTCAAGTAAATCTTTCTGGCATTGTCATAATAATCTGAATAAAATGTTATTATATAATTGTTGTATTCCGTGCTAATAGGAATATAAACTTGACAAACACGGTAGATACAATAAGTAAAGTTTTATTGTAATAACCAGTACAATAAGAATAAAGGTAACAGTTATGCACAAGGTTGTTGCAAGTCAATCCAGTATTACTACTAATCTAAATCTACTATTGGAAGGTGGGTAGTTTCCAGCGTAAGTCTGAGTCGTACTCAACAGATCCCAGCTAGTAATATTTACCAACATCACCACGCGATAAGATGTGGCAGAAGGCCGAATTTATTGTGGGGCAATCCGAACCCGTAGGCTCGGCTAAAATTTCCCGTAGAACCCGTGTAAAACGGGGTCGGTAGATGTTTCCCGAGACGAGATTCTCTGTCTCTAAGGGTATCCTTACTGTCATGGTTGTTGGGGAAACGTGTGGAAAAGTCAACCTCCACTTATTTCAGTGGTGACCAAACAGTGACTCGTGAGCCACAATCGGCTCATTGAAATTTAATATATAGCGCTTCGAAATATATCGGCCGAGTTCCTTTTATTATCACAGTTAATATAAAAAGATAAATACGAAAAATATCAACTTTATAATTATTTTCTTGGTATGAATTCGGACCTCATTGGATTAATACGTTAAGTTTAACGTTCATGGTTAGTAAAAAATATTTAAGAATTGAAATCTTAATTTTAATTCTAGATCTGAGTGAGGCATTTTTCTTTAGTACTGACAGACGGAATGGTGAGAGGTAAAATGATTAAACAAATTTCCGATCAGTAAGCCTTACAGAGGAATATCTGAAGACCGAGATCATCGGTAAGGGGGTGAAAGGTTTAAGTGCACCGGGGTTGAGTGAGTGTGGCTACATGTGTATATAACAAAGACGTCTGTGTAATTCTGTCCATGTCTTGCAGCTCTCAAACCTTTGAACTTTACCGTATGTTCCTCTTACATTAAGCAAGTTTGATTACCCCTGACTTATTCTAATGTCCTTTGAAAAAGCATGTATACATCTCTTCTCTCCGGGCTTACCACGTTGAAACGAAAGTTTCCGTATGATACAACGAAGTTACCCATCAATGAGCCTGATCAGTACATAGATAGATGGCCACTTGGGAATACCAGCTGGATTCAGCTTGGAAGTGCCGTGGTGTAATGGATAATGGCTCGGAATCGGTGACCCGTGGAATGTGTGTGGTCTTTAATCTCCCCGTTCAAGGATGCGCTTCTGAGTTCTCCTGGGTAAAAGCTGGAATCGAGGCTTTCATCCCTGCAAGGAAATATAAGGTTAAATCGCGCCCCTTGGTTCTCAGCTGCTTGCTCAGCTACCATTGCCCATAGGAATCACTTCTTCCGTCTGTACCAGAGTGACATATCAGATTGCAACAGACGTCGCTTTATCTCAGCCCATAATGAGTGCAAGCGTTTCCTCAATGAAGCAATACCACTATTTACTGATAGAATGAAAGAACGTATTGCATCTCGCAAATTCGTCTCCAAAGATTATTGGCGTCTCTGCAAGAACGTACTAAACAACGGCAAACCCACAATACCTCCTTTGTTCAACCAGTTTCAGGTCCTGACTTCCTCAGCTGTTAAGGCCGAGTGCTTTGTTCGTGAATTCTCATCCAATTGAACGCTCGACTCGCTCGGTATACCCGCACCAGATATTCGGAATTTTTTATCGTTGAGCCGAGTTCCAATTCTAGTTGGGTTCTTTATATTCACTTACCCGTTATATTCCCCTTGGAGAAAGTATGAATCCACTTGATCTCGCCCCAGATCCTGGTTAATTAGTAAGATATGTATCACTAAATCATTATTATCCAAAGAAAATCTTACAATCTAAAAATATTCTGTCTTTAAATATCCGGGAAAGGGTTGATAAGCCTTAAAAACGAATGAATCCATTAATCAATCTCTTCTAGCTATTTTTAAAGAATTTTATTTCTCCTTTCGTCGTTGGCCAGAAAATAAATGGGAAAAAACTATACTTCCATTTTTAAAAGTAATAATGTCGGCTCTTACAGATGTCGGCTAGACGAAAATAACATTAGAATTGTAATAAATAAATATAATTCTAGACCTTGCCATATTGGTCAGAACTGTAAATATCCAAAGGGATTTGGTGTGGTTTCAAGTAGTGGGTTTGTTATCCTCTAAGTGTTGGATTGATTTTTTTGTATGTTTTGGTACGAAACCAAAATCCCGTGATAAGTATTACACTTGTGAAAATACAGAATTCAAGAGCTTTGGTGTTTACTCAACGATACATTATCTAAGATTCCTTTGCATACCGTATTTTTACCAGTTAGAGATGGATAGCTTGCCGAGCCGTTGACAACTCTAACTCCTTTTCATCCCCCCCCCACCTAAAAGAGGTGCATACTATGTTACCCACGAAAATAAAACTAGTAAAGAAAAAACAAGAAAAATATTATCTGTCGTTGACTGTGTCTGTTGGTGAAGCATTTGGATTTCAACTGAAAATCATTAATAGACGTCTAAAACCTAGAGAGGACACACATTATATGGTTCATTTAATACAGATATTAAAAAAAAACGTTTCGGGGCTATGATCACCTACAACTTTCAGATATATTTTGAGAAGTTTAGTTATTTCACTTGATCGTCTAAAACGAACGTTATAAGCTCATGGTCCATTTTGAACGCAGACTTTTTCTGTGGTATATGAAATTATCATAGCGTAAAAAATTACTTCCAGTTTACATAGAATATATCTAATTATAAAATTTCTGTGACCCAGCTGAGATTTGCCTTGACACATTTAGGCCATGTGGCCATAGCTTGAGAAGTACTGGCCAAAACTTTATGAGCTTTCTTATTTTATGTAATGATTTTAACAAATCTCTCTGGGAATCAAATGCCAACAAATCTATCACCAGTTTTAGAGTACAAACATTGAAATTTTCACTAAATTACACAACAGTCTTCTTTACGGCATCCAATGTTTCTTCTTGTACTCCAGTGCTTAAATTAGATTTGTCAAGGGATTCTTTAGATTTTCGTATTTCGATGAATAATGATAAAGTCTTTGCATTCATGGTGCGCAGACTCCAAGGCTCTCAAAGATTTGTCATTGTATTCATCAAATTTCCTTCTCTCTTCTTCATTTTTATTTTATTTCCTTTTAGGTCCCTGCCAGCGGAGTTTAGAATAAGATCACTACATCGATGTAGAGGGATAAGACACACCAAAGCATCAGGGTTTATACTTGTGGTCTCGAGATAAATCCGATAAATATCTAATATTTTGAGCTCACTTGAACTGTTGTTTCCCCACTGAGAATGTGTTACAAAATCGGGTTTAACATGAGAAACACACGGGCCAAGGAAAACATTATCCGGTCCCCGCAACTGTCGGTTTTGCTTGCATCAGTATGACTACCGATTCCCCACACTTTTGTGCAATGGAGGAGGGTAGCCTCTGGCAGCTGTTCCTCGGGACTGGAAGCCGAACAGTATTTATTTTCCTCAGCTGTGTCTCTGTCCGCGAACAGAGCGCCAACTGAGACGCACTCTGCCCGACGACAAAGATGCAACTGAGAGATGATAAAACTTGTCCGACATGTATCAAGTAAGTTTGCAAACCTGAAATATGTCTATATGCCTGACGCATCATTTGAATTTTATATCCGACATATCGTTAGATTAACCAACTTAAGATCATATAATATCTTAGACTTAGCACTTATTTTCATTCTTTTTTCAGACATGTGTTCTTCCAAAACATAAGTGATAATATCACTCTATAATTCGTCCATCGCCCTGTTCACACACCTTCTCCATCATTTCAACCGCTATAGAAGGTTATCACTTCTTTTCCCGTTTAGGATTGGGTTTCAGTTTACTTTTAAAATCTTCTCATCCTCTTTCACCCCCAGTGTGAAATGATTGAAATAAAAAAATGTTTTATGTAACCCTTTGTTTTAGCTGATCCTTTTCACGTTGTGGTTCTTGTTTTGCTGTTGATGCAAAGTATTTATTAAGTGTTTTCCCTGATTTTCTTCCATTCGCACTGAATATTTAATTCATTAAAATATGTTTCCTCATTATATGACCCAAGCGTGTTGACTGTTTCTTCCCGATTATTAATAGCAGATTATATATATATATATATATATATATATATATATATATATGTAAATATATATATATATATATATATATATATATATATATATATATATATATATATATATATATATATATATCGTATTGTCCACTTTACAAAACTTTCAATTCACTATACGCACTGAGATATAGTTTAGCAGTCTTACATTGTTTTCGTTCTTTCTAAAGATTTTCACCTATCCCATAATACTTTGCCCTTTTTCTAAAAAAAGAAATGAGGAAACATATTTCGTTTTTCCATTATACGTTTCTGTGTCAATTTTTTCTTCTTGTCCAAATAGCTAAACTCCGAATTTCTTTGTTCGTTTCCGTTGCATAAACTCGAATGTTGATCTGTCACTTTTGCTGACAACTACGCATTTTGTCTCCTTAAAGTCAATGTTAATTCTTTTGCCCTTGCTCGCCTGGACTTTTGGGTAAAACTATTTTTTAGTTTTCCTTCTTAATCTTCCACTAGGATAATCTTGTCTGCGAAGCGTATGTTGTTAAAGAAATGTCCGCTAATAATGAATCCATCTGAGTCTTCCACATTAAATAAATCAAACAAGAAAATTTATCCTTGCCGTACTTTTCTTGCTATTTTGGTATATACACTCAACGATTTGCCTATATACTAAGTTATTCGCGTATTTCAATGTCGTCGTATATTTCTTTTGCAATGTACGTAACCTAATCGAGAGATGCGCGTTGTTGTGTAATGGATGTAGACACAGAAGAGGATATTCAGAAAGCTTAGTTCAAATTCCAGTCAGGTTCGTTATTTGCATCTATCCTTGGGAAAAGTTATAAATCCATCGCTTTTCCCCTCAGCTATGAGCTGAATACCAGGACAGTATCGGCCCTATTAGCCGGGGTGAGCCACCAGTCTGTCACAGAAAGAAACGGCAACTTTATACAGGAAAATCTTCTCCCTAGTAAGTCATACAGATGTTCTAAGTGTATCTTAGATGTGGCACAGGACCGGAAGTATGGGGCACTCAGTGAGGATCGAACTCACTATTCAGTCGTATCTGATTTGGCAAAACAAGCGAGTGACCCTCCCTAGACAGTCTTGAATCGAAAGATACATTATCACCCAAGTGTGTATCATTTAACTGACTTAACAGACTGAAACTAATCGATCCTAATCGAAAACGTTAATGTCCTCATTATCCCTATTAAAATATCAACTGACCCTACTGCATTGTTCTAATAAAATTAGTCAATGCCGATCTGATCACGGATCTTTGGGTCACTTTCATTCAATGTGTTATTCTGATCTAATACATTCCTTAATTCTCTGTCGTAGTTTTTATTGATAATATGGACAAATTTGCCGTATATATATATATATATATATATATATATATATATATATATATATATATATATATATATATATATATATACTGAGCGTAACAGCAAAATTGTCCAAATCGTGTAGCAGCATAATTATCCATCCCACAAATTGCTTAATATCTAAAAACACTAAAGTGAGTTTCTTTGTTCCAGGTTTTCAGATAAAACGTTTAGCCATCT
This sequence comes from Acanthosepion esculentum, assembly GCA_964036315.1. Classification (NCBI taxonomy): domain Eukaryota; kingdom Metazoa; phylum Mollusca; class Cephalopoda; order Sepiida; family Sepiidae; genus Acanthosepion; species Acanthosepion esculentum. Next base: position 27,577,450 of record OZ038488.1, read on the forward strand.
TGCCACCGTTTGTTGTAAAAATCATTGGAACATTCATTGAGTTATTCAGCTAAAGAGAGAACAAGTTAAAATCCTTTTGTATCAAACGACTGTCGTCCTAATGGTGAAAGGAAAAAGATCATTCAGGCCTTCAGTAAATACACCAAGATTCATACTCTGGCTACAATCTTCTATGAACGATCAGCAGAACGGCGAATACGTTCAAAACAGAGGGGGCAGTAGAGAGGAAAACTGGACCAGGAAGTCACAACAGGAAGAAGGATCATCTTTCAGCTTAGAACTAAAAGGATGAATTAGAAATGATCCAACTCAGTTTAGAACCTGAAAGAGGCGTTTCAGCTAGGGCAGTCCAAAAAGCAATGGAAAAAAAAAAACTTGTCAATGAAATCGTACGTGAATCCTGTGAGACATCTTTTTACTCAGGACAGAAAGGCAGAAGTTTAGAGAGGGCGAAGTTCATCATGTAATATTATATATATGAACTTTATTTTAATCCTTCATTAGCTTCCGATCATTAGCTATGATCAATTAATGATGAACGTGTCATTTTCGGTTATGATCGATTTCATCAGGATTCTTCTGTTAACTTTATAGAGTAATTATGCATTCTTATTGCTCAAAGTAGAGTCCAGTAGAGTTATAAAAACCTCGGAGAATTTCAGTAAGATATATTTAATCACTTCTAAGGCACAACGGTTCAAAATTTATTCTAACGATTGGGAAATTCTGCTGTTACACGATTTGGACGAGACCTTTCTATATCACACGGTTAGTCATTTGACGAAACTTTTCTGCTTCCTTGATAAGAGATACAGATAAAGGTCATGAGGACAGATTTTAAAGTCATATTTGTCATATATAGTTCCCGAGTGAATTTAGACTTGCGGTAACAAAATAATACCTCTTGACGGCTGGAACATTAACTCTTGTGAACTGGTAACTTAATTAACATTAAATACCAACTAAAAATATACCAACTCACCGGAATAAGATCCAATATTAAAAACAAATGAAAATCCCATCTTCTGAAACATCTGGCCAGCTTTGGACAAGCAAAACTTTTAACGTGAACATTAGCCAAACCGAGTTTTTTTTTCTTGAAAAAGTAATCTTGTAGCTAATTATAGGAAAGATTACGCGAACAACAAACAAAAAAAAACGAAAATAAAACAACAGAAAGAATAATGAATGTGTGTAGCATATTGCGTGTGGTATTAGGATCTAAAAAAAGGACAGAAAAGAAAAGTTTGATTTGTATGGATTGTCGTCAGACGGACTGGCTAATTGAATCCATTGTAAATACGTCACTAATCTAACAATATTCCTGATCGGACTTCGAATGGGTTTAACAAAGAAAAATCACGAGGAAAGTTTTGTGAGGGGGGCGGGAGACAGATAAAAATATAAAAAAAACTTGTGTTGGGTATTAAGCTAAAAATAAGTTTCCTTTTTTTTTTCTCCTCTCTCTTAGCTGAGACACATAAGACTTGGATTAAAACATATATCCGGGCATCAATGTATGGCTACTTGTAGCTTGCAGGCTTATTCGATATGGGTAGCGAGAAAAGTCGATTTCCACACTGGCAAATTAGAAAAAAAGAACAAAAGTTCACTGGTTGTACCATAAATGGCTGTTAGTCGAAGTCCATTGCTGTCATCATGTAGCATGAAAAGACAATACATTCTTATTTTCCTCGTTAAAGAAGAAATAAATATTTCCAATGAAAAGATAAATAATTAACAAATTATAAACTATTGTTTACTTTTCTTGAGGACACATTTTTTCTATCTACCTATCTATCTATCTACCTACCTACCTATATATCTAGCTAGCTACCTACCTATCTATCTAGCTAGCTATCTAGCTACCTATCTATCTATCTAGCTACCTATCTATATAGCTAGCTACCTACTCTCTATATAGCTAGCTACCTATCTCCTTTCATTATCTATCTATATAGCTAGCTACCTATCTCTCGGCTTCTTTTCTTTCTATCTATCTGTCTATCTATCTTTCTTCTTCGTGTTTATAACCACCTGTCCATCTACATCTTTTTTCTTTGTAATCATTACACCACAAGCAAGGCAGTAAACCCATTAGTACGAAGGTGGGCTTTATAGCGAGTGAAAGAGAATGAAATGATTCTAATGAGAAGTGAGCAGAAGGAAAAGAAGAACTGGATTCAGGACGACAGAACATGGCGATCGACCATCAAGAATGGTGTGAATAGCATGAACTGAACACGTGATCAATGACGATGAATGGAAACAAAATACTTCGAATCAGAAAGACACAGCTGACATTTCTCGGGTGCATAATGGAAAAAATCGGCTTGGAAAATTTGACACTCACAGGATTTATTGAAGGTAAGTAGAATACAGCGGATAAACGTGGCATTTAGGATGACATGGATTAGGAGAGATAGCAAAAATACAATCTTTACCAAGAGCTACAAAATACAGGTCATTCTAGAGACCCATAATCGCCAATGTCTTGAAAGAACATCGCACATAGAAGAAATAGGAGTATGGATAATTAGTTACGATCGGGTCTGGGGACCTACAATGGCACTCTGCTTTCCGAGCGGTTATTCGCTACCCAATGAAACCCAGTCTTAAATGTCGATTCATTAATATGGCCTCATGGCAAACTATGTAAATAATCTATACGTCGCAGGACATGCAACTTAATTTATTGACGTTTTTATTTTTATCCGGGCTCGTCATAGAAGAAGCCATAATATAAATGCTGATTTTAAATCTAATTAGACTCAACATATGGACAAGTTTTAAAACAAAATCTTTCGCTTCCATTTGTCTGGCAACCACGCTTATTTAAGTCTAATAAATAACACCGAGTTGGAAGTTCAAAACTTGACATGTAATCTGTAAGTTTCATTGTAGAATGACAGATACTCGCTTCGGAATTGAGTACATTGAGAAGAAAGAAAAATATTACTTTCATAAAATTAATATTTACTTCGAATTAAGCAGCCGACATGCTGCATATTATTTTGTAAGAAAATAGATGTCTCTTTTGGCGTTGCATTGAACATGTGCGCATCTCGTAAACCAATGATGTTGTAGGGTTACCGATTGCCACTTTAAGGCAAGTCAGTTCAATTAGAATTGTCATTTAATCCATAGCTGGGGAGAGAAGAGATGTATTAATAACTTTCACAAAGCTTTTTGCATGAATGTGGACAAACAAAATCTCTACTGGAATTCGAACTCGGCGTGCCGCGTTCGAATTCTGAGTTGCTGTTACACTACTCGAACACCACCATACACCCGCTTTAAAATAACGTAATCATTTTAATTGTTTCCATTATGCTGCTATGCCCTGCTATTTAAGATTATTTTATCTGAATTAAATGCCTGTTTTATTGATTCGTTTACTACGGCTTAACCTTTTTGCAGGTTATTTAAAGCCAGAAAATATTTGTTTGGATTGTAAGAACTGTTTTGGAGATAATAATTATTATGGATTATAATAATGATGGAGGTCTTTCAAATTAACCCATGGCTAGGCAGGATAAGAGGATCCATACCTTCCCAAGATTATTTGCGCGTAAGTGTATATAACGACCACAGATGGAGTTGGAACTCGGTTCTCTGGTTAACAATTCCTAGCCATTATCCATTACACCACTTGTACAACCAAGGTGACTGCATCTAAGTACTGACGAGGCTCGACGTTGCTTACCTTTGGTGATCGTGCAGAAACCGCTATTTCCACGTGATCTGTCCGTAAACAGGACGGCGTGCAGTAGGGTCGTATTGATGTGAAAATAATCAGTCAATATTTAAAATAATCTAAATAATAGCAGAAACAGATTAAAATATTTCGTTAAAATCCGACAATATATTCCTCTTTCTTCAGAATCTCATAATGGTTTCATAATATTAGTTTGAATAATTTCTGTTTTGGGGAATGAATCGTAAAGACGAATGTATCATCTTACTTACTAATCATAGGTGGCAGTTGAGAATAAATTTTGAATTGAGTGACAACGTACACAGGATTAGATGACAACCATTACTATCCTCCATGACAACGCAAGAATAAGATGGGGAAAAAGTATGCAACTCGGTGCGTCTGTTCGAGCCCACCGGCTATATTCACATGATGTTACAAGAACAATTTTTGATCGCTGCAAAATCCTTTTATAGGAAAAAACAACTATAATGACAATCAGATTCAAGGTTTCATCTAGATTTTACCGTACAACTTTACGGAATTTTACTGAAAAGAAATCAAAAAGCTGCCTGGTAATTTCAAACATGCCACTGTAAAGAATTGTGCATTAAATGCATAATAAAAGTATTAATTTTATAAGAATACAGTTGATAAATACTCGAAAATTATTTATCACCCAAACTAAAGGAAAATTTAAAACGTGTTTTTATGTTATTATTTGCTTATAACGATGTTATTTTAACTTTTCCCACAGGAAAATTACAACAATTAATATAGCTACTATAAAAATACCCATCAAATTATACACCTTCATTTATTTCGTTAATATTTAGTTTCGTAAACGTCAATTGCAAGAAGAGAGAACGTATGATAGTTTATAATTGGTGCGACTGCAATAAAACTAGTACAACAATATGATATATGAGAAGCTTTTTTACAGAGTATGGAAAGTGTGACATTGAAATCTGAAAGGCGTATTGGAATAGCGTAAGTTGTATTCCAAAAACTAATTAAGTATTAAGGAAATTGAAAAATGTCATTAGAAACAAAGAAAAGCGTACCGAAGAGTTACGTTTTATTCAGTCCCTCTATAAGGCTGGACAATCTCAACGCAGATGCAGAAGAAACTTTAAGCAACAGAAATTTGTTTCCACTGTAGAAAACTAGCAGAAAACTGGGATAGGCGGTTACAAGAGGAGGACAACAACACTCAGAAAACAGTCCGCCTGCCTTAGGTGAAGGGGTTATCAGAGAAAATACAAAGGGTCTGCGGTTCATATAACATCAGGACAGCCTTCAAAAGCTGGAATACACATCGCAGATATTTCTCCCGAGTAACACCCCTCCATAGACGAGAGCATGATTAAAGACTGCGTGTACGCTATCCCGTGCAGCTGTGGAAAGAAATATAAAGGGGAGACAGACCGCCCCCTTAAGTTAAGGCTTCAAGAACACCAGAAGGCTGTAACACGAGGGGAAGTGGAAATATTAGGCGTGGCTGCCACATATGGAGAGAGAAGGGAGATCACCGCCCTCTGTGGAATCAGGCTGAGATCATAGACAAAGAAAACCATTGGAAAATTCGTAAACTTAAGGAATCAGAACATATGCTAGGCCACAAAAATCTCTTGAGCCGACCAAACATAGAAGTGAATACAATATGGGAAGGAGTAATAAGGAGTGCCAGAGAAAAGCGATAATAACAACAAAAATTGCAATATGAGCTCTGGTAAAAATATGTGATGATAACAACAAAAATTGCAATATGAGCACTAAAAAAATGTTTGATGAAGACATTAGGTTTTTAATGTCCAGAAATTCATACACAGATGTCCACAGTGGATAAAGTCGTTAGTTAGATCCAGACAGGACACAGAGAGTGTGAGTTCAATACCAAGTTAAGGCAGTAAAGAACATTCAGAGGGAAATTAACAGGATAACTGACATCCATTATACATGACACGTGGAACTAGGAAGTCTACTCCAGTGAGAGAAATAAAGGGTTCAGTTCGACATTCCAACCACCTGAAGAAGGCCGGAGCGTACAACGGCCGAAACGTTGTAATAATGAATATGGCGACAAACATGAGGACAATAGTCCGATAATGTAAATAAGGTCTCAGAAAATTTGATACACAAGACAGATGGAAAGCAAGACTAGAGTGGAAAACAAAGAGTTTGCGTGAGTGGATGGTAGAACAGGGTACCGGAAAAATGGTGAAAAGTTAAATAAATTGAGAGTTACAAAGGACAGGAAGCTGTGGAGAACCATGATCCTCAATTTTCTGAATAGACATATCACATAAAAGGAGCAGACAGCATTAAACTTTCCTCTGTTATATATTACTAGACGTCCTGTTGCCTCTGGCTAGAATCACAGTGACTGAGAGAACTCGATTCGATTTACTGAAGAGTCTTGCATTATTAGCCGTAATAGTCACTGTTTACAAACCCACACATCCTCCCCAGAGAGCTCAACCGAAATAAATTTTTCAGGAGCATATATATTGTCATCCACAGACAGACTGTTTCGCTGTATCACAGCTCATCAGTGTGGCTAGACGTCCGGTTGCCTCTGGCTAGAATCGAAAACCGGCTGAATTCGCGTCAGTCGGAAATTTTACCCTGAAGCCGTAGGCGCACGGCAGAGAAGAAAGTGAATTTAAGCGTATTTATTTTTAGGCATCAAATGTTCTTCAAAGAAAATATCATTAAAAGCAACATCCATTTTGGGCCGATTAATTTTAATAATCGACATTTTAACATTAACAATAATCCTTCTCAAGCAAGGAGGAAATTCCGTTCTCCCCTGTTCTGTCACCCCTGAAATAAAAATAATTCTTTTTACGGAAAACAAGGATCAACGTACATCAAATCTTCTTTAAGTGTCAGCAACAGAATTATCGTTGACCTTTTAAAAGGTAAGCTTAAACATTAATTCAATATTTAAATGCAGCGATCAATTTTTAATCCTTCTGTAGTTTATTGATGCCTATTGCATCTACTCCTCCCTAGCTACTGTGATGATGGCCAGACGAAGATTTTTCCACAGGAGGTCGCTTAAATGCCGACAGATAGGTCGTCTTTTAAGCTAGTTTATAATAAAACGAGCACTGCAATTTTGGCTATAAAAGGAAAATATGAGTTATTCCCCTTGAAACATAAAATCGTCGACAATGGCTAGTATTAAAATATATTTTAACCGCACATAATCTTGTAACTTTACTGAACGAAAATCGTTCCCAGTGCCTAACTGTTTTAGGGCTTTTTGAATGAATCATTGAAATCAGACCAGTGGGAGCGGGGATGTTGCATGGAAACACACACGCACAAACAAACATACATACATTGTACTTTATATATAGGACACAAAAGTACCCCGTTGTCAATTAAATTTTATCAATGAATTTTATGTCGAGTTTATGTTTATAAACACTGATAAAATTCATTTTCATATGTTATTTGTCAGCTGTTACTTATTTTTTAGTTAAGAAATTCTGTTATTCTTTCATGACCAAAGATCAGTAACGTTTTTGTGAATTACAAATAACCCAAATAGAATGTAAAATTTGATTACATTATCTCAAAATAAACCTTTAATTCGGTACAATATTGAAAGGGTCTTCAATTATTTATAACCTCTCTGTGGTGGGCGACCCAAGATGTCACAGATTGCCATTTATCATTGTAAATTCTCTTTAGGGTTTTTCATTAGTTTTATATTTTAAGACCATTTGAGCAGAGATAAATAAATTTGATGTTAATATCATTATGTGTACAGATCAGAAAATGCAATAGTTGCACCACCTTGTCGATAAAAACAAAGTGTAGTATCTGTTCGTATCAATTGGATCTGATTCTCTCTCTCGACTTCTATCTATCTTTCTTTCATTGAAACCAAGTAGTATATTTCCCACTATTTCTACGCGATCCAACGGAATTGTCCATTACTTATGAGCTATTGTAGAGCGTAACAGTTGTGCAAACTAAGAGAGGGACATGCACAGTTATAATAGAATATAGTAATTTGTCTTTTCTTATATTAACAGTTTTTTATATTTATATCTTCAGGCTAAAAGTGGGAAATAGACTGTGGCCGCCATGTCTTGACCTCAATATCTACTTCCCATATTTTAAATGTACATACGATCTGTCCCTGATAATGAGTACTTTTATCCATAAATACATCATATTTGAACTAACTTTTTATCACACACACATACATACACTCACATACAGACACATAAATACACGCACACACACATTACACATTTAAGGACTTGTGTTCTCCATGATTAATTCGCTGAGTAAGCCACATGTCGAGACCTTGGTGGTGGAAACCGGGGTAGTGTTTCGGTCAGCGTTTTTGCATTGTAAAATAAAAAGCTGACATGTTTGATTTTTCTTACTTGAAATTGAGCACATTTTTAACTTATACAAATATCTTAGTGTTTGCTTAATTCGTTATATATACATACCTACATATATATAATACACACACATTATATATATATATATATATATATACATATATACATACACATACATATATATATAATACACATACATATATATATATACATACACATACATATATATAATACACATACATATATATATATACATACACATACATATATATATATACATACACATACATATATATATATACATACACATACATATATATATATACATACACATACATATATATATATATATATATATATATATATATATATATATACATACACAGACACACACACACTTATCTCTCTCAATATATATATATATATATATATATATATATATATATATATAGGTTGTCCCAAAATATTGTATACAATCTTTGAATCGTTATTACTTATTCAATGTATGTATTTTGACTTGTGAATAAGATTAATACAAAAGAAAGAATACACACTGAAAGAATTTAAGAGTAAAACATACAACAAACATAGGAAATTTAATTTTTATAAGATAAAAGGTACTTGGGGCAATGGCAGAATGTTCATATAATGATGAGTTCACATCAAGTGCTCAAACTGGTTGCCGTTCCGTTCAATACACTTTTCATATCTTGAAGAAATAAACCTACAAACGTCCAGTATCATTTCCTCTGGTATTTGAGCACATTCTTCTTCAATTGCTAATCTCATTTCAGCAATTGTTTCAGGTTTTCTGCTGTAAACTTTGTCATTTAGAAACACCCACAAAAAGAAATCCAAGTGTGTCAAATCTGGTGATCTAAGTGGGTATTCAACTGTGCCTCTTCTTCCAATTCAACAGTTTTGGATATTTTCATCTGTATAAGTTCTCACATCACGGTAATATATTATTAACTATTAATATTTAAAGAGTGCATACATTATTTTGGGACACTCTGTATATATATATATATATATATATATATATATATATATATATATATATATATATATATATATATATATATATATATATATATTACAAGTTTGGTTTAAGATTAATGAAATAAAATTCCCTCGACCACTTGGAGAATATTGTGAAATAATAATTGGAAATCTATTATATAAATATTTAATTTTCATGACACCCCGCCACCTGCTGAAATCCACTTTCCCAGTAGGGGTCTATCACAAGATTTACTGAACTAATATTATGACATACAAACGATATAATTCTAATGAGAAAAAAGTCATAATCTTCGTAGTTCAATCAATGAGTTTGCCCAATATTTTATGAAAATATATTTTACACAAGATATATTTAGCTTCTTACGAATTTCGATTTTTATCTCTGCGCCATGCTGAATATTCCTCAGCTGCGATGGAAAAATCTTCGCCCAAATTACGCAGAAATGAATATATATATATATATATATATATATATATATATATATATATATATATATATATATATATATATATATATATATATAGATAGATATAAGTCTATCTAATTGCGGCCAATCTAGTATCACACTTAAATTGGTAAAGTCTTGGTTCGAAAGAGGAAAGCTCATCAGAAAAATTATCATGAAAATATTTATACAAAAGACACAGGGAAGCCATGTTACGACATTGAGAATGTAACTGAAGCCTAGATTCCAGACCAAGACTAATAACATTGCAGATTATGCTTTAGATTTTTTCAAGAATCTCTAAATATATAGCAGAACCATTAGACCAGATGTGTCAGCGATTCTCAATGCATAGATGAAAGGTAGACTTGTAAATGTGAAAGATTCTGTTGAAAATAATTGACTCGCCCACGCCATGAACAAATAATCCTAGGTGCATATCTAACAATTAATTCAATATAATCTTTCAAGCACATGTCAGTGGAAAAGGTTAGTCCAAGAAGTCGCAAGGAGTCACTCTCCGGGAGGTTAGCGTTAGCCATCTTGATGTAAGGCACAAAATGTTCTCTCAGACGATTCAAAGAGAGCAGATTTGTTTTGTCTGCAATAAAGCCATTCATCTCACCTTATCGAACTGATCAGAATTAAGATTAAGTCAGGAATAATTTCTATTATTTAATAATAATAGTTGTGGCATCAGAATAAAATGCCGAGTGGAAAACTGATGGCATAATATATGCGCGCAGGAACACACACACAAACATGCATATATATATATATATATATATATATATATATATATATATATATATATATATATATATATATATATAGTATTATATATATATTTAGGGTTAGATGGACAAATTGTCGTTTAAATTTGCGCAAAAATGAAAATAACACTGATATCTCATTTTAACAGATATATTTACCAAAATTACACAAAAATACCTTGTAAATTCATGGAGTATTGCGGCCATATATGGTCTGGAGCCCCTTCTGTTTGCCTCGGGGTTCTTGATAAGATCCAGAGACGGATTTGCAACGTGGTTTGCACTGATCTGGCATCTCGCCTGCAGTCGCTCTCTCACAGACGCGTCGTCGCCTCTCTCTGTCTTTTTTACAAATACTTTCACGGCAATTGCTCCGATGAGCTGCTTTCGCTGGTTCCCAGAGTTCATGAATTCAAGCGTCCTACGAGGCTGGCATCCCGCTCCAACCCTTTCACTGTCGAAACTGTTAACTGTAGCCGTTTCTTTATACTCGAATAGCTTCATATCTCGCACCTCTCGCCTGTGGAACTCCCTTTCTTATTCCTGTTTCCCTGACAACTATAATCTCCAACTATTCAAATGTAATGTCAACCGACATCCCCAGTTGATCTATCCACTAACCTTTCCCACTTCCTTTCCTCTATCGCTCCTATCTGCTCTCGCTCCAAATCTTCTGTAGCCCCTTGCGTGCTAGTGTCTTCCCGCCTTGCTTGGGGTGAAATGCTTAAAAAATATTAAATAAATAAATAATAATAATAATAATAATAACAATAATAATACAGCGTACATTTATTCAATAAAATTACCATTGGCTTAAACACGGCCTCCAGACGACTTTGGAATCTCCCGCAACTCTTCTGGGTGCTTTCCTTCTTGGTGAATGCTTGCCTTCAATTCATCTTTGGTGTGACAAGGAGTTTTGTTGGTTTCTAGCTCCCCTCCCCCCACATAATAATCTGGAGAGTTAGGTGGCCAGGTTTAAGTGGGTGATTTGGTTGCAGAAAGTGACTGTGTTCTTCTTATTGTGCGGCATGGTGCTGTATCCTATTGCCAGGCATAGGGTATTCCAGTAGTCACACCCTTGACCCAGGGCAACACTACCTACTCAAGGAAATTGATGTTTGCCTCCGTGTTGAGTCTGTGGGCCTCACCAACAAATTCGAGAGTTATTTTCTTATCAGAGCAATCAGAGTGAGTTTTCGGAGTTGCCGTACCTTCGTAATCACCATTAGACTCATCCAACTCATTCCGAATCCTCTTCAGTGTCCTCATATTGACACCTCAAACACACTGAAATTTTCGTATTCGAGATTCCGGTGCAGTAAGTACACTATGCCGTTTGCAAATTCTACTATACGGTGTAGCCGACAAAATAAAAAAAACAAAAAACGCGCATGCACGGAATTAAAATATAACATGGCGGCAATTCCCCCATCGCATGTTGTATATACATTGAACATTTACAGAAAAACGGTCAGTTCGTAATTCAAATATTAAATATATATTACGATACTGATTTATACTTATATACTCCCGTTTAATTTTTTCAAAGTATTTTACAATATTTCGTCTGTAATGTCTTTCAACATTCTACCTGCATACTCTTGTATCAAAAGCAAATAAAAATCATTGTCGTTTATCAGAATTAGTGCAGATTTTATTACGATATACGTTGCAGTATAATGCACATCGGCTCAGAATTAGAACTCGTATCTCCAAGTTCGAATTCTAGTCGGTTTCATTATATTTACTTACATACAAATACCCTTTTGAAAGGTATGAATTCATCTCTTACCTTCCCAGCTATGGGTCGAATAGCAGGACATACTGGCTCCTATAACCTTGGTTGGCAATCAATCTACCATAGAAAGAAATGGCAACCTACTGCGGGAAATATCAGTGATGTATCGAGAAGCACTATATTATTCTTATATTTATTATATTATACATGATAAATATAAGATAACACACACACACACACACATATATATATATATATATATATATATATAGAGAGAGAGAGAGAGAGAGAGAGAAAAAGAGAGAGCGAGAGAGTGTTATAGTGATATTTTATTTTCCCAATACGATCTGCACATTGTGGTTTGTGTGTAGTTAATGTTATTGGATGTTGTTGTTTTTTCTTTTTTATTATTAGGGCTTCCATTACTTTTGATCATATTTTTTTTACATGTGTAGGAGGTTATTATGCTTGTATCTTCTACTAGTTTGTTTTGGATGTCTTCTGATAGGTTTCTGTGTCTGTGTGTGTGTGTCTGTGTGTGTGTGCGTGTGTGTGTGTAAAATAAAACATCCCTATAACTCTATACATACACACAACCCATTCATTCAGTTAAAAAATTAAATAAAATCATCCCTGATAATGGCTAAAATTGCAGCCCAAAGTGCTCGGATATATACAACATTTGGACGATTTTAAACACTTTGTGTCCAGAAAAGAAAACACGTGTACGAACACAAGAAAAATTAAATAAAAATTACTTTCTCAGTCGTATTTGACGAAACATGTATAAAAGAGGGATTGCTTACTAAATACACAATATATATATATATATATATATATATATATATAGAGAGAGAGAGAGAGAGAGAGAGAGGTTGGACAAAATAACTGGAACAGTTGCTAATTCCACTCCTATATTTCAAAGACCTATTATATTAAGAATGTTAATTAAATTACGTAATTGCAGTTTAGATCTATTGTAAATACGTTTATTTATCTAATTTACTGTCTTTGTCTTAATTATTTTTAGAAATTTAGTAAAATTAAAGCTAAATGCCTAACCTCTCCAAGTTCGAAAAAAGGGAAATTGTTGGAGCTCGCATGGCAGGAACCTCGATCACTAAGGTTGCTGAAATGCTGGGTTTTTCTAGTGCAACCATATCAAGAACAATGATGCAATTCGAGAAACAGGGCAAAACCTCTAGTAACCGTAACAATTTGGGCCGGATTTGGAAATTTAGTGACAGGGACTGACGTGCATTGATACGCAATGTGGCAAAAAATCATCGGACAAATGCGGTCAAAGTGACTGATGAGTTGAATAATCATCTGAATAGTTCAGTTTCTACTAAAACTGTTCATTTTGAGCTCGATAAGGCTGCATATCATGGAAGAGCCGCTGTGAGGAAACCTCTTCTCTTCACTCGCAACATTCAAAAGAGGTTGAAGTGGTGCAGAGATCACAATGCCTTGTCTGCAGAGTAATGGAAGGAAGTCATATTCTCAAACAAGTTCAGTTTTTCTCTTTTTCCCAACTTCAGGGCGAGATTATGTGTGGAGGCAGCCAAAGCACCTTACAACCCTGACTGCCTTCTTCCAACAGTGAAGCATAGAAGTGGATCAGTTATAGTTTGGGCCGCCATATCATGGAAATGTCTCAGTCCAATAGCTGCCCTGCATGGTAGAATCAACAGCAAAGTTCACCTGAACATTTTGGGAGATCATGTTAATCCAATGGTCTAGACTTTATTTCGTGATGGTGACTGCATCTTCCAAGACGATAATGCTCCAATACATACCGCTTGAGTGGTTAATAATTGGCATGAAGTGCTTGAAATTGAGCTAGAACACATAAAGTGGGCTCCCCAATCTCCAGATATCAATATTATTGACTATTCGTGGTGCATTTTGGAGCAACAAGTAAGGAGCCGCTATCCTCCATCGCCGTGTCGTAAAGAGCTGGAGAAAGTGTTAATGGAAGAATGACCGAAAATTCCTCTGGATGAAGTAAGGAAGCTGTATGAGTACATTCCTAGACGTGTTAAAGTTGTCTGTGAGACTAAAGGAGGACCAACAATCATATTAAATAAATTTTCTTTGGTTTTAACAAGTGTTTTAATTATTTTGACCAACCCCTATATATATATATATATATATATATATATATATATATATATATATATATATATATATATATATATATATATAAATTTCGGTTGAGCTCTCTGGTTTGAGGTGTGGGTTTGTAAACAGTGACTATTTAAGCTAATATTGCACGACTCTTCGGCAGAATTGAGTCACTGTGTGTTTATCTAAATCTAAAAATAAACACGCTAAAATTCACCTTCGCCGACGGCCTACTGGTAGAAGTTCCGACTGACGCAAATTCAGTCGGGTTTCGATCCTAGCTAGAGGCAACCGGACGTCTAGCCACACTGCGAAACAGTCTCTCTGTGGATGACAAAAATATATGTATATATATATATATATACACACAGACCAATCTAGGATTAGTGTGGACGGAATCAAATTACAATAACCAAAAACGCTATTTTTAAAAGAGTGTTCAACACAGAGTAGTGCAAATATTATTTATTCAAAAAATATAACATAAACATGCTAAAACTTCATTACGAAAATTGCCATTTTGCTTCAATACTTCAGGTGTCTTATCAAGTGATGGTGTTGAATGTAGGATAAAGAGTTTTAAAAGGTTGAAATCAGCTAAACACCCCTCGATAGGGGAAACGCTGTTACATATGCTGCAATGACCAATCAAAATACAAGTATGAGAATTCAAAAAACTTGACAACGAAGATTGGTTATAATTATTAATGCCTTAATGTTAATGTTAGACTAAAATCGAAATTATTCTGATTAATTTAAAATTATACTATAAAATTAGCAATATAAATTACCAATTGTCAATTTTAAATTTAAACTGTACTAAGTTTAAAATATTATAAAATTATTTAAATTATTTATTTTATATATTGACAGATGGTGTAAGATCATTACATTTATAAATACTGATTTTAGAAATATTTTCTTTTCTCTTTTTGGATATATTGAAAAAGTATTAGAAGTGTTTTTAAAGATGAAATTCTTAGAAGATATCTCGGATATAAGATATTGATAGAGAATATTCATTACCAGAAAAAGTGCAGAATGAGAGGATTTTAAGTAATAAGAATCAGATAGACGAAAGAGAAAAGTGTCCTTATGTCAAATAAATCGAAGTTGAAAATAAAATGTAAAAGGGTTTGTAAAGAAGATGGCTAGATGACAAAATGAGAGATGGAATGAGTGAGACGAGAAGAAAAACATAAGGCGTGTACGAGGAAGCGAAGTGTCCAGGAAGGGCAGATGAGATGAAGAATAAAAATATATGGATCGAGCAAAGATGGACGAATCCAAAAACGGAAGTATGGAGAAACAATAATCGATAAAGAATGAATGTATCCTCAGATCAACAAAACGTATCATCAGATCACTGGAAGTGAATTAGAATTGAACAGAAAGAATAAAAGAAAATAGTGAAGGATGATGAAGCAAGAATTAATAAAATGATTGAAAGTCTCAGGAGATATGAGAACTTGAAGAAAAATAGTGGAATAAAAGAAAAAGAGGAATAATGAAGAAGCAAGAATTAATAAAATGCTTGACAGTATAAACTGATCAGAGAATACCAAAGGAAATAGAAGAAAAAGAGAAGATATGGAGAAATATGAATTAGTGAATTGTGTGAAATTAGCAGCAGAAAAGAGAATCGAAAGAAACAGAATAAAATATAAGAATGACATTGCAAAAATGAATAGAATGGAAATATAGACGGATGTAAAGACAGAAAGAATAATAAATGAAGAAAAGAATAATAAATGAAGAAAAGAATAGTAAATGAAAATGAATAATAAATGAAAAAATAATGGTAAATGAAGAAAATAATAATAAATCAAGAAAATAATAGTAAATGAAAATGAATAATAAATGAAAAAATAATGGTAAATGAAGAAAATAATAATAAATCAAGAAAATAATAGTAAATGAAGAAAAGAATAATAAATGTATAAATGAAGAATAGAATAATAAATGAAAAAATGAATAATAAATGAAGAATAGAAAAATAAATGTATAAAAGGATAGTAAATGAAGAAAAGAATAGTAAATGAAGAAAAGAATAATAAATGAAGAAAAGAATAATAAATGAAGAAAAGAAAAGTACATGAAGAAAACATAGTAAATGAAAAAAGAATAATAAATGTATAAATGAATAATAAATGAAGACTAGAGTAATAAATGAAAAAAGAATAATAAATGAAGAAAAGAATAATACATGTATAAATGAATAGAATAAATGAAAAACGAATAGTAAATGAAGAAAAGAATATTCAGGAAGAAAAGAATAGTAAATGAAGAAAAATAGTAAATGAAAAAGAATAATAAATGAAGAAAAGAATAATAAATGAAGAAAAGAATAATAAATTAAAAAAAATGAATAAAGGAAGTACGAAGAAGCAAGAATCAAATTATGAGTTTCAACGAAAGAATTTTCAAAATTATCAATAGATAACCGGTGGTAAAGAAAAAAAAATCAGAATAAATAAAGCGATAATAAAGAAAGTTTAATAAAAGTATTAACAGGTAACTGGATGAGATTAACATAAGAAGGTAGAAAAAAGGGGAATTAAAAAAAAATCCAAAATGAATAAAGAGCTTGAATATATCAACAGATAACTGGCGTTGAAAAAAAATAAACAGGAAAAGTAAACAAAAGTTAGGAAGAATAAAATTTATTAAATACATTAAAATGAGTATCCATAGACAAGGAAAAGTGAAGGGAAATAGAAAGGCGAATAAAAGAAGAAAAAGAATCAAACTTTAATAGAGATTTAATCTATCAACAGATTACTAAAGGTGAAGGTCAATAGAAAAAAGTATAAAACTAAGGAAAAATGTTGAATTTCTAAGCTGCTCGGAACTTCTGAGATATGATCATCATCACTCGGCCAAAACATCTTGGGAATGATATCTTATACTACTACTACTACTACTAATAATAATAATAATAATGGGGATGCACAAGTGGCAGCACTAATTGGAACACCACATGTGCTAAGGAACCTATTGTATCTCTAAGCTGCGTATAAGAGCTGAGATATGATCATTATTATCTGACTGAAAAATTTAAGAGTTGAAGATTATATCAAATAATAATAATAATAATAATAATAAAAACTAATTCAAGAAACAGCTTAATATACCTGAAATCCTACCAAGAAAATACGAAACGAATACCATTTACGCCAAGCGAGTAAAACAGAATGGTAAAACAACTTGGCCAAATGAAAATATAAAAAAAATGGAAGGACATGACGATGCATGGCAAATATCTAAAAGCAACGAAAGAAGCAGATGTGAACCAACAGAAAAAAAACATCAGTAGATTAGGATCACCGGGCTAAAAACTGAGACAAATTATTGCAGCTCATGACCAAAGTCTCGCAATCAGATCCTATCACTGTTACATAATAAAGGAGGGAACTAACCCGAAATGCAGGATCTGCGAAAAATATGATGAAAGTGTCGACTATAATATCTCAGGATGTCCGGAACTGGAAAAAATAATATACCCATAGACGTAGTAATGTAGTGAGAGAAGTGTATTGGAAATATGCAAGAAGCACAAAATCAAAACCATTGAGAGATGAACATCTCCCAGACACATTTACCTAAAATATCCCTATGTGACACTATTTAGCTATGGTAATTGGCTAACTAATTAACCATAGAAATTAAAGACGGGAAATACTTAAGGCAAAAAAGAGCTATATCGAAGGACAGACCGAGCGACATTACTGTTTTTTTAACAAAAGAAAAATGGGTAAAGATTTTATTTCATTTACAAAGAAAAAAAAGATTTTTTCGCAGAAAACAAAAAATTCGCAAGAGAAGCCAGGTTTCGGATTCTTTTGGGATTAATTAATGTCATGAAGCGCCAAGTGAAACAAAATACGGGGAGAAATGACAATCCTCCACACACGTGGCGATAATAAAAATTTCGACTTCGGTCAGTTGCATACAGGCAGAAGAAATCAAAGTTTGGTTATCTTTAAGATACCATTAATATTTTTCCGTTATGTATACAGATTTTTATATGATCATTGTTATTGCTTATTCAGACTGTTGACGACAGACTTAATGTCGCCGAGAGGGGGCATCTGGAAATACGATAATATTAAGGCACGAGAAAGACAAAAGAAATTTGATTTCAGTTGGAAACGACCACCCAGTTAAAAGTTGACTAGCAGTGATTAATGAGTCGTTAGAGGTCCGGGCTAAGTGGACTTGGGTGTCCCCAGAATTGCGATGTGATAAAGAATTATTTTTGCAAATTTGTAAAGAAATGTTCTGGCCGATAAAAAAAATGTTTTGCTGGAAAATAATTTTAAGAGGGCCAGCCTAGCCACACCCAAGCTGCCGAGCGATCATTGGCTAATTGGTGGTGTGAGTGATAGGCGAAGGTGAAGTATGAGAAAGACGGAGAAGTTCGTAATGCCCACTAAGAGAATTGGTATGAGATACCAATATGAGACAGGAAGAATCTAGGAGGATAATTCTCCTGCTACATCTCCTCACGGACAAGGGAGAGAACCCCTCTAAAACAGAAAGTAATTGACTTCCAAAAATGGGAAGTGATAAATTTTTCTGTCCGAAGACAAAGAGAATTCTTGTTGGGAATCGAGAATTATCGAGGAACCCAAACAACATCCGGTCCCACACCGTGTTTTGGTCGGTGTCCACATAAACGAACGTCCTCGGGCATTCAGGCAGTTGAGTTGATTTCTTTTCCAGTTCCAGTTCCAGTCTAAGTTAGTTCGAGAGACAGCGGGGCTGGGGTAACACGATTCACAGGAGGTGACCAAGAATTCCACGTCTTCCGACTTAGACTTCCCAACAAAAGCAAGTTGTACTGAATATCGACTTAAGATACCAAAAGCAAGCTTTAACGAAAATCGACTTAAGACATCAAAAGTAAGTTTTAATGAAGATCGACTTAAGACACCAAAAGCAAGTTTTAATGAATATCGACTTAACATACCAAAAGCAGTTTATTGAAAAACAACTGAAGATATCAGAACTCGCTTAAGAAACGTAAAAAGTGTCACGAATCCATAGAAGCGGGCTGGAAGAGAAACGCACTCCTGTATTCAACAGACAGATATAAAGATAATTGTTATTTCTCAACACATTCGAACCTCTTGAGTTTGTTTCATTAATTTTTTTTACATACACTTGTGTTGACCATGTTCGTGGTAATCTTTGAATATTGAATCCAGTGCAGTACGTAATGTGTTCAATGGAACAACGCCAATATCACTAGTAGCATCTGTTCAGTAATTCTTCAGTATCAGAGGTTACAGTGAAGATTTGGAGAAAGAAAAAAACATGGCTGCCTTTATACTCGTCGAATTAAATATTTTAAGCTTTCTGATTGGTTGACCCTTCTCTTGGTCAACTATAAAATGAGCCAGCTCATTTTGGTTGGCTCACTAGTATATTAGAGTACCCAAAAACTCTAACGATTTGTGCAGTATCAACTTCACCCCGGATTTAGCTTGCTCTACGACCCGACGCCTGATTGATTTCGTCTACCTAAGATCAAATCAGAACGTTGGTAGTTTAAATCAAAGCAGTCACTTCGGTGACCAGACGTTGGAGGCGAGCTGAGAAGGACAAAGCTGATATCGAATCTAGCCAGACACCGGGAGGTCAGCGTCACACATTGGGGCAGTGATCGACTCTCGAGCGGTTGTGGGTTGTGCTGCGACCAAGACATCGACCGCGATCACACAACCAACCATAGGGGTTAGTGTCATACCTATGAGCATCAACCAGACACATTTGCCTAAAATCACTGTATGTTCATCAACCACACATATTTACCTAAAATAACGCTTTAACTATCCGCTGGGACATGCCAATACAAACTGCGAGTTGTCTTTTCCTGATGGTAATGTAGTGATTTTCCAAGCGTAGCATAGATGTGGCACAAAGCCGAAAGTAGGAGTCACCCAGTGAGGATGGAACTCACCGCTCAGTTGTAATTGTTCTTGCGAGACAAGCTTGCAAAACATTACACCGCCTCGAGGTGCAAAAATGATTTTCTATGCGCAGCTTAGATGTGGCAAGGCCGCAAACATGAAGCACCCAGTGAGGATTGAACTCACTACTCAGTTATAATGGTTCTAGCGGGACACCACGTCCTTTACAGCACGTCGACCTGCTAAAACAATTTTCTAAACGAAGCTTAGGTGTTGCCCAAGGCCAAAAGTGTGGGTCACCTAGTGAGGATCGAAATTACTTTTCAGTCCTAATACTACAGCGAGGTGTCCCAGTTGATAGTTCCTTTCTAAGCGTAGCTTAGATGTGGGACAAGGCCGAGAGTATGGGGTACCTAGTGAGGATCGAACTCAGTCGTAACTGACCTAGCGAGACAACCTTGCTATGCATTACACCACGTCAAGATACCCTTACTGAGGGTAAAATAAATGTCCTTTTTGTTTCTATTTTCACTAAAACTTCATCGTTGCTCATATGTCCTTCAGTAGAAGAAAATTTCTGCCGCTTCAAGGAAGACATCTTTTAATATCCCAATGCGATTTCAGATTTCGGTGTCGCACTTTCCATCTCCAGGTATCAATAATAAGCACTTTTAACATCTACCTAAAAAGACAAACTAAAATGAATTTAAGAAATATAAATGAGAACTTAAATAAAATTTCTTTAACATTCAAATAAATGTCTTGATGTTTCTTCACTGTAATGCATATAATAGACTATGAAAGTTGTACAAATAAATTACGGACACCTTATATATATACATACATATATATATATATATATATATATATATATATATATATATATATATATATATATATATATATATATATATATATTCTGAAATAAACGAACACTAAAATATTTTTTTAAATCGTATACGTTAAAAAGTGCCCAATTTTAACTAAGTAAAATGAAACCCGTCAGCGTTTTACCTTACAAAGACCACTACGGCGGTTTCGACCACCAAGGTCTTATCAGGTGGGTTACTCAGCGAATTAATCAGATACAACACAAGACCTTAAATGCCTTAATGCTGCACCGGAAGTAATGGGGGGAAATAAATGCGGGTGTTGACCGAAAGATTTTTAATTGCTCCAAAATAATATATCTGTCAATAACTAGCATATTTTATAAAAAAAAAAATCAAATATCCAAAGAAGCGAAAAAGGGAAGAGAACCATGACAATAAAATGAAAGGATATGCCCTAGAGATACCGAATAAGGAGGAAGAGGAGAAGGACAGATGAAGCATAACAACGACGCCATATTGTTTTGAGCAGCTCGTCAGTGAAACAACGACGATTTTCAAACGTCCACATCTATCCAGGCCACTTTCGGTTCATTATTCGTAAAGTGCTCCAGTGTCGAATGAAAGTGTTTCATTGAAGTTGCTCCTTTTTTAGAAATGCTTAAAATACTCACTTAAAACTATTCAGCCGTCAAATTTGATCGAAACAGTTTTATGAATGTTTTTACTAAGCATATGAAAATCGCATTATCAATTGTTGAGAGTAAAATAAATTTTTAAAAAATCTACGCGAAAGCCGAAATCATTTTTTTCGTTATTTTACATTATGCATTTTCTCCGTTTATCTGTTCTTATATATTATCCCAGCCTTTTTAAGAGTCAACACTGAATCTGCAATGGAGAAAGTCTTCTTCTCAAGAAGTAAAAACACTCATACCTATTATTTCTAGGGAAATATACAAAAAAAAGTTGGTATAAATATGAAAGAAAGCATATATTGAGAAACAAAAAGAGTCATATTTTGACTCAGTAGTTTAAAATATATGGTGATAAATTTAGATAAACTTACGTTGTGGTTTTCATTCTTTTTTTTATATTGGTTTTATATTGGTTCAATAATATTTCAGCCCGCGCAGTCTACTTAACTTTCCATGCAAGTGACTTTTATTGGGGGGCGGGGGGAGGGCAGCAAATAAAAAAAATAAATAAAACAAAACCTTCTACCAAGCCGTTATTTGGACATGGTTATGTAAAACGCCGAAGCTATATTCACAACATAATAAAATACTCACTGATATAACATACGTATCTAGCTGACAAGATTATATCTATCTCTTCTTTCAATTTTCTCACTCTCCAGTGGTGATATAGTGTGGATTTTATCGCAAGGAAATTAAAACAGGTCTTTCTTTTTTTAAATATAATTATGAAGATTTGCCATATCTGTATTTTTTTTCTAATTATTCTTTGGACAGAGGCCTGCTTTGTTTCTAGATATTTGTTTAAATGGAGGCTTCGCTCTTTTCTACCTATTTCTGAATTTGCCTGGAATATTATTAATTAAATCTTTTGTCAACCTCGAAAGAAATTCGCTGTAGTAAGGAAGTTACGCAAATTGTCTATGCTGCTGGAAACGATAGAAACCCACTGGAAACCATCTTGTTCTGTGTGCCGTGCCAATTCAGGAAGTGGGCAATGTATAGTTCTCCACAACTTGCTGTCCTTTGTAGCTCTAAGTAAGCCAGGTCCTTTTTCCATCTATTCTAATCCGTGTATCTGCCAACTATCCGCCTAAGCTCCTTAGGTAGGTTTTTCGCTGCGTTTCTCTGCCCCTCTTTCATTCATTATGCCATGTGAGCGTCAAATCGGCCAAGCCCTATTCCTTCATTTTGTGCTCGAGAAACTTCAACTGTATCTTCCCCATGTTAAATGCAAGTATCATTTTTGGTTTCCATTTTCTCTAGAACTTCAGTGTTGGACACATGTTCAGTCGATGGTTTTCTCAGTATCCTTCGAATTGTATTTTATTCAGTTATATGTGCACCATAATTTGCAATTAATTTTTGCCAGTTATCAGACAGCTCTTCGGGAGCTGTTGTTTACGATTCCGCAGGTTTTGGTGAGAAAACTTTTTACGACGATCACTTGAATCTGGTTTTGATTAGTGAAAGTTTTTTCCAGTAAAGAGTTTTTCAGAGATCGAAAATACGGTGTGTCAGCTTTAGCCAAGTTTAAAAATATTTTTCTGTGTTAATATTGCTGTATTGTACTGTTAAGTAGGAGAACATTTTCTTACAGTCAAGAGCTGAGAAATTTTCGACCAAATTCTTATGAACACGTTGCAGCTGCTAGACCTATAATTTCGCCTTTATTGTATCATTGCATTATATTTCTTCTACGGAGGTTACATTTTGGGGGTCAGTTTTGGAGATTTGTCCTTGTCAATCTATTGCATTTGGATTGAACATTGCTGTATGTAATACATTATTCATCAAATCTTACGATATAGTTGAGTAATGATTATTTAACATGATGTAAATTAATCCACATTACAGGTGGGAAAAATGTGAATACATCTATTTTCCATCCAGCAATGGGTTAAATGACTGACAACTGGTTTTAAAAACTGAAAGCTGTTATTACACAAATTAATATTAAAAATGTTACAGATTTTCATGTTATTAAGGCTGCGATATTTATCCACTTATATATATATATATATATATATATATATATATATATATATAAATATACATATATATATATATATATATAAATATACATATATATATATATATATATATATATATATATATATACATATATATATATACATATATATATATATATATAAATATACATATATATATATATATATATATATACATATATATATATATATAAATATATATATATATATATAAATATACATATATATATATATATACATATATATATATATATAAATATATATATATATATATAAATATACATATATATATATATAAATATACATATATATATATATATATAAATATACATATATATATATATATAAATATATATATATATATATATATATATATATATATATATATGTATCAGGTCATAAGTTATGTCTGAATATTGAATAAAGAAAACAAATGTCCAAATGTTACATTTAATTACAGATTCAATCAACAATGTATTTTCCATGATTATCTATGAATTCCTTCCATCTATTAACAAGCTTACGAATTCCATTACTGTAACATTCTTTTGGCTTTGATTCGAAGAACTCACAAATGTCAGTTTTAACCTCTTCCTATGTTACAAAAGCTGTTTCTTCCAAACGATTCTGTAAGATGCGAAACAAATGGTAAACATTTTGCCTATGAAGTTCCGTTCTCGGCTGTGGCTGGGGTCCTTCCCCTTTACCAAGCCACTGTCTACGACGCTTAACATTTCGATAAAAGATCCATTTTTCGTCGCCAGTCACAAGTCTATCCAAAAAAGGTGAAAAAAGTTGGCCAGAATAGAGAGAAAAGCAGATGTCAACTCGGGATTTGAGGTTGCTTTCAGACAATTCATGAGGCACCCATTTCCAAGTTTAGGAACTTTTCCAAGTTGTTGAAGATAACGATGAACAGTTGTATGGTTTGAACTGGGAACCACTGCCAATTCCTCAACTGATATAGCAGGATTTTCTTCAAGGGCTGCTTCAAGAAGCTTTTCATCAAACTCAACTGGACGTCCGGTTCGATCTTCATCTTCAAGGGTGAAATCTCCACCTCTGAATTTTGCAAACCATCTTCTGCAAGTTCTTTCATTCACACATTCCTCTCCATAAACTGAGTGAATGTTTCTAGCTGCTTCGTCTTCTGAGTTTCCTTTCTTGAACTCATAAAGCATTATGTACCTCAAATGATTCTTGGGTACTACCATGTTAACAGCGTTTTAATCAAACAAAATTTAATTTTATTGTTCTCTGAAATAAAATTTGATCGGTTTAAATGCATCTAAACATAAAAATAATGTTCAGCTCCAGTAGACAGAACTTATGGGATGACCTAATATATGTATGGAATATTTTTTTGTATTCAATAGAAAATTCATTGTGGTATAGAATGAGTTTTATGTCTTCGTGAATTTTTCTATAAATTTTCTTTACGAAATCACATCTTGCATTGTAGACATTTTACGGTAAAAAAATCAGTTTCATGAATGAATAAAATTTGAATGAATGAATAAATTTTTAATTTAAAAAAATCAGGAACATATGAAAAAGAAAATCATAGAACAATACAGTAGCCAAATGTTGCGATGGGCAGTATGTTGTCCGCGAGGCTTTAAGTAATGAATCCGGTTGAAAACTGTGCTATTGCTTATATTTTAAAGTGAATTCTTCGAATAACGTAGAGTAGGATCACCCACAAAGGAACTTTGTAACACAGAAATGAAGTAAAAGGTAAAAAAGAACAAACAAAAAAATATTCGAAGTAGAATGAAATGGGAAAGTATAAAAAGGAAACAAACAATGGAGAAAAATAAACAACAAAAGTTACTTGCAAAAACAAAAATAGGGACTAAAGCAAAATTTCATAAAAATGATTTAGAGTAAAGACGAAGACAAATATGTTCATGGGGAATAAATAAATGAATGAAGAAAGAAAGAAAGAAAGAAAGAAAGAAAGAAAAGAAATAGCAAAAAAGCCATATAAGAAAAATATTTCTTAAAGATGAAGCAAAAGAACTGACAGTGACTGTATAAAAGAAAGTTTATTTAACATAGAAGAAAAGAAGGAAGAATAAAAACAAGGAGAAACAAAAGAAGCCTTGTAAGGAAAGCGTTACTGAAGGAAAAAAAGAAGGAGAAATTTAAAGAAGAAGAAGAAGAAGAAATATAGGAAGATACATGAAATGTTATAAGAAGGAGAAGAAGATACATAGAGGAAATGTCATTAACAAATTATAATGAAGTTAAAAAGGAAGAATGAAAAACAAGGATGACCCCCCCCCAAAAGCATTATAAGGAATGCGTTCGTATAGAAGACAGAATCTAAAGCAAATGAAGAAGAAATATGCGAAGTTTTATGAAAAATGAAGATGGAATATAGAAAGTGTTATGGGAAATTTGAACTGAAAAAGTAAGAGATGAGTACAAGAAGAAAAACAAGAACTGCTTATGAAAAAATATTTGGTTTAAGGAAAAGAATAAGATGAACTCAAGCAGGCCTCATAAGAAATGACTGTTTTACAGAGAAGATAAAAAAAGAATCAGAACAAAAACGACGAAGAAGAAGAAGAAGGAGAAGAAGAAGAAGAAGAAGAAGAAGAAGAAGAAGAAGAAGAAGAAGAAGAAGAAGAAGGAGAAGAAAAATAAGAAGAAGAAGAAGGAGAAGAAAAAGAAGAAGAAAAAGAAAGTGGAGAAGACAGAGAAGAGTACGAAGAAGAAATAATCAAAGCTTCATGAAAACTTCTAAGAAATAGAGGACATTTGATAAAGAATGTGTAATGAAGACGAAAAGGAAGGATACAAACACGGATAACTCGAAGATGGTTCATAAGGAATGTGTCAGTATAGAAGAAGAAGAAGGAGGAGGAGGAGGAGGAGCAGAAATTTATGAAGCTTCATTGGGCCAACAATTTTTCGGATGAATAAAAACATAAGAGAAGAATAAGATTTTACGACAATTTCATTTAGAGATTATTTAGCATCGGGAAAGAACAACAAGCGGTCAGATCAGTAAATTATTTCTGACAAAGATAGTTCCATGAGATATGAATATATTGTAACGAATAATAATAATAATAATAATAATAATAATAATAATATTATTAATAGCAATAATGTTTCCTTCCGATTAGAAAACCTCTTTGGCATTTATCGTACAATATAAAGAATTCAGCTGGCGTCAGCGGTATTTTTGAAAGATTGGGAAAGAATAGAGAATTGTTAGCAGAACAAAGATATGTAAAAATGATTATTTCACATGGCAATAATAAATTGTACAGCTTTCTCGGGTTGCCACGATCAGCAATAATTAATTTATTCGTATGAATAAGTGCTTAGATGAATACGTATAAATGTCTTCCTTATGGACATATCTCGCATACAGACACACGCATGACTTCGATGGCGTACACAATATTCTCTTTACTGAATTTTCTATCCCAAAATAATTGTATGAATAGAATTTTGGGTATGTTCGGAGTTCCCTTCTTTTAATACCGCACCGGCAGAACATGTTTATAACACATACATACACACATATTTAGACCGAATAAGACTTTTATGATCGGTTATAAAATATCCAGTAAAACACTGAGAACCAAACTTACCGTTTGAGATGAAAATGCTAGTAAAGAAAATATACACAAAAATATTAAAATCCTATTTCCTATTCGAAGATGATTTATTCAGTTAGTGCATTTTGCGCCGCTGCTATGGTCACCACTGTCCTCCATCTCACAATTGGGGTTTCTGCTGACATTCAACTCAGAATAGTTCAATAGTTTACCGCTTCGTTTTGCGCCGGGGAATGTTAAAATTACCCCGTTTTTTCCTCTCAGAAGTTAGTCCTAAAAGGCAGCAGTTATTTAATTCTGAATTTTTCTTTTTCTAGACTAGTTGCCAACTAATGCTATACGCCCCATTCTATCCTTCTATTTATCCGTAGCTTGGAGGAAACGATAGATTTATATCTATCTTCAGAATATTATAAAGTAATTGAATGCAATTAACATGGCGGAAATTCAACCATATTTTTCTGACACCTCAGTTCGTGTCGCTATCCTTTACTCCGCCGTACCCTGATATTTAATATCTCGTCTGGAACTCTTGATACACTTTCTAAAGTCTAAATTGCTTCTGAATTAGCTTCTTGAAAGAACTTAAAATTCGTTATCACATCGTAGGAGCAACATTGCGAACAGCAACGGCCTGTAAACCTTTTCCTTTTACCTCGATATCTATAATCTGAATGTGTTCAAGCCTACATCCCACATATCTCCATTAACTGGAGCTTTTATTCTGTAACCCTCTAACTCGAGTGACTTTTGGACATTGTACGGGGGAATATTATTGTAAAAGAAATGCCACACTTTCCTAGTTCAAAGTAAATTTTAATTTCATGAAATTTGAACCAATGATTGACTTCCTTAGCGGCATATCAACAACTCTATTGGTTATTTAATACAGAAATCTAAATATTACGGATGCTGTTTTTTGTGAGAGTGTATAATAATGGTTTTAGTGATGCAAGTCTTACAAATTGACCTATAGCTATCTGGATAAAAAGTGGATTCATACCTTTTCCAAGGGTATCTGTACGTAAATCAACCAACTGGAATTGATAATTGACTCTCCGATTAAAACTTTCGAGTCATTATCCATTACATCACCGGCACAGCCAGGCTTACAGCACCTAATATCCCCCAGCGGTCACCCATCTAGGTACTGTGCAGGCGCGACTTTTCTTAACTTCGGTGATCGTACTGTGTTTCGACGGGATGTGGCCGTAAGCCCTTGGCCGAATGAAAATCTTTTCTTTAGATTTCTTTTATTACTCATCATAATATACTTCCGTATATTTTAATAATAAAGAAAATAAACATTGTGACGGCCAGTATCCGCTTCTTTTTTTGTGTTATAACTTTTACGGATGTAGTTAATAACAGCTCTCCACAACTTCCTGAATTTGTTTGTCGCAAGTGACCCGTGACGCATTACAATCCAACTTTGTTCTTGATTGGCCACCTATAAACACAAAATTATTTTTAGTTTCACCATGCTTCTCCTACCTTTACTACAGCTTTTGTTTTTTTGGTTTCTCCTGGATGTCTTTCCATGCCGTGTCTGCGATATTTCAATTATCTCTTTCCGATTGTAAGTATACAAATAGGGATGGCTAAACAAGGTGGTTATATAAATAGTTAGCTATTACGCATTTTTCTTCGATGCGCTGTATCCCTTCAGGAAGTGAGGGATCATGGCCATCCACTTCTTCCAGTCTTAGTGTTTAGGACATTGTCTCACCTTTTTCGCGATTATAATGCGTTTTCAGATTCAATTTGATAGATAGATTATCCACTTTCCAAAAGGCTATAAGCCTTTGGGAAAGTGAATAATCTAACTATTCTCTCCTACAGCTAAGGAGCAGATAACAGATGAAATTCATGATGGTAAACAGAAGTATAAAAAAATACCCTAAATTTAAAACAGTTCAAAAAGCGATGGAAAAACTTTTCACTTTCTTTCGCATAAATGAACAGTTTATCTATGTAATAAATATCAATGTCAGTGTGTCATACTTTTTCAATTAAATAGCTCATCTATATAAAAAATGCTAATGTCAGTGTGTCAGCGCGTTACATGTTTTCTATGAAAGGGACGCAACTCTTATTAGCTAATCTCGTTCTTCGATGAACTTTTAAAAGTAAGCTTAAATATTAATGGAATGCTTAAATATAGCGATCAATTTTAAGTTCTTCTGTAGTTTATTGTTGCCTATCACATCTGCTCCTCCCTACCTGTTCTGATGAAAGCCCAATCAAGAGCCCTCCGCAGCTGCTATCTTAAATGTCGTCCGATAGTAAAAAAAATGTGCATGTGAAAGAACAAATTACCAAAATAAAAAATAATTATACTTGCAATAGATACATTATTGAATGTTTTTTTTACGCTAGTAGTGAAAATCAAGTTTCCACGAAAGCGGTAGGTTTTAGATTGAGATGACTTTAAAAAAACACAACATGGAATGTCCATCTTTACACATGGTCGCGTCGCACTTAATTTGGACGATTGTTTTCGCAGAATAGTTATCAACGTTGCCTCTGCTAAGGGAGACCCCGTGTGTATATTAAGATCTTAGATGTGCGGTGGGTGATCATGGGTCTCCACAATCCTTTGTATCTCTTAGAAATTTTTTTCTTTTCATTTTTCTTGTCACTCCTTGCTCTGCGATCTCCATCCGCACAAACCCAGTGGGTAGATGACTGGCTGTAACCATCTGCTACTCTTATCTTTGAGCTATTCTGTGCGTGTTAAATTTTTCAAGTTTCTTTTCCTGATTATCTGACTCAGAAAAGTAAAATGTCTCTTTCTGATTCTAAATATAAGTGTCCATTTTGTTGCCATTTTTCTTAATACGTCTACGTTGCTTACACTGTCAGTTCATGGTATCTTCAGCATGCTTCTGTATAAAATCTCTGTTGCCTCAGTTTACCTCTTCAACTCAGTGGAATTGGTCCTGCATTCACTGCGATAGAGCAGATAATTTAAAATGTCACATAATAATTTGAAAAACAAATGTGAGGCGTCTTGATTTAAAAACTAATTGTAGTTAGTGATTTAAGATCCTAGAACCATCCGCAAGCCTTTAGAAAATGAGTATTGCACACTTAATACGAGCGCAGGGGTCTGCGAAACCCCAAAAGGTGGCTGTGTGCGTAATAGAAAAAAATATTGTGATGTAGGAATTGGAAATATCAAAATAAAAAAAAAATACAGAAGATTAAATCGGCAGGATTGGTACCTGTGTCCATCTTCGTAGAAGAAACCACGATCTGATCCTGCGAAGAGGAAGGCAGATTCGAATCGTGCCGTTTTGGGGCTGGTGCAGAGTTTCTTTATTAAGTTTTCATAGGTCGGTAGACTAAATGAACACAGTTTAAAAATAGGACATTCTACTCAAATAAGGGTATCCACGAAAAATTACATTTGAAATAGTAAAAATATGGCAGATTAAGAATGCAAATCCATTAACTTTACATTAGCACACACATACACACACACACACACACACACACACACACACACACACACATATATATATATATATATATATATATATATATATATATATATTGGTTAAACGCTATTTTTAATAGATGCCAATATTTGTGTAGATGGTCAGTTTTATTTATATATTAAAGAGTATATTTATTTATTTTCATCTACCGGCCTGGCTATAATAGAAATCTTATAAGAAAAATGTTATCTCTACAGCATTTTAATGCTTGTGAAATAAATTAAAATATGTCGGATTAATAAATGAAACATTCTTATATATATATATATATATATATATATATATATATATATATATATATATATATATATATATATATATATATATATATTATTTTATTTTTTTGACTGAAGTGAGTTTGTGACCCTAGGTTTCACGCATACACATTTTATATATATATATATATATATATATATATGTATATATATATATATATACATATATATATATATATATATATATATATATATATATATATATATATATATATATATATATATATATAATATATATACATATATATATAAATATATATATATATATATATATATATATATATATATATATATAGTGAATTGTTCATACACCCAGAAGAGTGGATGAAGAATTCCAACTTCGAAACTCTGAAGTCGGGATGCTGAAGGTAAAATGGATCAGCTAAGTGGCAAACTTTTACTCATATATATATATATATATATATATATGCAGAAATATAGTCTTAAAGTGTGCTATATTTATGGGATAAAGTGCTCAATATCAGAGATAGAGCGTGTGTAAATATAAAAGTGGACATGGAAGTCAGCACTTAGAGGCGACAGTCTGTTTCATGCTAGTGCAATCGTATATATATAATTATTTATTCGAATATTATAACATAGATATGTAATAAAACCACTACAAAAATACCCATTTTGTTTCAACATTTCTGGTGTCATATCAATTGATAGTGTTGAATGAATTAAATAAAGCAAACCCTTTTTTGTACATTCAACACCATCACTTGATAAGACACCAGAAGTGTGGAAACAAAATGCCTATTTTTATAGTGATTTTATAACATATTTACATATATATTACATATTTTCGAATAAATAATTATATTTGCTCTACTCTGTATTGAGAACTCTTTTAAGAATAGTATTTTTTGGTTATTGGATTTTATTGATGTGAAGCGTAACTTGAGGTGTATTTGCTGATCGGTTAATGAATGTCGAACTGTGTCCTTATAAGGAAATGGCTAATATTGCCATTCGAGAAAGAAATGCAAACCAACCTGCCTCGTCAGTCGTGAATCGAAAGTGACATGATTGCCCCCAGAGACTTGCTGGGATCTGTTATTCAGATCTTGGCTGCTGTCGAACTCTCTGCTTTCGGGCAGAGAGGAATCCGGACGAGGCTATGCCGAAGGGCAGGCCCTTGTCCGGGGAGGTAGACAGACCCGAACGCGTTTATGCGGGGTTACGTGGATTTTTTGGCCGAGCCTACGGGCTCGGATTGCCCCATATTAAATTCGGCCTTGGGCCACATCATTCCTTGTGGGAGGCAGGTAAATACCGACATGATTGCCCAATCGTGTAGCCCATATGACGCTTACCCGATTGAAACAGCTCGTAATTCAAAGCCTCTTTTTGATAGCTCTCCAAAGTTTCTCGCCATAGATTTTACTACTATATGTATAATATATGCAGATGGCACTGTGATGATGGCAGACACATTAAAAAAGCGATAGGATCTCTTAGACAAAGCAATAAATGAAAGAAAGAAGAACTCAAGAACTGTTTACTCTCAGAGTGCATGACAGAAAGAGAAATGGCCCAATTTGTGAACAACGAACTGGAGATATCAACATCCAGAAGATGCTGAAATATCTGCATCTTCTGGTGTATTAACAGAGGATAGGAAATGCAACACCGATATCTGGACTCAAATCAATATGTGACTAAAAAGTGAAAAATTGTTGGAAACAAAGAAACTAGTTTTGGCCTTTTATGTGCATCAGTCTTCCTATATTTGCGTAAAGGCTGAACAATTTCCTAACAGATGAATAGAACATTGGAGGCAACAATATAAGAAATATAGAGAATTCCATGTCGGCATTGAGTAAAGAATGATG
The DNA here is from genome assembly GCA_964036315.1 of Acanthosepion esculentum. Lineage (NCBI taxonomy): Eukaryota > Metazoa > Mollusca > Cephalopoda > Sepiida > Sepiidae > Acanthosepion > Acanthosepion esculentum. The sequence goes on from OZ038488.1 coordinate 27,610,282, forward strand.
TAGTCGTAGGAAAAATGGTAACAATAAGAACATTTACACTGAGAGTGAGAAAGAGGCAACTAAAAGTTTTTTTTTCCCGTTTAATGAGGTAGACAGCCATAACTAATTTAAAACTAACGCATATGGAAGAAGGCAGACGATCATATAACTGACGAACATTTGAGAATGGATAATGGAACGAGGAAAAGTAGACTTGGGAAAATGACAAACGTCACAAAGGCCTATAAATAATAGAACGTTGTAGAAAGGCATGATCTCATGGAAATATATCACTGGTTACAACAATGTTCATTCTCAGAATCAACTTTGAACGTTTCCGAATAATTATATTTTAACCATAAGAGAAATATTATTTGAGATTAACTAAGCAGAATTCTTCTTCAGTGTGCCCTTTTCCTTCAGGATGTTGGTGATCATGACACTCCACACTTTCCTTTCCTATATTGTTCTTTATATATTTTGCAGCTGTGCTATCTCTCTTGTTCTGTCAATCACTGACAGAAGCTCGTTAAGTAGGTTATGCGCTGTTTTCTCTGTTTTTTTACCTTCTATATGACCCGTGAATATTAGTATTTATTCTCACCTGCCAAAGGCTTTAACTATTACCCAATGAGTATTTACTGCCGCGGGGTTAGCGCAACTGTGCTGTCACTGGTACTATGATTCTCTACATTGTAGAAGGGAGAATATTCTTAGGGGATTCCAACCCTGTTGAACAACCTTCCTCATCGCACTAAAGATGTTCGGTCGGTGTCATACCGATGCCAGTGGCTGTGGGGGCAAGGCAAAGTCAATTTGTGGCCTAGCGCATACTCATAATTATGCATATGGCGCTCCCCGCGTTAAAACGACCTTGTGTTACATCCACCCTTAGTGATGAAGCCAGTTAAATATATCTGTGAGTGTCAATTTTTCTAAGCCTTCTTTGTTCTTTTTTTGCCTTAGAAATTTCAACTGTCTCTCTCATTCTAAGTTTAAGTGGGCCTTTTTGTTGCCATTTTCTGTAAAACCCCATTGTGGCTCACATCTTCAGACCATGGTATTCTCAGCATCCTTCCTTGGAACCACATATCAGTTATCTAATGTCTATTCTTCATCCGCGAGGAGAATGACCAGCTTTCACTTACATATAAGAAAACTGAACTTACATAACAGTTCAGTGTCTCGTTTTTAAATACTTTGTTTTGACATTTTGTATTTGAATTACTAAGCATTGCATTGTGAAATAGAAATTCCTAAATAATAATAATAAAAACAAACAAGTAATACGTTGAACGCCATATGACTAAGAGTGATTTTAAATGTACAGAAGCTGGCAACTAATCCCTATATTGCCATTCTAATGTGTCCCTGACCTCTAAGCGACCCAGATGTGTTTCGGTGCTTCGCTAATAAAATGTTTCATCTGTCCTTTATTGACCTCGGAATCTCTTTACATATCTTGTTTGGAAAGTTTCCTCCTGGAACCAAGCCATTACGTTCGATATTATCAGGTTATCTCTCGTCCTTTTTAGTTAATTACTTGCTTGAATTGTTATCTCCATAAGTCGATGTTGTTACAATCAGCTCATTATGCAAAGAAAACTGAAGTATACTTTTCTATTAACAATGTCATTCGCTGATATTTTTTATCACGATGCAACTAAAATAATGGTATAAAGCAATGCTTGAATTATTACGGGTCACATAATTAACATATTAAAATAGTACACCAGAAAAAAATAAACGACAAAGTTAGAAGAAGATCAAGGATGCTAAAATAAGTCACTTAAAAGAAGTGAATCGAAAAAATATAATTAAAACAATTTCTGGGAGGAAGAGTTATTATTTACGCTATTTGCATTCGGACGATGATGGCTATCGTCCGAATCGAAACTGTGTAAATAAATAAATAAAAAGACAAATAACAAAAATAAAATAACAAAATCAGCAAAGTGCACTCATATTACCATTTGAGATATTATAGATATAGGTAACTTTCCCTGTGTACTCAAAGGGAATGGCTGCAGGGCCTTAATATAAACGTTGTGTGATTATATCTTTAAAATGTTTTCTGTTCATTCTATGGCATTTCTGATATATATATATATATATATATATATATTTAAATTTTGTTCGCCCAGTTACTCGTTTGTTCTCGATTGGCTCCGAAGAGCGAGGATCGAAACCTATTAGTCTCTTGTTTAATTGTTCGCTTATTTTTTATTTATATTATTTCAATTCACCTCTTTACGGTTCTTTATTTTGTTATCCTTGCTATTCGTCACCTAGTTGTGTTTTTCTTATATTCAATTTTATTATGTCCGTTTGTTTGCAGTAATAAAGCTTTATGTCAGCCATAGATTATTTGACTGAATTATCGCAATGTATATGAAATAATAGAGGTATGAATCTAATTTAATATCCATTAGGATCATTTTATCGAAGACGTGGGCCGCAGTTGAGCAAAACTCCTTGTAAAGTCCAGAAGAGATGCAGGTTATTACGAAGTCGTTAGGAGACCGTTGTTGAAACCTATAGCAATTTTATTGAATAGATTCACTCTTTAGCATTTAAAGATTTTTGCTAAATTTTGTAAATATAACTATTAAAATGAGATGTCAATGATATTGTGTTGGTGCATAATTATCAGGCATTTTTGTTTTGTTGTTAATAAAAATTGATGATTTGTTTAGATTTTTAATAAAAATATTATTGTATTTTCAGGTTATAAAAATGCATGTCGATAATCATGCTCATTTAAAAATCTTATTGTTGAATTGCTATGTTTCTTTGTTTCATAATAAATATTGTTTAAAAACGCCTGATAATTATGCACCAACACAATAGTAAACTATTTCAGAGTGTTTGCATGTCAATCTGAGGAGGGTGCAGTACGGTTTGGCAGTTCGGAAAACACGCTGATTGTTCTGATGAGAAAAGAACTGCTGAATTTGTTGGTGAGGGGTTCACTCTCAAAACGAAGGCCTAAATCAAGTGCCTTGTAGAGGTAGTGCTGCCCTGCGTCATGAGGGTGGCTGCTGCAAGGCCCTGGCTTGCAACAGGACCCTTCACAATGTCACACAAGCAGGAGAACACATTCCTGTCTGTCAGATAATTTCTAAGACCACACCGCATATTGCATTTGACCACCTAGGTCTCCAGACTGCAACCCCCTTGATTATTATGCGTGGGGCGCAGTTGAGTAAAACTCGATGTAAACTCCAAAAGAAATCGCGAAGTCGTCAGGAGACCGTTGTTAAAACCTACAGCAATTTTATTGAATAAATTCCCTCTTTAGCACTTAGAGATATTTTTCCTAAATTTCTCTGGGTTATTGGGTTGATGCATAATTATCAGCCGTTTTTGTAGGCGAGTTATTTGTTAATAAAAATTGATGTTTCGTTTACTTTTTTTAAAATAAAAATATTATTTTATTTTCAGGTTATATAAATGCGTGTCGATAATCATACTCATTTAACAATGTTATAGGTGAATGGCTGTGTTTCTTTTTTCATAATAAATATTGTTTAAAAAATGCCTGATAATTATGCACCAACACAATATTTTAATTTTGGATTAATTTAGATGACAATTTACCCATTACGCTCTGTTTAAAAACAATGATCAATACAAAGTTTCTATAAATTTTAAAACTTTTGGTGAAGATAACGTTGTTCGTATTTTAGATCATTTACAATAAGCAAGACCATACGTGCAAACATCTTTTGCTTCAGAAACAGGAAACGTTCATAAATTATATTGTTTGAGATATTCATATTTTATAGAATTTTTTTTTCATAATTACATGAATAAATTAGAAATCCATTGCTCTTAGCAGTATATGTTAATCACTCTGTCATCAGTGACAATATTCTCGCAAAATTTCAATATTTGACGAAAGAAAAATATAATTTCTCCAAGGAAAATATCGACATTTTCTGATTTCCTATATAGCTGTTTTCGTGTATTATCTTCTACAGAGAAAAAGTGTGAGATCCCTTTAACGAAAGATTACATTGAATTTTTTAGCAGTACGATCAGCCTAATGATTAGTTATATTTCATGTGGCCCAATGCTCAAAAAAGGTTTCCTATGACTGGCCTATAGACAGAAAAATCACCATAAAACTTACATACCGTCTATAAATCCTCCTGAGTCTGCAGAGTAAACCAGTATTCATTATAAGTGATTAAAGGGTGGGTGAGTCATTGGCCGAATGACTGTGAGTGAAGCTACGCCAAATTCGACAGGAATAATGTAATCATAAAACAATAACTACACACTTCTTCCTCCAAAGACCCATCCCGGCAATTGAAAACTATACAAATATATAATAACGTCGAGAATAAGATTAACGCCATTGAAATTTAATCCTCGCCTTGTAAGAGGAGGCATATATGACACATTCCTCCAAGACGTCACTTCAGGGACAGTTCGTAACGATGATAGGATCTCATTCAGGTCATTGTCTGTTAGAACAATGTATCGATGATTAAAAGCGAAACATCTGAACAGTGAAATGGAAGTGCTGAATATTATCTTAATGATATTAGAATTCACACGAATCAAACTAACAGTGCGTTTGTAAGTGAACATAACAGAAACATATACATAAGTGGCACAAATTAAAAAAAAAATGAGTGGGTTTAATAAATGCAGTCATGAATTACATTTTAGGAAACATAACTTTTTGGATTTTTTTCCTGTCCTGTGAAACTGAAAAGAACTTCAATTTATCCATTATAGTGTTAAATGTAGTAACAAAAAGAAATAGATAAGCTTTACGACAGACCTCACTTCTTTCCTTTCTCTTGCCTGGCTGGGCGTGGCTGTTCTGGCTTCCATAACAAGTAAGCATAACAATGTATGTAAGTAGATATTATGGACAAGTCTGAAGATCGAATAAGAATATGAGAAATAATATGCAACATAATATAACGTTTACCATTTGTAAACGCTTTCTTTGTTACAGAACGGTTAACGTTCTGCTTCTGAAAAGTTCTGGCATGTGATGGCAGCAGATGGACAGAACTGTCCACGTCCTCGAGGCAAAAATAGACCAAGAGCTTCCTTTGAGATTTTCTGACCAATCTCAATTCCTTATATATGAAGAGTTCGGCAGAGCCTTAAACTCTACTGCTGCTACGTGTGTGCGCTTATTGCAAAGTTGTGTGTGTGTGTGTGTGTGCGTGTGTGTGTGTTTGTTTGTGTGTGTCAACTCGATATGTAAGGTTTTACAGATGAAGTTTCTATCACTATGCCAAATCGGGTTTTTATCTGGTTTCCCCTGACAGTGTCCAGTTTGCCAAGAGATCTATGCACTGTCCGGGCTGCAACTGCTTAATTTCGGTGATTAAGCAAAAAAAAAATGTGGTTCACTGTGATTTCTGCGTATGCTCAAAGAGACTAGAAAGTATCAAATATCAGAGCAAAGTTACGAAGAATTGTACTTATCATGTGGAACCTAATTACAAATAAAGAAAGTGAACAAGTTTGTGAAATGGTTGCTAGGTATGGATTTCAATCATTTTTAATCATGCCACCCCAAGCAAGGAAACAATACCAATAGGACGCAGGCCCTACGGGGAGTGAAAGAGCATGAGAAGATTTCAGTGAGGAGAAGTGGGGAAATGAAAATAAAAGAACAGGGTTAGGGAAAAACAAGTGCTGTTGCATTTAAATTTCTGAAGCAGGGGATCAAGAAATCGGAAGGGAGTTCCAACGACCTGAGGTTGGATAAAATAAATTATTAGAATAGAACTGATGATTGCTTCTAGCACGTTCAACAGTAAAACGGTGAGACCCAGCTGCACACCTACATTCGTGAAGACGTGGCACTAAGAAGAATAGATCATTAGAACAATTCAATGACAGAGGGAACCAACTTCACGTCTGTGGGAAAGTGACTGAAAACCGCATCAGAATTAGAGACCCTTCCTTGAATTTTGTCCAGAATCTCCAGATAATTAGCAGGAACACCAGACCAGATATAATTGCTATATTCAATGCACGGGCGAATGAT